>ML996140.1:43038-208559 GCA_010093805.1 Polyplosphaeria fusca | reverse complement strand
AAGAACCCGTTGAATCTTCTGAATTTGATCTAGCAGAGGCTATTTCAATGTACAGCCAGGTGCCCACTGTAGTAGAAGAATCAGATGAAGAAGCAGCTCCTGTTCGAATACCCACTAATACGGAGGCAGAACAGGCTGCTGAAATGCTCCTATTATATGCGGAACACCAGGAGAGAACAACTGCTGATCAGGTCAAGGCTATACGGCAGTTGTACGAAGCGGCTAAGGCTCAGAAATCCGAGCAGGCTAAGCAGATCACCTTAGATAGTTGGCTTACGTAATAAACTTGATCTCATGATAAACTCGTTCTCACGATATTACCCTCGATTCTCCTTTATATCGCCAAGGCGAGTTTTCACTGTATCACGAGAGAAGGGTCTCCGCACATGGCAAGCGCATTGTGAGGTTCGTTTCCTAGTTTCCAACTCAATGCGAGAGAGGTGAAGTCACCCCACAATGGCCGCGCCACGGGCGCAGAGACAGCTGTCAATCGCCCCGATATGGACGTGGCACCGACTCAGGACGAGGTCCAGGCTGCAGAAGCTTGGGGACCGCGGCGGCTTGGAAGCGCTCCATGTCTTTCCTTATTGTGGGAATTGTCCGGACAGGCTCCACTGTGCGAGGGGTCACGGGTACTGATACGGCGAGACGCTGCTACTGCCTCGTCTCGTGTGCAAACACCGGAACATGTAGAGGGCTTCAGCTAAAAGTATAAGGTTCTGCTACTCGGAACCTAAAGGGAGAGCTTCCTCTGTGGAAAATGCGGCATCTAGTGGCGACAGACTGGCAAATGGGACGGGCAGGAGCAAAGACGCAGAGCATGCTCAATTGCCCAATAGGGACGACGGAGGACATGACACGTACGAAGATCTTGGGCAACGGATTTCGGGGCAGAAACCAACGAGTAGCCGCGACCTGTTGGTTGGGTCTCGTAACACGGACCCGCATAAGGTACAGATGGAGCCGGAAAGGTAAAGTTCTAGCGCGGTTGGGGGTTTGGGGGAGCATCCGATGACTTCGCGGCGAGCATGACGAGCAGCACTGAAGGTCAATATTTACACCACCTGGATGTATGTACATCTCAGGGGAAGTGAGCATGGGCTGAGGCGTCTCAAGTGTAGACAGGTGCAGCACGCGAGGTGCGGCGACGGGCCGTTGGTGAACCCTTTCCAGAGCGGCTGCATGGCAAGCGCACACCGCCTTTTGGGCGTATCGATAGAGGGGCTCTGGCGACGCAATGGGGGCAGGGTGTGTGGGGTTGATCCGCCGATGCAGCCGGATGGCCGTGGAGGAGCAGCAGCAGCAGCAGCAGCAGCAGAGGCAGAGCAGCAGCGCAGCAGAGACGGGAAGACAGCGGGAATGGTGCTGATTGTGGTGCACAAGATATTAGAATGACGCTGCAGCGGCAGTCTGACAGGTCGAGGGCAGCGGGCCAATCTATCGCAGGCCTTTGTCTGCATGGATGACCAAGGGCGGTTTGGCCTTGTGTTTTGACTGGCGCCAATGGGCTTTTGCCGTGACATGTGCGATGCTCTTTTTAGCCCGTTGCCTCATCGGAGCGTCTCTGGCCTGGTTGGCCTGGGTGGGGCATGGGGCGAGCCCGTGGGAAAAAAAGTGTCGACTCGGACGGTGCACGCGACCGGTTGAGCGAGCGGTAGAGGTGTGCGACGGCCCACAGACGAGATGTAGAGGCGATGCAGAGGGCAGAGACGAGGCAGCAGGCAGCGTCGGACGGGTGAGTCGACTTGACGAGGTTATGGTTGGTCGTATGATGACTCCGCCGGTCGTCTCTCCCCTGCGCGCTTCCCTCACCGAAAGTTGCAATGCCGCACTAGCAAATTAGCGCGAGAATATGTCCATCCGTCGATTTCGCCCTCTTCCCTTCTCTCTCTCTCCAACCCACCCCAACAGACAACGAAGTCGCACTACAGGTCCCCAAAAGAGCCTTACAAACAGCATTCACAACCCATCTTCGTCGAGACAATGCCGCAGGCTATCGCTGAGCTCTAAACCTCCCACTGGGAGGCCCACGCCGTTTGTGGACCCTCCCAGCCGGCCAGCTCACGAGAATTTCAACCTCAACGACGATACAACTCTCCCACTGCGAGTAGCACCTCTGCGCGCTCCCCGCACCCCAATTGAGATATCGTCCGCCCTGCACTGCCAACTCCCCGCATTGTCAGTTCACCTGGCTCAACCTACCGAACATCGACGGCGTCCACAGGCTTGACATAGTTTGAGAGCCTCCCACGAGTACACCTGCACATCCAATCGCCCGAACGCTGTTATTTCCGCCTCCTTCCGCCCTGCTCGACTCCCGTCGCCGCCCCTCCACCCCTCTCCACCGTCACCGTCCTCCACCCGTTCCTCGCTTACCGCGAGTACCACGAATCATACTCCCCTGCAATTTTGAAACAGACGCAACCACAATGCCCAATTTTGCAAACTCGCCCTCTGCAATGGCCGACATCAGTGGGCGCCATTTGCACGACCACAAGCTCGTGCACGACACTCCTGCTGGCTTCCACAGGAGCGAACAGCGCACCTGCTCAGATGATACTGCGCAGGGAAGCACCAACCACACTGGAGGCCGAGGCAGTGGACAGTCCACGAGCGAAGAGGCTGTCAACGAGGACGACGACGAGGACAGTAGTGGCAATCAAGATGACCAAGACGACCAAGACGACGACCCAGAGGCACTTGCCCCGTCTCGTGGCAAAGGCTTGGGCAAAGGCAAACGCCCAACCATATGCATCGACCACGTCGACGAAGACGAGTCTCATGATGAAGAAGAGGAGGAGGAGGATGTATCCCATGAGACGGGGCTCAAAGCCGGCAAGAACCCGGCGAAGCACGCATTGATGCGAACCAAAAAGCGCACCCTCAGCAACGTCTCTAATAGCTCCGTCTTGTTTGGCGAAGCCGACGCTGAGCAAGAAGCATTCCCCCGCTCCAAAATGGCACGGACGCTCAGCAGCAACAACCTGAAGCCGTTGCTGACGTACAAGAACAATGGTGAGGCGAAGGATTCGAACTCGTTCGAGAATGCTATAGAGAGCTCTGATGACGAGAAAGACATTGACATTGATGATGAAGACTACAGTGGCGTCAACATGATTAGTGACGAGTCTGATGTGGAGCAGCAAGACGAAGACTACCTCATCACGCAACAGCGACACCTGGAGTTTGACATGATCAACAACCCCCGACGCTATAGCTTGGAGAGTGTCGAGAGTGAAGACTACTTTGGCTTCAACGGAGCGGTGCCGGAATCATTCTTCAACAGCACTAGCTTCCCAGACGTTGGCTTTGGCCAGTTCTTCGAGCCTGTCCCTATGCCAGCACCCGAGGAGGCCAAGATTGATAGAAAGTACTCCACCGGATCTTCCAAGCGCGTTCGCTTCGAAGACCCAGTCCAGGTGTCTGACAGTTCCAGCTCGCCGGCATCCTCGCTCGATAGCTCGGTCTGGCCAGACCTCTTCATGGAGCAAGAGAAATTGCCCGCAAGCATCTATCAGATGATGGAAAACGAGAATGAAACTGACAATGTGGACGACTTCCCCTCCAGCGGGTCTGAGCATTCCTTCTGGGACAATGGCCAGGATGACAGTCGCGGTCAAATGCCTCCCGTGGAGAAGGAATATGACGACTTGTCCGACTCAGACTCGAGTGGTTACGAAAGTAGGCCGTTCATCTCATTGCCGTGTTGCTGTGATTGCTAATGGTCCATCTTTAGCTGATTTGGGTGATACAACTGATGAAGATGAACCGGTATATTTCTCCGACGTCCCAAAGCAGCCTCCACATACCCCTCGGCAAGCAACTGTTTTACGCCGTCCTTCGTCTGCACCAGGGTCAAAGGCGGCCAGCCCAACGCCGTTTCAGAGGTCGAAAACCACTGCCAATGGCAAAGTGATCATTCCCCCCCTTCGTGGCGTCTTCATCCACGACGAGACAAGCCAAGCCATTGCCGTCACGAACAGGGCCACCAAAGCCCTCACCTTCTACCGCCCACGCGTCCCGCTCGCTGTTCGGCAGCCAAACTATGCCGCATACAGCAGCACGACCAGCACTGCCAACAACAGCCCGCGCACCTCGCTTACACAATTCAACGCCTCGGACAGTGAGGTTAGCAACGACGTCTTCATCAACCCCTTTCAGAATTCGGACATTATGCTCACCGGCATCTTTGGCTCGGCTCCTGCAAGCAACTATCTGTTTGGTGGCGACAGCGTTGGTCCTCCCGAAGCCTTCTTCCCATTCGTCAGCATCGAGCAGAACGGCAACGTGTATTGCGACGAGGACGAGGATGAGTATGACGACTACGATTACGAAAACGACCTGCAAATCACCGATTTCATGGACTTTGGCGACGATGCCTCTGATGTCGAGCAGTACGACGAGACGGACGTTCCCGCTACTCCGGCCACGTCGATGGTTGCGTTCACTGGATCCACCCCAGCGGCGTTCCCCGGCTCTACCCCAGCGCAGTCGACCCCCATTGGAGAAACACCTACCCGCAAGCGCAATGCCTCGGATGCTATGCTTGAGCACTTTGACCGCGGTGTCGTCACGGCGTTCCGAAACAACCAGACACGCTACCGGGACCTTGCGAGTCTTCCCCATGACCCTGACCTTCGCGCATCAGTCTCTCGTCCAATCCGGTCCGGGAAGACGGCAGACTCTTTCATGACGCCCATTCGCAAGCGGAGCTCAGCGTCCAGGAAGGTCGATAACAAATACGCAGGAGTCACAAAGGCCTCTAATCGCCTGCAGTCATCCCTGCACTCGTCGCCCTTGGGATCACGTCGTGGACCGCCCATGGGAACCTTCTCATAAACAGCAATGGCCGCCGCCACCATGCACCCTCTGGACCGTGGAGTTGCGGAGCAGTGACGAGGATCGGCTGGAGACTTTTGATCAGTCTCGAAAAGACATGTCAACGACGTAACGATACCCACGGCCTGTGTGTTGCTTTAATTCGAGCGTGTCCTTATTACACATTTTGCGCGCTTTCCAAAAGTCTCAGTCGCGCGGTGGAAGATGCTTGGCATTGTGGTCAAGCGCAGGGTCGAATGCGACGCCTTCACCGAAAATAATTCCTTTCCTTGTGTTTACGAATCTCTCGTTACGACTTCACCACCATTTCCTAACTGTTCACCAGTGCTGGCTCATTCTCAGTCTCAGGGACCTAGGAGGACCGGTTTCGGGATGATACCAAGTGTTTTATGGAAACGGCGACTGGCGATCGGGCGGGCAAGTTCTGGAAGCCCTGGCTTCCCGTGGGGAGAGGGGCCTGAGAGAGTTTGGCCCGGCCCAGAGCTATGTTTCGATCTGATGTGCACTGGGCGCTCGAGGAGGAATGGGTGGATTTTCTTTTCCTTTTTCACGATGGTGTGTGTAAGACTATCTCGTGCGATGCTCTCCCATAGTGTGGCGTCGATTTACACATCACATGCAGTAAAAGTTCATCTCAAGACTGTGCAGTGCGTGGTGTAGATGCTCAGTGAGAATATAGAGGGTGTAATACAAGAGCGGTACCGATAGACGCCGTGGTGCATATGGGGACATGGATGCATGTTCAACCGTGCGCGGTATTTTCTTATGGTGGACCTGCAGCGAGGGGGAAGCTTAGCCTGGTGTTTACCGTCCGAGCGTCCAGAGCTCGGACGGCAGCTGCACCGACGTCACACCCAACGCAACCCAACCCAACTCAACCCGAGCTAGCCAAAGTTCGCGCTCAGCACATCAACAATCCACATCAACCCTCAACCCATCATGGACGACTCAGACGAAGACCACCGCGGCCTAACCGGCCTCCTAACACGCATCAAAGTTCTACCCCCCTTTCCCCCTTTTCCCCCGCCACAAAGCTAACCCCCACTAGCACGTTCTCTTAAAACCAATCCACATCCTCCTCTCCCCGCCCGTCCTCCGCTTCTCCCTCCGCACCCTCCTCGCCCTCCTAACCTCCTTCATCCTCCTCGGCACCGCCATCCTCGCCTACACAACCCTGTACTACACCTACATACCCATACGCTCGCTGCACGTTCCCGTGTACCTGCAATTCGACCCCACAAACCACGCTACGCACACGTTTCCGTACGCGGTAGCGAAAGTGCATGGGCTGGCGACGCGCCAGAAGTATGATGTAGAGGTGCAGTTGGATATGCCGCGCAGCACACGCAATCTGGATGCGGGGAATTGGATGGTGGGGATTGAGTTACGTGGGCCGGGGGCTAGGGGAGGTGGGGTGCGAGGGGTGTTGGGGTGGGAGGAGGAGTGGGAGCTTGATGATTTTTCGGGCGGAGCGGAGGCTGGGGTGGAGAAAGAAGGGGTGGAAGGCAGTGGGTTGGGGGGGAAGGTGATAAGGAAGCCGAAGGTGCTGGCGAGGAGTCGTAGGCCGGCGATTTTGAGGTATAGGAGTTGGGGGGTCGAGGTGCTGTATAGGGGGCTGAGGATCCCGGGGTATGTGTTAGGGTGGGGGGAGGAGAGGGAGAGGGTTGTGGTGGGGATGATGGAGGGGGTGGGGTTTGGGAGGGAGGTGCCGGTGGAGATGAGGTTGGAGCTCAGGGCACGGGGGCCGTTGGATGTGTATGGCGTGCAGGTCAGCTTTGTGGCGAGGCTCGAGGGGCTGAGGTGGGTTATGTATAGGTATTGGCTCATCAGCTTCGTGGTGTTTACGGGCTTGTTCTGGGGCGTCGAGGTGGCGCTGTTGGTGTTGACGTGGGGGTTCTGCACGCTGGTGTTTGGTGGACAAAAGCAGGAGGGGGAACATAGTGCAAGGAAGAAGATCAAGGCGGATCCAGATCATGACGTCCCGGCCACGCCTGGCTCCTCGGCACCCTCGACGCCGCTCTCGGATACCTCGCGCACATTTCCGACACTGTCCTCGCACCGTCCGCTGCATTATACGTCGGGCGAAGGCGAGTCCGCGGACCGCCAGAGAGTCAAGGATGAGAGGCAGACGCCTGGCATCGAAGATGTGCCCGAGGCAGAAGCAGATGATGAGGACGACGAGGACGCGGATTTCTTGCTCGAGCCGGTGCCGCATACGTCGGCGAATGTGCTGACGGATAGCGGGATTGGGACGAGCTTGGAGAGTGGGGTCGAGGGGAGGGGGGTGCGGAGGAGGAGGAGTGAGAAGAGTATGAAGAGGGAGGATTGAGATGATATGATACCACTTGAGCGTTTTAGCAATGAATTCGTATGTTTCTTGAATGTTCTGAATTGAGGAGGCCTAGCTCAAAAGAAGAACAGAGAATGGTCTTGAGGGTATATCTCTATGTCCGCAACCAGTTGTTCCCCATCTACAACATCGGCCTAATCTCCCCCGCACCAACACTCCTCTCCAACCTCTCCATCCCCTTGCTCATCAAATCATCCACCTCCCCCTCCGTCAACCGACTCAACCCCTCGATATCAACCACTCTCCTCTCCAACGTCTTCGCTTCAAATACCACTGCCCCAGCCCCGCTTTCCACCCCTTCCCTCTCCCCCTCCTCACCCATCTCCCCCCCTTCCACAGCCCTTACACAAAACCCCCCATACTCCCCCCAATACACCCCACACGCCCGATGAAACGTCAACATGAACCCAAAACAATGCGGCATACTCTCAAACTCCCTATACCACACCACGCCCCCCTGCCCCGCAATCCTCCCCGCCAACACCGCATCCTCATCCCTCAGCATCTCCTGCCCGAGCCCGAAAAACACCGGCGGGGCACCGGTCCAGTCTTTCGCTGCAAGCGGGGAGACCAGCGGGTGGCAGTACGCAGGGCCCTCGCAGTACATGTCTGCGCGCGGCGGCGAGGTCGGCCACGCTTCGCAGGCCGGGTACGTTTTTCTCGCGGTCAGCGAGGGGGGCGGGAGGTAGTCGTACTTGGCCAGTCCTTCTACGGATGGCAAGGAGCGGGTTACATCCAGCCAAGGCGAACTCAGCGCGACGCCGCCCGGCATTGGGACATCAACAATTTCTCCGTGGAAAGGGACAGTGGGGGGCGCGGTGATGCTGGAGCGGTGCAGGTGCAGCAGGAGTTGCAGGAGGGACGCGCAGAGCAGGCCGCCGGCGGAGTCTCCGCCGAAAATGATTTGGGAGGCGGGGATGGGGGGGTGGGGGGATCCGGGGGGTGGGTGGAGCAGGGTGAGGTAGGAGGTTAGGGCGTCGAGGAGGGCGGAGGGGAAGGGGTGTTGGGGGGATAGGCGGTAGCGGATGCTGAAGACGCGGCCGCCGGTTTCGCGCGCGATGCGCGAGGTGATGAGGCGGTAGGTGGCTGGGTCGAGGAGGTACATGGCGCCGCCGTGAAAGTAGAGGACTGTGACTTTGCTCGTTGTCTCGGATACCAGTTTGTCGTATTTTTCCTGCTCGGTGAGGCCCACGGGCTCGGGCGTGGTGTCGGTGGCGTCGGCGCGGTAGCCGTTCCATTCGGCTTCGAGGGGTTGTGAAGCTGGGGGTGTGAATTTCTCGGTGCCGTCGCCCATCTCTTGAATGCATTTGAAGAGCGTCTGCCGGACACCGTCTCCTTCATCGACAGGGCACGTGACTTTGCATACCCACACCTTGCCCTTGACACCGGGGTCTTTTGTCGTCAGGCGCTGCTGTTTTGTCACGGTCGAGGGCGTGCCGTTTGGTCCCAACACTTGGCGCAGGACTTTGACAGTGAGCTCGGTGCGGAGATCCCATTTGGAACTTGTCTCTGAAAAGGAGAGGGTGTGTAGCAAGGCAGTCTTGGTCATAAAGGGAATCTTGGGTATAAGGAATTTGATCATGGCGGCGGGTGAGGACTCCATGATGGACGAGGATGCTGTGCTGGATCATGCAAAGTCTACAAGTGCGAGAGGAAGAAGGAAACCAGGGCGACAGGAACTTTGGTGTTGAAGGTGTCCGGATGACAGGTTGAATTTCTGATAAACACTTGGACTGTCGTAGAAGCTTCTTACAGGGGTGTCGTGACGTTACTGGGTCGTTGATTTTCGGAGTGTGCCTCGGCTCATATCCATTGCGCATGTGATTGGTAGACTGCGAGCCTCTGTTTTTATCTCTCATCTCGTCATATTCGTACACAATCTCCCGCGCGGCCAGACTCGACTGTTGATGAGGACCCGGGTGTTGGTTCAAGCTTGCCATGGTACCCGGTAATCCGAATCTGAGACGCAACCAAGAGCAAGCATATGACGCGTGTATGCATATAACCAGCCGCATCTCAATCGAGCGATGAATTCCTAAGTCCTGACGCCCAACCAATAGCGAGTACTTGTGTATGCGTGAAAGAATGTCTAGTTCACGCCGTGCCCTGCCAACCCAGGGTATCTCTTGTTGCAAGCCAAACCAAACACCACGCCAATTTCAAAGTGCCCCTTGGAGATGCGCCTGCAGTTACAAAACGAAAGGGGAATGAAACGGAGTCTACCCTTCGAGTTCACCTTCTTCGCTACCGCTCCCAACATCTCTCATGGGCACGTCTTTTGTAGCTGCATGGCCATTCCCGGTTCCGTTGCCTGTGCCATTACCGTTCTCGGCGACCGGGCCATTGGTAGGCGTGTGTGCGCTCCCTGGTGTGCTAAACGAGATGTCGTCGTCAGGAGAGCGAAGGCCAGCATAAATAGAACCCTCACCATCCTTGGGCGGCGTTTCTTCGTAAATGTCGGCCATGAGGTTGCATGCTCTCCGAATGTCCCTCAGCTTGACGAATTGGACTTCCCACCACGGTTTGCCGTCCTCCGAGGGCAGCTCATGCTCCACCATGCGACATCCTGCGTACAGACTGGCGGCGGCGATGGTCCGAGAAGTGAAGAGCAGACAGAGCTGGGTGAGACAGGAGTCGCTCAGGAATGCCCATGCCGCGTTTCTCAACCGCTTGTTGTGTTCCAGGTTGTAGTACTTGAGCATCTCGTACATGGGCTTATAGGGCGCCTCGACGCTCAAATCGAAGCAGAGCGACTCCAACAGAATGTCTTCGCTGTAGAGGATCGTGTCCCTCCACTTCCAGAAATCCTTTGTCTGTTCGTCGACGAGCTTGTTCGGGTCTTTGAGGGCAACCCGCACGCAGGCGACGACGAGCTCTTTCATTTTGCGGCAGTTCTCTTCCACCTTTGTCGCGAGGAAGAGGGCAGTCCCGGCGATTTGCTCGTTGTTGTCAGTAGCTTGCGTACGTGTCGAGGGCCGTTGGACTCACATAATGATGGAGTGGCTTGTATCCCGCGCGAGCCTTGAGACTGTTGCGCATTAAGAAGCGGTTGAAGAATACGGCGGCCGTGCTGAGGGTTGTTTGTGGCAGCTTGAGCATCATGCCCACTTGTAGGATGAAGTTGACACCCTTCCTGCGATGGCTTCGTTCTTCTTCGGGCGACATGCCGTCCAGGATAGAAGGTGTTTGGAGCAGCTCTTCGTCTGTGAAGATCCACTGCGCTTCGGCCTCGACGACGGCTGGTGGGGGCGGTCTCGGTGGCTCCCGGTCTCGTCGCACCGGGGCGACCGTCGTGGAAACCATGATTGGGAGGGGAATGGGGTTCTATGGTCGCTCGAGGGAGCCCAGTCCTGCTAGTTGTGTTTCTCTCAAGTCTGCTGGAGCAAGTACGATGGCGGCGGTGGCGGAGAGGGGCTGAAGTGCATGGATACAGCGCGAATCAACCACTGGGAGCCAAGAAGTTTTCCAAACAATGTCAAGAAAGCGAATGAGAGCTTCGAGGTTGAGTTGATGAGAAGCCCGATTCCGCGGAAGCGGTAGCTGACTAAGCTAGCGCGGACAGATCAGCGCAAGACGCGTCTCTCACTTCTCTCTCTGTTGGAACAGACGCTTGTGAAAGTATTATTGATTACATTATTCTACTAAGATTATAATTCCTGCCGCTATTAAATTTTGTATTGGCAAAGGCCGTGCGCAAAAGGGTATCTTTTGAAAAATCGACAATGAATTCGAGAAGCCATCCACCTGCGTGAACAAAGCCAGCACCATCTCTTTCACTCATTCGTGAGCAGCTCGCCAGCACCCTTGAAATATGGCTTCGCAGCGGGAAGCACCTTTGAGCACTCGGTCAAATCGTTCATGTTGTTCACTCCGAGCATAGAGAGGCGAGCGTATGAATGGGCATAGTCGTCATTCCAATGACTCTGGCCTCCGGGGCCGGAAAAGGACTCCCACTCGGGTCTGGCCCTTGGATCGTTTGCAATAACAATATCGCTGGCGAAGCGAAATACCTTCTTTGGCAGAGGCCCCGTACCGAGCGTCTGGTTGTAAAAGAGCGTGTCCCAGACACCTGGTGTGCCGTCCTGTGGTGCTCCAGAACGACTCTTGTCAACAAAGAATTGCTCGCTCGTGGTGTGCGCACCCAGGAGGGCAGTAAGATCGTGCGGCGGGATCGTCTTGTCATTGAAAAGCTTGATGAGCTTGTCGGCCGAGTCGTTCACGCCAGGCAGGAGTCCGTCGGGGTTGGGCTTGTTGCTGTCCTTGCGACCAACAAAAACCCTCATGCGAGGACCCAATGGGCATGCTGGACGGCGTTAGAGATTGCATTTGACTCGGCGGCAGCCAGACTTACTAACGACAGCATGAATCGCCGCAAATTGAATGAGATCAGCCATGCCGACCCCGTACTGTCTCTGCCAATTTTTCATTCTCCGAACGATATCCTGGAGACCATTGTTCTCTGGCCGATCAACCTCGCCGGGTGCAAGCGCAATACTTCCATCCGCGCCTCCAAATCCGCTGCTGGTTGACCAGGTACCTGCATCGTGGAAGCCAAGACGGATTGCTGCACGTGCGACCTTGTTGCATCGTCCAGAGGGACCTCGGAATGCAGAAGTCAGTGCCCCCGAAACGTAGGACCAAATACAACAAGTGTCTTGCTTGCACTGCTTGGAGTTTCTGGGAGGAGGATTATAGCCTTCGGGGGTGCTCTGAGCCGTTTCATCCTTCATCAAAATCCTTGCGATTGTCTGGCCAACAGGTGTGCGTCCACCATCTTGAACATCGCCGATTGGGATAGGCGGTACGGATCCATCGTCGTTCCCATCGGCGCGATTTTGGATACGCTCTTCTCTTTGCTCCAGCTCGCGTCTTTTGATCTCGGCAATGGTGTCTTTCATTCCAGGGTGGGCAATAGCCGGTTCCAGTAAAGCGGCCACCGATAGGCCAAGAACGACGCTGGAGAGCTTCATAGCTGATAAGGAGTGACTTGGTGAGTGGACGCAAATATCAAACGTCAGAGTCCAAACTGACTTGAATGACTTCAGAGGCGTAAGTGGCAGTCCACTTTATATCCATCTCATC
The DNA here is from genome assembly GCA_010093805.1 of Polyplosphaeria fusca. Lineage (NCBI taxonomy): Eukaryota > Fungi > Ascomycota > Dothideomycetes > Pleosporales > Tetraplosphaeriaceae > Polyplosphaeria > Polyplosphaeria fusca. The sequence continues at coordinate 196,288 of ML996140.1, read as the reverse complement.
TCTTCATTGACGGACCACAGCCCGCTCTGGCTATCACTTCGCCGTACACTCTTCTTGGTGTACGTGCAGCGTCACTTAGCAACTCTCCTCGCCTTTCGAAAGAGCGTGACTTCGCTATCGAAAGTCTAGAGCAATAATGGAGGTTAACGCTGCCGCATTGAGAGTAGCTCAACCCAACGTCTTTGTTGATTGGGCATGTCTCAACGCTTGGCTTGGTCGCCGAAAGCCACTCACAAAGGTGGCGCGCCCGACAGCTGGACTCTTGCTAAATTAAACTTTAAGCTTCAAAGACAGCACTGGGGCTGGAACTTAGACTCCCGGCTAGGCAATCGGTGAGAAATGAGTCGCACAGGGCCTAGACTTTTTGACGTTTTCGGTCATCTTTGACCCGATTCGTCCATGGCACTGAGGCTGGGAACCGCCACGTCTTCTTCGTCGCCACAGAGGCACTTGGAAAATGTCGTTTTCGGTATCGTGAAGCGACTCATGTGAAGATATTGGGGCCGGACCGAGACTTTAGTATTGCATTATCTGCAGCGCTCAGACGGCCACCAGAACGCGCGTGTATTCGCACTGTGTACAATCGCACTGCGACCTTATTTGTCCCTTGAACTCTGGGTAGGGTGGCACTGCTCGTGTTCGTATCTGGCACCAGCATGTCGACGCCTCAGCTACTATCAACCATGGTTGAAATAAGCGTCAGCGCGAACAGTGCTTGTGAACAAGATTCTGAGGCGTTCTATGAATATCATCGCTCCTGGAGTGTTTAAGCGACCTGTAAGGGGTATCGAGTATTTTTCGTTTCTCTTGGCCGTTGCAAGACTGGTGGGTGTGACGGCCAGTAGCTTGGAAACCCCATTGTTCAGAGGCGCTGCTCGCCTCAAAGGCGTCATGTTGGCTCGAAGGGGCGAACGGACACTCGTTCGAATCGAGTATGGTCATCTTGAATTACGCTTTAGCACAAGATCAGACCCTCCACTTGGCATTCGGGATGATCAAGCGCTTCTCCTTTCATAATTCCTTGCACATCTAAGATATCAAGCATCAGCCAAGTCAAGACGAAGCAACCCAAGAAACTTACAACACTCTCCCAAGAGCTCATACTGCTTTGCATTGCGCCACTCTTCCTCGCATCGACAAAGAATGAACGGAACTCGTGCGCCGTACAGTATGCACACTTCATCCCCGCACGTCATGTCAGTAGGCCCACGTCCAATATAGCCGCGTTCGGTGATGAAGAATTGTCCAGGGTAGAACAGGCAAGTAGAGAGAGTATGAAACCAGCCTCGGTATCTGCGGCGGAGCTCTGGATCTTCGCTTTCAACTTCAAAGGGGGTGTTGTCGCCCATGACGAAAGGCCAGAACCAACTGTGGAACTTTTCGTCGGTGAAGGTCTCTTCCATACCCTTCACGTCTCGGCCCAGTATTGCTGCAGAGCGAAGTGCCCTGACGACCCCCTCGTCGTCGCCATATGGACTATCAGCACCTTTCGCAGACAGATAGCGCTCCGAATTGTTCTTGATCTCCTCAAAGTTCCAGAGTAGGCTGTGTTCCCATGTCAAGGCCACCTTGTCGAATACAGAGCCTGTTACGCAGATCCTTTTGCCTTCATCGAGGTATCGAACAAGAGGTACTGTTGCTTGCGCAGCTCTATAAAACTTTGGTTTGGGGTAGCTGAAGAGAAGGTAGGACAACGTGGCCATCTCTTCCAATGGCTCCGTCCAGTCGGGAATCCAGGACGGTAACTCAAGGGGATCCTTGTTTCTCGTTGGTTTGCACGCTGTTAGATAATCGAGACTTCGGCGTTCTTCAATAAAGTGATATGCGACCCGTCGGAAGACGGTTACGATATGCCTTTGGTAATCAACGTCCAGTAGCACACTCCGATCAGTAACAAAGCCTAGGACGCCGAAAACCTTGTCCAAGCTGTTGGTACAGTCGCGTTCTCTCGATAACACCAAAGCCTCCATTAGATCAATCGGTGTTCCGTATGCGCTTTTGACTGCGAGGTCGCCCAGAAGCATGACGGCATCATTGAACAGTGAGGTCCCCGCAAGGCCGTGCGCATTCCGCTGAGCAATCTTCTTCTTCCAATACCAGAGAATACTCCTGAGGAACTCCCAAGTCAGGCGGTATTCTCCACACATGACTACGGCCTTTTGTGCCAAGATGCACTCCTGCAGGACCCACACTCGAAACCAGTACGGTCTTTCGAATAAAAGTCGTATGGCATGAGCCTGTTCTTGTTTGCGATAGTTGTCCTGTAGCCCGAATAGTGTACGGATCACGTCGGGCGCAATAAAAGCAGATGTCTGATCCTGGTTTTGCTGCCTCTCAAGTTCGATAAGGAATTTCATCGCTTTGTAGCCCTGTTGGTGGCCTGACGTGCCTACCCACATGACGACCTCGTCTGCTAGCATGTAGATGTATTTCATCAACTCAATCTGGTAGCGTTTCTCAGCCAAGTCTCCTTGATTGATGCACAATGCATCAGCCCAAACTCTTCGAGTGGCGCTCTTGTGTTGCAGGTGTCGCAGCGCAAGATATAGGTTTTCCGTTACCGAGACTTTGAACCCGTCCACCAGGATTTCTTCACGGACTCTTGGGTCGCCCCACACGTAGGACAATGCAGTATACTGTGGGGCTACGTCAGAATCGCCGGTTTTCAAACGAGCATGGGAAATGGTGCATCGGACTACGTCTCCTTGTAGACCGGGGAGAATCGTGAGGATGCGAATGGCATTGCGTGGGAGACTCTCGTAAGGATATTGGCCATTCAGATGCCCAGGAAATGTTTCTAGGTGTTGTGACATTGCTTGCGCTAGCTGACAGGACGCTGGTAGCGAACAGGGTTGAAGCGCAAGGGAGGGGGCGCAAATACTTCGCTCGTCTTGTCGACCTCAATCAACTAAGGAAATTATCGGAGAACATTTTTATGGGCAGGAAAGTAGCGTGACTCTGTAGAAGTTAACCGGCTTTCCTGCTGTCGTCGTTGATGGTGAGTTTTCTGAATCAGAAATAGGGCGCATTAAGATTGGTGGCGCACTGCGGTTGAGGGCTCGGCAGCACCAGTCCTCCTTCGGCTAGGCTAGGCAAGAGGTCAGACTTCCAGAGGCTATGATTCCTCTCTCTCTATTATCTTCTACTATGTCAACAACGAAGATTTATTCTCATCTTAACCACGTGATTCTTACTCTAGAGAAAATACAAAAAAGGAAAGGGCATACCGGTAAGGCGCAGGCTAGACTCGAACCACCACCCTCCCCAAAAAAGATTCCGAATCATTGAGCTCCATATCAATGTTTCCATCTCAATGCTGATATCCAACCTAATCCTGTGGTGCCTCCACCAGCCCAGCCCCAGATGATCCGGTCCTCATCAGGCTATCAGCGTCAGGTGTGTTGTTGAGGGAGCCAGCAATTGGATTGGATACCAAGTGACCATGCAGTCACAAACTCTCATCGTGACAATCATTCTCGTTATAATTATATTTATAGTACAAATTAATTGCGAGGGGTAGAGAGGAGGTGCAAACGGCGAGTGTAAAAGTGGGGCTACTTGCAGGTAAAGGCAAACGCAATTTTTGGTGATTGTTGCGGGCGCAGGCAAAGAGAAAATTGTCTGTGACGTCACTGGATGCGGATGGAGTGTTTGGAGTGAGTTCAGATGACCGAGCCTGAGAAATAGGGTGCGAGACTGCCAGGGAGCATTCTTGCAAAGACGGCGTGGCATACTAGCACTGACGCGAGCAGAGACACGAGGCACACAGACTACTGAGCACGTTCGCAACGTCCGTCTTGCGAGATCCTACAGCTCTTTTATTGAAGGTTCTACCAGAGATAACTTTGTGAAGGAACCGCCGTTGCTTGTTTCGACGTGCTCTGGCCGGCTACAGTATTTGGTAGTCGCCCACCGGGACGTCCAAATGCTTGAACAATCATCTAGCTGTAAGTTTCCGCTCTGGAAGAATGCTCTGTGACTCTGCATAATCAAAGAACTCTGGGACCATTTGCTGCTACAGCAAACTTCCAAGCCGAACTTATAATCCACGATTGGACCTTAATCTGATTGGTATCGCTGGTCTTCACCTGCTTGAAATCACGTCATTTCTCCTACCGCAGCTACGACTACCATCATGACAACCACGACTCCAGGCAGTTTCGAGTCTGACGGCAGTGACACCAGTGTTGCGCCGGTCATTCCTGATGCAGGCAATGTCACAACCCGCTCTCTGGAGGCCCTACAATCAGCAGATCAACGGAAGGTCATGGATATTGTGGATAAGCTTCGACGCACTGGCCTAAGTGGAATCGTTGAATTGCCTCAGCTTGTGGTTTGTGGTGACCAATCGTCCGGAAAGAGCTCTGTACTGGAAGCAATTACCGAGATACCCTTTCCCCGCAAAGAGAACCTTTGCACGAGATTCGCGACCGAGGTTGGGCCCCCCAAATTATACTCGCCGAATGTTTGCTAACATCAGACAGATCATCCTCCGACGATCTCCGTCATCGACAATCTTGATCACGATTAATCCAGATAAGCATCGTCCCACGCAGGAGCAGGAAAAGCTCGGATCCTTTAGTCGCTCTCTCGCCGATTTTGACCAGCTTCCCTCCATCATTGAGGAAGCTACAGAAGAGATGGGCCTTGGTGTTGTTGGTGGCCCCACGTCAAGAGCATTCTCGCGTGATGTTCTGACGGTTGAGATTGCGGGTCCAGAGCGGCCACAGCTGTAATTAAAGCATATTCCACTCGAGTCCACTTTACTGACATTTCGCAGCACTCTGGTCGATCTTCCTGGCTTGATACATGCCACAAACCGTGCCCAAACAGAAACAGACAAAGTACTCATTCTTGATCTCGTCAAGGAGTACATGAACAACCCACGTACCATTATCCTTGCCGTTGTTAGCGCGAAAAATGATCATGCCAATCAGATCGTTCTCGACTATTGCCGCAAAATTGACAGGCAGGGACGTCGTACTCTGGGCATCATCACAAAGCCAGATTTCCTCCGCGAAGGCACTGCCAATGAGATGAGTTGGATCGAGTTGGCCAAAAACCAGGACATCTATCTGGAGCGTGGTTGGCATATGCTCAAGAACCGTGATGAAAATCAGATGAGCTACTCTTTCGCACAACGGAACGAAGATGAGATGCGTTTCTTCAGCAAAGGTAGGTACCAAAATCTAGATCGCTCGTGTGTTGGTATCGACTCACTACGTGCACGTCTGAGCACTGTTCTCCTTCAGCACCTGATCACAGAACTGCCTTCACTTCAGAGCGAAATAGTCGATAAACTCGAGGCCACGGATAAAGAAATTGGTCAGCTTGGTGAAAAGCGAGATACGGTAAAGAAACAGCGGATGCTACTTACGGAGATGAGCATGCGCGTGAGCGAACTCCTCAACTCTGCGTTGCAAGGTCACTACGAATCGGACTTCTTTGGTACGATCGATAAGGATGCCTCTGTTGATTCTGCCAGCAACATTCGCCGGTTTCGTGCTGTCATCCAGCATATGAACATTACTTTCTCACGCAATATGCGTCTGAAAGGCCACCAGTACCGTCTTGGAGTTGGTCCCGGAGATGACGAGGGAGAGGAGGAAGATGAGAAGGACTGCGTGGTCAGTGAAGATGGCGAAGATAGCGAAGGTGGCGAAGACAGCGAAGATAGCGAAGATGGCGAAGACAGCGAAGATGGACCGAAAGACTTGTCTCGCGAGGAATCTATCCAATGGGTCAAAAAAACGCTCGAGCGCTCGCGTGGCCACGAACTCCCTGGTACATTCCAGCCCTATCTGATCTCTCAATTATTCTGGGAACAGTCTCAACCTTGGGAATCACTTGCAACTGAGCACATCCGCACTGTCGCCGATGCCTGCAAGGTCTTTGTCGACGCAGTCCTCGATGCATCCGCCCCGGAATTCAAAGACCGACTTGCGACATTCAGGGTTGATGCAGCGCTTTCAGAGGCTCTGAAAAATGCGAAGGAAGAGTTGGGGAAGCTTCTCAAGGACAAAGCTCGCCATCCCAGTACCTATAACCATTACTTCACAACGACCGTCCAGAAAATACGCCAGAAGAAGAATGAGGCTGCGGTCAAATTTGCGACAGAAGCATCAGAAGAGATAATCCATACCCGAGGTGAGGGCTTTCAGACCAAAATCAATCCACACAAGCTCAAAGAGGCCATGAGCAAAGCCATCGAGAAAGATATGGACGTCTTCTCTAGTCAAGAAGCCCTAGACGTTCAGCGCGCATACTACAAAGACGAGCTCAAATACTTCACCAATGCCGTTACGAAGGTGGTAATTGAACGTCACCTTGTAGAGCCGCTTCCTAAAAAGATCTTCTCCCCGATGAATGTTAATGAGATGACGGACCAGGAAATTTCATACGTCGCCGCCGAATCCTCAGAGGTCACGGAAAGGCGGGCGCGCTTAGAGCAGAGGAAGGCGATGCTGGAGAAGGGTCTCCAGACGTTCAGAGAGGCAATGGGCGGACTACGTAGGCGTTGATTGGTGATATTTTGGAGGATTTCATTTTCTGGTTCGTGTTGGATTTGTAGAAGAGAAAATTGTTGACATTGTTGCGTCGTTTTCACAGACTGTAGTTACCTGAATACTTTCTTCAAAACTGCCAGTGACTTGCTTGAAGCGACTGAATAAGTAAGCTAGATCTAGCTATCTTCGAACTTGTGGTGCCAGATCCATTTTGACCATCTTCCCTCTCCATCATTGAGGAAGCCACAGAAGAGATGGGCCTTAAACCTTTACTAATACAGTTTCTTACTGGCTTGCGACACCTCTCTTCTTCATGAGCCTGAACTCCCACATCTCCTCGCCCTTCTCTAGAACTAATATATCTTCCTTTGCACTGACGCTCATTTCCTCTAGCGAGTTGCTACTAATAACACCATCCGTCCTAGCTCTCCGGCCATAAATCAGTGGAAGGATTGAGGACTTCCAAATTGGGGGTTCACCACTCTTAGGCGTTGTCGCGAATGTTATAGATGCGAGAGACACCGCCGTAAGCAGTACTAGCGTAGCAGGGAAGCAAAGCCAAGGCCAGTCAAACTCAGAGCAGATTGTAGTTTCCAAGACCGTTCCGGGTACGTGAGTGACATCCATATATGGTACCGCCCGAGCACTATCCGTTATAGCGAGTGCGAGATTATCCATTACTCTAGAGATGCTATCAAATGAAGCATTGCCGGAGTTATAAAGATTCTCGAGCCACCAGATGTCCGTCTTATACAAAGGGTTGGCGACGCATGCTTCAAGGGTGGCGTCTGGGCACAATAAACAATCCACTAGGTCGCCGTCGCGACCGTTCCAAATTGAACAATTTCCTTTTGCAAGATATGATACGAAACGGTTTACTTCGTATGAAAAGTCGTGGGACACCCCATACGCGCATGGTGGTAGCTGAGTGATGTGTTGATCGAGATCCATGGTCACATATGGTGGGTCATCTTTCGGTTGTGTGTCGTATCTCTTGTTATCCACCCAACACGGCGGGAAAAAGGCGTAGGGAGCTGTGAAAGTATCTCCCGAATATGTTAGAGGTTTGACAACCGGCTTATAGAGCGTCTCCGAGAGAATCGTTTCCACCAATTTGCCATTAATAGATTCTGCCCTTATATTTCGGGCGCACGGGTATAAGCCACAGCTCACGGAAACGACATTGAATTTGGACCAGTCGCCGTAATTGTCCGGGAAATCTAGAGGATACGGAGGCCAGAATCCTGAACAGTTAAGTCCTACTGAGCATGCTGCTCTTGTGATTGAAGCAACATTAATTGCGGTTGTGAAGTTACCTGGTATCGAGCTCGATAAGGATTCCAGAGTTTCGCTTCGCGCATTGACTGTCAATCCGAGTCTATCGTTTCCATATATGTGGCTGTATATCAGTTTCAGGAAAGGATTACTCTGAAGTCTGAGAGACGTTACGTTGACCTCTTCTCCAGGAGACCGGATTGGAAAGGGTTCTTCCTTCTTGATCAGGAGGTTAGTCGTCTCTATGCACCTACTACAGAAGCCACTGGTAGCGTGCGTGGTACCGTTGAATGATTCGAAGGTACAATTTCCAGTTGGGCAGCCTTGTAGAAACGTTGGCCTGGTAGAATACGAACTACCTAGAGCACCAACAATCCTAGCCTTTGTCGAGGGATCAAACTGCCAGTTCCCCCAGCGGAATGGGTTTGCATATTTGGCAACAGGGAGTGATGCATTAACACCCGGTACAGCACGGGTGCAGGGTACGGCTTTGATGGCTTGCTGAGTGAAAGCGCTCACAGCCAAGGAAAGAACTGTTACGAAACAAGCAACTACGGCTGAGTTGCTGTATCTAGATACCGTCAGTGAACTCCACGGCGTTCAATACGAATCCTGACCTCGAAGTGAGCATTTTCCATGTAAGAAGTTTAGGAATTCTTAAAAGCAATAACAAAGCTCCGATAGGGCCGCGACTGGCTTCGTTGAACTGAGCTATGTGATTGAGAGTACGAGGACGATGTTGCCAGGACCATTTCGCTTGACTTATCACTGAATTTGTTAGATCAAGCGAAGATGACATTGACGCGACGCTTACCTCCCTCCACAACAAGTACAAGACTGCTGCGTAAAACAGTAGCAAGTATAGCTACAAGTGTATTGAGATTGAGACTTAAAGTCCAATTGGGCAGAGGTTGTTGGTTGAAGAGTACAAGGACTATCGTGATAATTGTCACGATTCCGACAGCAATCAAAACAAGGAACCACTCCATCCACCAATGTTTCAGGACAAAGAGCATAGTAGCGAGGATTGGAGACTGTCCATGGAGCTGCTCGGTAGGGCTTTGGCATGCTGATAGTGTCGGACCAGGATCTGCGTTCCAGCTCGATGAGGTAACTGGACTTTTGCTCTGATCGAATTGTGTATCGAGATGAAATTCTTTAACTGGTCTTTGTCTACTAGCAGACTTATTGCAAACTTCAGAGGCTGGATGAATACTACTCGCATTCGGTAAAGTTGGAACATGGCTTTGTTCCCAGGCGGCCCCTGAATGTGGCACAGCTTGCTCCGCGCGGGCTGGCCGTTGCGGCTGGGACAAAAGCGAAGAGTGCACTTCCATGAGTATGCTCAATGGAGGGCATGAAGAGTGATAGAAAAATTATCCAAAGATCAAGAGAGGGGAATCTAAGATAAGTCGCTTCATAGCCTGGCCTCATACCCAGCCTCTACTGCTACCGAACGCAGGAGTCCGTATTTGAACGGAATTCCAAAGAGCCAGTATCGCATCAATATATTCGACACAGTGGTTTCACCGCACACTCGTTATACTAACCCTTATTTATCAGCAACCAACAACAAAGTCCGAAGCCAGGATCATTCCCTGGACGTCAGCCCCCACGAACAAGCAAGCTAATAACGAAAAAGGAAGCAGTTGCCCTTTTAAGTAACGCGCCCTCGTGGTAGTCAGCATTAACCAGAAAAGTCTGAAACCATACTTGCGACAGACAACAAGCAACGCATGAGAAGTTTGTTTTCGAAGCAATTACCGAAAGCTAAGAATGGAGGCGTTTGCACTTACTGGTACTTAATGTGCTAAATATACCCCACACATTCCAAGTTTTACCCGAGAAGCAGTGAATGTGCTGCTCCACAAGGGCGCCAACGCCAGTGCGCCGGGTGGACATTACGGCAAAGACAATGTATTCTACGCGGCTTCATCTGCAGGCCACGAGGCAGTAATGGAAACACTGATCGACAAGGGCGCCAATGTCAACGCGAAGGGGGGACAGTACGGCAAAGACAATATGCTCCAGACGGCTTTCTCTGCAGGCCAGTAACCTTTTTAACCCAAACTATCGAGTGCCTTCTCTTCTACTGCAGCAGAAGATCTGACAGCAACACCGAGACCCCCACAAAACTGAAGTCATCAACAATCTCCTACAGCCCAATTTCACGCATATCTATTCAGCTACGCAACTCACCTACCCAGCAACTCTACACAACCTCGGCAGCTCACCCACCAGCGCCTTGCCATAAAGCAGACCTCCCGGATCTCACTCTTTCCGAACCTCTAAAGGCCGAGCAGAAATACTTATTCAAGATGCGACAAAGCTCGCGACTCGGCATGCCAGCTTCAAACTTCACTACTCCGCCCAACCCTATCATTGAAAAAAGCCAGCCTTCTTTTCAACCGCCATCGAAGTGAAAAAAACAAGCTCATACCCAAGCCCTTCCACCGGCTTGGTAAGACCCGCCAACCAAGGACGTGGAGTCCTTGTCGCTCGTTTTCCCCGGGGTAATGACAGGGTATACCGGTATGCCGCTAATGGGGGCTTATTTCAATAGAAAAGATCGCCGTTAGCCAGATGCTCTTTCAGACCAAAACAGCAGACCTTGGCAACTATGACCCTTTAATCAAGACTCTATCCCACTTTCCAACAGAGCACTTCTCTATTCCGGGTATCACAACAGCGAGGATACAACACGACCTCGAAATATCCATCGATCGTCAACACATCCCGCTTCGATTCTCAAAGACTCTTGCTCTCCACCCTAGTCCGCTCCACCACCAGCGGCACCTTCCTCTCCTTGCTCTTCTTATACCAATACCAACACATGATCGTAAACAACGTCGTCGGCAGCGTCGTCGCGATCCACAGCCACCACAGCCCCGTGACCTTAAACGACCTCGCACCAGGCTCAGACTGAAAGATCCCCGCACTGAGCACCGAGGCCGTGAACGTGCCTGGCAAGAACACCATCGTCAACCCAGCGATTGCGTTCATGGACGTACTGTCCTTTTTCATGTCCGACGACAGCTCGATGTTGTTGAGCGCGTCTTGCTGTGTGACGAGGCTGAAGACAAGCTGCATGGTGCTGTCTTTGCGGCCCTTGTAGTTCTGGAACCATTTTCTCTGTTTCTCCATGCTGGAGATGACGTACTCGATGATGTCTAGTGTGCGCTGTCGAGTTTTGCCGCCTCGGCCCTTGGGCCTTGTATCGCGTTCCATTTGCGCCATGGTGCGAATTGCGCGCGATGTGAAGAGGAAGACTTCGACGTTGGCGAGGTGGGAATCGACGTTTTGTGAAACGACTTGGAGTTGCTTGTTTAGCTCTTTGAGGCGTGAGCGGTCGGACGTGACGACTCCGGCGAGAATGTCGTCAGCTTGGTTGACGACGTTCCATTGTAGACGGCGGTAGCGGGCGACGTGCCATTTGGAGCATTCAAAGTTTAGGTTTGATATGGTGACGTGCAGGTCAAAAGGGCTTTCCACCAGTACCTTTGTGATGTGATCTTTGACCGTATGTCTAATAGTGCTGTTCAGAAGCTCTCGGAGTGATTTGATGACAGTGTCGTTTGGCTTGTGCGAGATCAAGTAGACTGTCAAATCGCGTTGGACGTCATGCCTGCAATAGACGGAAAGTGGAGCCCCTTGCACTTGAAGGTTCCATCGAGGATGTTGGCAGAAGAAGTCACTTCCGAGGAATTCGTTGTTCTCGGAAACATCCCATCGCTGTTGCGGGGCCCAGTAATCCGGACGAGCCAAGAAATTGAGTAGAAATTCGGGGTTGAGCTGTAGAGATTCGAACATATGCGCGACACTGGCTCTGGTCATGGGCACTGTGTTTTTGAAAGAGCCGGCAGATGACGGTAGCAGCGGGATGAAGAACACCAGGGCTTTTCGCGACATCGCTGAGTCTGTGATCCCTATATCTGCAGCTGGAGGAGTTGAGAGCGCAGGTACATTAACGCATCGTTCGCTCACACTCTTGACCAAATCTCGTAGTCCAGATTCATCGAGTCTCAGCCACTCAGGCCCTCGTTCTTGGATAGAAAAGCACTCGATGCTCGTCTCTTTCTCAAAGTTCCCCGGGTTGTTGAGAAGTCCCTGATACAGGACTCCGGAAAACAAGTCTTGCACCGAATCGAGTTGCGCAAAAGGATAGTCACCCATGTTTACATTATAGTCGTAGTCCAACTCGTTGACAAGGAGATCAGTCTCGTCAGCATGCCTCTGAACATGCTGTCCATCTCGCGAAATGGGTCGATGTGGGATGTCATCCGTCACGATTGTGGCTTCCAGACGAGAGAATTCGGCAGTATCGTAATCATTGTCCTCGTTGGCGATTTTTCCAGCGTTTCCCGATCGGAATAAGTCTGCGACACGCTGCTTCATTTTGCAAGGCTGGCAGAGCACAATGTTGGAAGCTGGCTACGACCTCGTCGACTTTGATGGCAGCAACTGGGGCCAAGGATGGATCGAGTTAGAAATGATTTTCACGCGTCATTCACGTTTCTGATGGCAAAAAAGCGACGCGCCTTGAGTATACATCGTGGTTGTGTCGTTGTTACAGCCTGGTACGAGTCCCAACACCCTTGTTAGCTGAGCATTTATGTCGCGGCTGAGTCCTTATCGATAACTACCGGTAACGCTACACCTCGAAACGCGCTTCCAATAAGGGTTGGTTAAAATTATAAAACAATCTTCAAGGGTTTTCTCCGATCTCCCTGAATTGAGCGCTCGTGGCTGGACTGGAGCGCCTGGGCCAGAAGAACGGCAGGTGCGAAGCGAGCCGATCAGATCCTTCGACACGGCCTGCCCCTCGTGCCCTCTTCCCTCTAGGCATCTGCACAACACTCCCATCTCACAGTTGTGAGTTCAAAGGCCTGCCTCGCCATCATGCCCATACCATCAGAAGATGAGATACTCGCCACGTTCGACCAACTCTATGCCGAGAGCGTCATCATCTACGGCCCCCACGAGAAGGTGGAAGTAGATTGCGGCGGCTATCCCGTAAGAAGCAGCCACCCCCGTCCTATCACAAGCCCCGAGAGGCTAATCCGTCCTCGCTAGCTCGAGTTCCGCATCTGTCCATCATTATTAAAGAAGCCTCACCAAGTCGGCGCCGAGCTGACCTCTTCCTTTGACAAAAGCAAGAAATGGGGTCCCGGAAGCGACATGTATTGTCCTGATGAGCGGCTCATATTGTCCAAATTGAATGGCGGCACCCATGACCTGGCCATCAATCTGTTTTGTGTAGATCGCCCGCAGTATGTGGTCTTGACCACCGACTCGTACAGGAAGCAGTACGAGCCGCTGGACATTGATGATTTGGGGACCGCGTTGGAGATGCTGCGGGGGTTGAAAGATATCTACGTCATTTACAATTGCAGCGAGGGCGCGGGATGCAGTCGTTCCCACAAACATCTACAAGGATTAGTCGGTCCACCACGAGCATTTGAGGCTTTTGTCGACGTGGAGAGACAATCTACAGTTCCATTTCATTTCTTTGCATACCATTTCGAGCAGGGATTCGAGTCGGCGACAGCATCGGACGCGTTGGATGTGTATCGAGATTTCCTGGGAAAGACGAGGGAGCTGTTGAGAGTTACAGAGGGAGATGTGGTTGCTCATAATGTGGTTTTATGGAACGATTGGATGATAGTGGTGCCTAGAAGGAATGGCATGGTGGGTGCGAGTGCGAGCGCAAATGCTGCAGGCATGCTCGGCTCTGCGTGGGTCACGGACCAGAAATACATCGACGAGTGGTTGCAGATAGGCTGTCGCAGTGTGTTGGAACAATTGGGAGTCAAAAGAGGATGAAAGGGGGCCACGGTCCGCTGAGCATTGAGGGAGGCGAATATTGCAATTTCCTAGAAGCACTCTATAGAACGGCTCTAGTACACGGACATGCAATAGATGGTATTTGGTTTGGTTGACACTGGCCTACCGATCGACAGTTACAAGCCACCCGTCACCCAGCACTTTACCCTCGCCATCTACACCTCCCCATGCCACTACACTCGCGCCATCGACTTCGGTTCCCCTTGCTACTGCAAAGTGGCACCGGGAGCTTATTCCTTGCTTTGATTGACCAGCGATTTGGCTCTCCTCTTCTCCCTTTGAGTCAATGTAGATGTATTGCGATTCCGCCCACTTCGACTCGTTCGTGCCGGCTTTCATTGTTGCTCTTGTCTCATCCTTCGCCTTTGCAGCTGTAGTCTTCTCTGACGGAAGTTGGAAGGCCCAGATGTCGCCAAGTAGACTTCCATTTTGCGCTTCACCACCCAGTGCGAGGAGATAGTGTCTGCCTTGCCCGGTTGTAACAGGAGCCAATCCAGCACCGGATCGTGGTTGTGGCGTCTCACTTCCATCCGCTGGTAGGACTTCCTGCCATCCCCAGCCAGAAGTGAGTGGCGTTGTTCCACCCTCGGCATGTGTGAAGACTGGTCCCACATCCAGTAACTCAAACCCAGTACCTATATCAAGTTCGGTAGCACTCTTTCCACCAAATCTAAACAGCCAGTTTCCAGCTAACGTCAGACTTGCATCGCTTCTCGGTTGACCAGATGGTGACGGGATATTGCTCCAGGTTCTCGTACGGACATCGAAAGCCAGAGCATCGGTAGAAGCCTCCCCGTTGGTGGTACTCTTCCCCCCAACAACGAACATAGTGCCCCATGTGTCGACTTCTGCCGGTTCAGGTACCACCTTCGCTGGGTCTGCTGGTTGCTGTGGAGCCTTTTCCCGGTATACTACTTCATCCTTTGGACCTGGCAGCTCCGAACTCGCAGCACTGTGACCTGACCTCGGTAGCGGAGCTGTAGAGCCCTCTGCAGGGTCGAGGTATGACCATGAATTGGACACTGTGCGATATACCCATACCCTTCCCTTTTCCTCCTCCACACCTTGCCCTTCACCTCCAAATAGGTATATCGAGTCGCCAATCACAACCGCAGTATGTCCTTTCCTCGCTCTAGGAACCTCGCCCCCCGGCTGCAATGCTCGTGCAGGTACAGACTTGTAATCTGCTTCGAGGACACCGGAAGAAGGCAGAATGACAATGTGCATGGCATTGTCTGCCAACTGTCCTGTCTGGTCTTGTCCACCGAAGATGTAGGCACGGCCTTTTACGACGGAGAGCGTGTGGTGCGATCGAGGCACTGGGACAGACGTTATGTGAGTGAGATTCGCCTTGAGTGGTAGAGTGGGGTGAGTTAGGCCTTTGGCCAGCGCAACGGCGCCTTCGATGATGTTCTCAGCTGCATAGAGAGCTCCTGCTACTGCGCCTTCCATATTGTCTTGATTACGGTCGCAATGGTGCGTTAATGAGATTTTTATGAGAAGAATCAAGAAAGGAAGAGGAATTGAGTGGTTGTTGAAAGAAATGGAAGGTGCGGAGAGTTCTGCGGAGAGCTCGTGTGGAGCTGAAGCTCCGGCCAGCTATGACGTATGAGATACCTAATCCCGAGGCCCTTGCTAATGCACGTGAGCTCTGAACAGCACCAAGAACCCTGAAATGCTTATGTCTATCCGCTTCGAGATAATGCTCAACAACGCCGTTACCCAAATAGATCCATCAAATGCTGTACATACGATTGCGACGAATTGAAAGTTGGAGTGTAGAAAGACATGTCTCGTAAGAGATATATACAAAAAGGGAAAGGCGGCATTAGTGACAAAGCGTGCCTTTGTTGGAAGTTAGCGGCTAATGTCCAGTCGTGATATCGTTTGTTGTCGTGTTATTGCCTCATATGTTTGGAGATAACTGATCGTATTTGACACATCTTTCGACCTGAACCGGGTTAGATATCGTATTGAACCATGAAGCCAGCCACTTACAGTTTCACTCGAGGCTTGGAGGAAGTTGCGGGCCTCAAGACCGGCCCAGACTCTGAGCATCGAGAAATCTCCACCAGAAATCATCGACGAGCCGCTCTTGGCCCCGAGCCGTCGCAAGATCGGAAGAGCACCCGCGAACAAGTCTAGATCAGGATTGAGATTTCTTCCGATCCCCTCAAGCAGAAGGATACTCAGGACGACATTGACAAAGTCGCCTTCGAGACGGACGTGATGATTTCGGACCATGCACAAGACCTCGTTCAGGATATCACCAATCTTGATATTGCCAAGGGCAAAAGTCCGGCTCTTGACATTGAGGACGAGATGTTGCATCCGCAGAGCAAACACTTCTCCGTTGATGACTACTTCTGGCTGCCTGCACCGCTCAACCATAAGATGCCCGGCCTTGTAGCCATCGAATTCAGCGACAGCTTTGAAAAGGTCCAAAAAGTTTGTTCTGTTTTTCGCGTTGAGCTCCGTGACAAGCCCTGTGTCGATGAAGATGAGTTGGGGGCGATAGCCCTCGTCGTCAATTTGTTGAAGCTGCTCTAACCATTCCTTGGGTTGCTTCTCAAAGGGCCTCAACTTCTGTAGCACCTCTTCTGTCACGTCAGGCGACTCCTTCGGGCCAGTCGTTCTATTCTCTGCTTTGCTGAAAAAAGAAACGTCCAGTTTCTCTGGCTTGTAGAAGCGAACCATGATGTTTCCGGGATGAAGGTCTGCGTGGATGAAATTGTCGATGAGAACCATTGTGAGGAATGCATCCAAACCTTCATCGGCAATTTCTTTCTGGAACACACCGCCGCCATTTTGCAGAAATGACTCCAGTGGTATACCTTGGGCGAACTCTTCGATGAGAACTTCCCGTGTCGTGTATTCGGTGTACGGATATGGGAACCAGGCGGTGGTACGATTCTTAAAGTTGTTACGGAACATGGTGAGATTGGCCGCTTCGATGCGTAAATCCAGTTGGAGCCTCATCATCTCACCAAATTGCGTGACCTCATCAGGGAAGGAAAACCATTCCATGGTAGGTATCGCATTGATCAGCGACGCAAAGAATCCCATGATCTTCAGATCTCTGCAAACTACGCGCTCGATGCCAGGGTGGAGTACTTTTATAGCAACATGATTCGAAGGAACTCTTTGTGGTATACTCTTAAGCGTGACGTGTACATTCTTCCGTATTCGCTGGGGTAAGGTGGGGGTGTCGAGGTTTGCATGCATTTCATCAGGGGTTGCCAGATCTGGCTTGAGCTTCGCCTTGTACACCTGAGCAATGGCTCCGACTCCGAGGGGTTTTGCGTCAAATTCTTCGAATATATCTTCGAACCGCCTTCCGTCGAATGCTTTCTCTACTGTTCTCATTGTCGTATCCAAGGAGTGTGCAGGAGCGTGCGAGTGTAGCGTGGACATGATTCTGCAGAGCTCAAGAGGAAAGACGTCCGATCGCGAAGCTGCCCATTGGCCCAGCTATATTATCGTCAGTTCCTATTCTTACCCAGACTTGGGAAACCGACCTTGATGAAGGCAGCACCGGCGCGTTCCATGGATCTAACAAGAAATCTGTACCACCACAGTGTACCGCTTTTTACGTTGTGCCTCTCTTTCTGCCGCGTCCCAAGCCAGATGACTGGTATTGTAGCAATGACGGGAACGAAGATGATGACCAGGTGCAGGAAACGCAATCCGGTGCATATCGGCTCGATAATGTACATATCCACGAAGAAGTATACCCCGCGTCTGTACTTTTTGGAGTTCTGAAGTGATCTCGGTACGTGGTCCTTCAACTCCTTCGTGGATGCCTCCAACATGGCCTCTTCATGTGTCTTTTCTCCATCATCCGACCCGTTGTTGCCAATGTCGATGAATGCAAGAGGACTGAGAGTGGCGCCTGCAGCTCCTGACCAGAGAATCGTTCTTCTGGGGAACTTGGGAGTTGCAAAGTATTTGCGCGTGAACGAGGATCGGCCGGAAGAGAGCGGTCGCGTCGATATCCGGCACCTGAACACAGCGGGAGTGGACTGGCGAAGACATTGGCGACCAAAAAATGTTGCCGCTTTCATAATGAGGGTTATCGATGGAGACTGACGCGCTGGCCGTCCATGGGGAATGGATGCGACGGTCTCGAAGCGCAATCACAAGGACATCGGCCTCACGTCATGATGCTCCGTCCGGTGCACGGACCTGCACGAAGAAAAATCGGGATCCGGGTGCCGACGATGCGTCTTACCCTTCAACCGCGTCAAAGCAGGCAAAGTCTCAGACCGGACACGTATGGAGAATGCAACGTATACAAAGGTACACTATCAAACACGTATCTACATGCTACTTCTCTCCGCTATGCGCGCTACGCGGTCACGAACCCCACAAAACCATTATCCAACGCCTCCCTACACTCCTTCTCATATAGTGGGATACCGCCAGCATAGTTGAGTTGTTCTCGGGGCTTGCCAGGAATATTAGCGCCCATATACCAAGACGAAGTACCCGGGAAGAGCGTCTTATCTGACAACTCGGTGACCTTTCGACGCCACTCTTCCTCGGCCTCTTTGGTGGCATCAATGTAGTTGATGTCTTGCTCCTTTAGAGCCTTCATCGTATCGACAATCCAGTCACCTTGGCACTCTACGCAAGATGGCCCATTGCTAAATGCAGTGGGACCCTGAGCGCCATACAGGAAAAACATGTTGCTGTCGCCGTTAGCATCATTGTCAAAAGCGAGTCGGCATACTCACGGGTAACCCGAGCAGGTCATGCCCAGGTAGGACCATGTGCCCATTTTCCACTTCTCGGAAAGGTCGACACCATCGATATCCCTCAAACCCATGTTCTTCATGCCGCCAGTCACAGAGTCGAAGCCGGTCGCCAAGGCAATAACATCGAATTCACGGAGCTTGCTGTCCTCCGTCTTGATGCCAGAATCCGTTACCTCGACAATTGGAGTCGCCTTGATATCGACCACGTCATTCTCGGGCTTGTCCAGCATCTCGTAATAGTTCTGCTCGAGCGATGGTCGTTTGGTACCAAAGGCGTGCGGAGGGTCCAGAGGCGCCAAGATGTCTCTCTTCCTGGCATCTGATATCCTCGCCCTGGTCTTCTTCGCCCAAAAGTTGTACGCTTCCCTATTTGCGTCTTTCTCGAATAGAAGGTCTTTGTAGTTCGCCAACCAAAACTCGAAACCACCCTTCTTGAAACGCTCTTCATAGAAAGCCTCGCGCTCCTCTGGGCTATCATCAAAGGTGTTGCGTTGGACAAAATCGTACTGGAAACCGGCAAAGGTCTTCATGCGGTTCTTGTAGATTTCTGGGTATTGTGCCTTGCGTTGTTCCTGCTCTTCCTCCGTGATGCCCTGCTGTTGCATGGGTAGGGCTAGATTCGGAGTTCGCTGAAAGACGGTGACAGAAGCAGCATCCTTTGCGGTCTCTTGAGCGATCTGGACGCCAGTCGACCCGGTACCGACCACAGCGACACGCTTTCCCTTCACATTGACGCCAGCGTCTGGCCAGAATGACGAGTGGTGAATTTCGCCTTTGAACTTGTCCATACCCATCCAGTCTGGAAAATGTCGTTTCGCGGCGAAGCCAGTCGCTAACAGAAAGTATTTCGATCTTGCGGTTCGACCATCTTCAGTATTGACGACCCACTTTCCTGACGGCTTGTCGTACTGTGCTCCCACAACCCGTGTCTCAAAGGCAACATCCTTCTTGATATCGAGCGTCTTATCGACATGCTCGAAGTACTTTCGTAGCTCGGCGAATCCTGGATATCTCTGTGACCACGTCCAGTCCTGCAGTCTACGTCAGCCAATGCAACACGTCAAGGCGCAAATGTACCGACCTTGTACACCTCGGGAATTGAGTACTCATAGATCGGTATCTGTGTATCGACTCGCGCACCAGGATAACAGTTCCAGTGCCAGATGCCTCCAAGCTCCTTGCCGGCTTCGAAGATCTTGCACTTGAAGCCCAATTGTCGCAGCTTGTGCATCAAGTAAATGCCACCAAAGCCTGCACCCACAATGAGGACCTCCGTCTCGAGATTATCTACATAGCTGTCATTGTTGCCCGCAGCTTTTACACCAGTGGTGCTGATATCTTTCTTATACGCCATTGCAGGGGGTCGATATAGATATACGCAGTGGAGCAGATCATAAATAAGAGCACAATGTGAGTGACACAACCCTCGGGACCTCCGCGGTCACTTTATACTGCATCACAAGAACTACCCCTCGCCACATCGACCTCGACTATTCCTTGCCTATCCGCGCGCGAGTCTCCTCCCCCCCAGCAGTCCCCGTTCACCAGGCTCTCGGCCTACCACCCAACGTAGCCCAACCAACAAGCCGCACACCACCAATTCCCGAAAGCAGACTGATCATCTCCGTTTGCCCTTTCGCCCGTGCTCCTAGCCCCCTCTAGCGCCATGAATCTCTGGCCCTGAGTGTTTGACAAGCACAGCGGTTCCCGTGTACTGGTGTGCGGACGCATTCCGGAAATACGCCACAGCTTCCTCCATCCGACGATCGAGTCGAGAATAGCGTCATGGACGAAGTGCGGATGCGGGGTCTAGTATTTGCGGGGTGACGATGGCAACCCCGCATATTCTCCAACACTGTCGACGTCAGTTGCAGGTTTGCCCGAATTGGCAGTTCCGAATCATAAGGAGTGAATTGGGCTCAGTTGCAGGGGTGCTCGCGGAGGTGGGCCGGGCGAGGCTCCGAGGCGACGTCGGAAGGCGCCAGAGCTGTCGGTCTGGGATTGACGGAAGGTTAGCCGATGTTGACGTTGGAGGCCGGAGGTGGCTGAGGATTTGGAATACACAGTTGTTGATAGTCCAGAGCAATCTGATTACGGCTTCAAGTCTGTGTGTGCGTCCAACATACTGTCTGTCCGATAAATTGAAGATATGCTCTGGTGCATAACGTGGTTTATTCACAAGTTACACGAGACAAGCTAAAGACGGGTTCACCACCCAACACCATCTTACCGTATGGCCCGGAAATGTGAATCGAGGGGTTGAGATGGGAACGTGCTGTGGGGGTGGGCCGTCGTTGCCCAGTCAACCACGAGCGTTTGTATTGGTAGTGGACCGTGCATGCAACCCAAAGACGGTACACCATCGCTTTCATCGTCACCAAACCTTTGCTGCAAACCACCAATATGGCAATGGAACCTCCTCCTCGACCGTCCAGCTCTCTGTTCGACGTCTTTTTGCGCCTGCGGCCTTCTAACTCTGCGAGCCCTCGCTTCCTCAATGTCGAAGAGACCGAGGCCGCCAACCCGACGCACATTACCATCAAGCCGCCCACGAACGACAATCGCAAGCGCGCAGTCGAGCGATTCGCCTTTACACGCGTCTTTGAAGAAGAAGCGCATCAAACGGAGCTGTTCAAGGGCACAGGCATTGTTCCGCTGATCGAGGGCGTTCTGGGCCACCATGGACGAGACGGACGGGATGGACTTGTCGCAACCCTGGGTGTGACAGGCTCTGGAAAGGTACCAAAGAATCAGTGCTGCCATGTTTTCAGCTAATGGCTGTGTAGAGTCATACTATCCTCGGAACAAAGTCGCAGCGCGGCCTCGCGCAGATGACTCTCGATGTCCTCTTCAAGAGCACAAGCACACAGCTCGTACAATCATTCTACGGAGCACCGGCATTCTCGTCACTCGCAGCAGCCGATGTCTCAGAAGCACATATGTTCACGGCCACGGCATACCTCGATTCCCTGTACGGAGACAACCAGTCGGAGCGGTATCCATCTCGCGCGCAGACTCCCATGCCTGTAAGTCCTTCTTCTCGCAAACATCGAGCCATTCTCTCCAACTCAATCAAATCTTCTCCTTCAACATCTCCGTATCGTCAGCCAAAGCCAGCGGACCTCTATGCTGCCATGCAGGCAACTTTCGGTCGTGCGAGCGCAGGGATTCATTCTATTCGTCCGGTCACAGGGGCTCTATCTTCCATCTCTCGTTTATTGACGAATGCAAGCTCACCCAAGAAAAAGGACTGCAGTTCGTTCATCACAAACCCCACTTCGAGGTCCAAAAACATTCCTCGCCCCTCTGCGCTACCTCAGAATCCCAGTGTTGCCGACATTGAGATCCCTGTAGACCCGAGCTGCGAGTACGCCATCGTTATATCCATGTATGAAGTCTACAACGATCGCATCTTTGACCTTCTTACCGGAGTTGCGACGAAAAACAAGAATCCAAACTTGAAGCGGCGAGCGCTGCTCTTCAAGAGCACGGAACAGAGCCCCGACCGAAAGGTAGTGGCTGGGCTCACTAAGATCATCTGCGGGAGCTTCGAGGAGGCTTTGATGATTCTGGAGACTGGCTTGATGGAGAGGAAGGTCGCTGGAACTGGCAGCAATGCCGCCTCTTCTCGGAGTCATGGCTTCTTCTGCGTCGAGGTCAAGAAGCGAGACGCAAAACGAAAAGGGCCATGGTCAAGCAGCACCCTCACAATTGTAGATCTTGCTGGCTCTGAGCGTGCTCGAAACGCAAAGACAGCTGGCGCTACCCTTGCTGAGGCTGGCAAGATCAACGAGTCTCTGATGTATCTCGGTCAGTGCATGCAGATGCAGTCTGACAATCAGGACGGATCCAAGGTATGTTGCATATACTCTCCGCTGCTTGAAGAGCTCATCTGATTCCCCACAGAACGTCGTCCCCTTCCGCCAATGCAAACTTACAGAGCTCCTCTTCTCCAACTCCTTCCCGTCCCACAACGCCCGCTACACGCACCACCACCACCCCCAAAAGTCCATCATGGTAGTCACCGCCGACCCCAAGGGCGACTTCAACGCCACATCTCAAATTCTCCGCTACTCAGCCCTCGCCCGCGAAGTCACGGTCCCTCGCATCCCCTCGACAACCTCCACCATCCTCTCCGGCACCATCCTCAAGCACCAAACCACCTCCTCAGGCCGCACCACCCCCTCCGCCGTCCTCGAAGAACTCGAAGCTGCCAACGCCGAAATCTCGCGCCTGACCTCTGAAATAGAAATCTTCGCCATGCGCCTGACGGAAGAAACCGCGCGCCGCCGCGCCGCCGAACAGTCCTGGCGCGCAGCAGAAGACCACATGCTCGACCTCGAGCAAGAAATCCGCGACGAATGCTTCGCCGACACCGAAGCCGCGGTGGCCTCCGAGCGACGCCGCTGGCAGGCTGCGTGGGACGCGGAACAGGATTCCGCGGAAGCGCATCTGGATCGCAAGATCGATGTCGTGATTAAAGCGACGCAGGACGCGATGCGCAAGGAGGCGAAGGATGGAGGAAACATCAAGGTGTTTGAGGACCCGGAGCTGGGGCTCAAGGAGAGGGCCGAGCAGTTGCAGAGGGAGAATGAGTGGTTGAGGGCGAAGATGGAGGGGTTGGAGAGAGAGGGTATGGCGAGGAGTGCGAGTCCGGTTAAGAGGGTTAGGGTGTTGAAGGCGAAGAGGTGGGAGGATCCGGAGGCGAGGGGGTTGGGGGATGAGGATTGAGTGAGGGGATTGAGTGAGGGGATTGAGTGATTGATGAATGGGTTGAGGGTTGGCAAGGGGAGGTGGAGATATCCTGTGCATGCATGCGTGGCGTTTTGTGGAGTCGTGTCTGTCTGTGTTTGTGTATTGTTCTGTCGGATGAAGACGAGCGAGATTTCCTGTGCTAGACATGGCTCGTCTTTTCCCCGGTGTACCGATATCGATTCAAGCCTGCATATCATCTTCACACTCTTCACCATTCATTCACTCAAACGCACACAAAACTCAAGTTCGTCATTTCGCTTTCATATGCCAGCCAGTTGATGGTAGCAGCAAGCATGTCGTACCGTATAATCGCCCTAGGCTAGCTACTACCCTCCTCCTCTACATCGCTAAGAGTAGTAGTAGTGATAGTAGTAGTCCTTGCACACAAGGTAGGTAGGCTCTGGAACAGCAGACGGGCATGCATGCATCATAACCCACGCCATGCCATGCCAAAGCCACAATTCTGACGGAACGCCAAAATCCCGGACTTTTGTTCTTTCCAAAAAGAAAATGGTCTAATGGTGGGTGTCTTGGAAGGAAAGACAGAGCATCACATCCATCGTTCGTGAAGAAGAAAGATCAGCACCTACGGTCTGTCAGTCATCGAAGAAATCTGGGAGGGCATGCGACTTACATCTTGTAGTTCCCCTCGCCGGCCACCTGCCGGTGCATGTCGTTCGACTCGAGCTTGTACGTGATGGTAATGTCCAGGTCGCGGTGGTTCTTCTCGCTCGGCCGGTTGATCAGCCTGCCCTTGACCTTCTCGTGCTCCTCGACCGTGAGTACATCCTGCAGATAGAACACAGTCTGTTTCCAGTGCGTGTACTTTGTGTGCGGGCCGGTCGAGAAGCGGATTGGCTTGTGGCAGGCGCTGAACTCAATGTCGAACCATGCGATCATGGCGTGGATGAAGTCGTTTCGGCGCGCATCCAACTCGAAGGGGAGGTCGAAGGAGAGGTCGGCCGTGGTGCACGTGTAGAGGTCGAGCGTTATGACGGAAGAGGGGTCGGTGACAACGGCCTTGATGTCGACCGTATCGACAAGAGGCTCGGTCATGGCGGTCTCTTTGAGGGGGGTGTAGTCGAAGCCCCAGACGTTGTCCCAGACTGCTCAGTCAGTACGGAAATGGCGCAGGGATACACATTGCTTACAGCCAATCTTCTCCTCCTTGTAGTCGCCGTCCTCGATGCCTGCCAGGAAGATGGTAGCCTTGTCGGGGAAGATGAGACCATCCTTCTTGAGGTACTTGTCCCGCGCGAAAAGAACCGTGTCCAACATGCTCTCGTAGAGGAGGAAATAACCCATCCATTCTGATATTATGATGTCGACCTTATCAAAGGGAAGCTTCACCTCTTCCATCTTGCCCTGTAATAGCGTGATCTTGGACGTCATGCCGTTTCGCTCGACAATCTCGCGTGCCTTGTCGATGATGGTCGACATGTCGACGCCTATGACGTGCTTTGCTCCAGCTTTCACGGCGAACCTAGAGCGACCCTCGTCAACTTTCGCCCGTGTGACATGCACACTGAAGCTGCGGAGGGGCTGCCCACATGCTGAGGATGGAGGTGCCGCATCCGACATCTAGAACCACCTTGTCCTTGAACAGATGCTTGTTCTGGTATATGGCGTCTCGGTAGCTCTTGGTTCGCACTTCGTCTTTCTGCAGAGGGCGGAGGACAGAGGTTAGTGGCGGTAGTTTGGTGTCAGGCACAGGTGGTACACACCAACATTTCTTCGTGGATACCTTAAGCGCGCATTAGTACGTTTCTCAACAGTTTGAAGGCGTCCTTCGACGGACCATGGTGGTTATAGCTGTGCACGTCTCACCGTTAGCCACATTTCTCTCTGCGTTCGCAGCCGCGAGGGCGCCCACCTGTTGAAATAATGCGCTTCCGAATGCGCCATGCTGGCGAGCGGATCGCCCGACTTGTGCGCGGACTGAGCATTGTCGGCCATGGTGGCAAACAACGAAATGGATAAGGGTGGGTGGGGAGGCTGTGGAAGGAGAGAGGGCAGGCTTGGTCGTGGGTGTCGCAAGCAGAGTGCCCCGGAAATTTTATGGATGGGCGCGCATGGGCCACAACCCCCACTAGTGTCACCGCCCAACCCAGAATTATGTTTGACCATGTATGCTATTACTGAAAACCATGCATTCACTCTCCTCCCATGCCTATTACACGAATACATTGACAAAAAAGCAAAACTATCTTTCAATTTCAAAAGAGCAAGTGGAGAGAGCACGTCCAAGAGGGGTATCTTTGCAACAAGCTGCACAGGCGGCCCTCCATCGTTTCAATCATAACGGTGCATAATCAATAGAGATCATTTCATCATGTCGTCGTTACTTTTAGATTCGTAAGCTGTTTTGTTCATCGTTGGGTCCGAATGCGGTGGAAAATCTCCATAAACTGTCTCGTATCTGCCCAGCGTCAGCACGAGGAAGAGCGAGCTAGTCGAACCACCTACCCTCTGGTGATGTAAATGTGAGTTGATACCGGCCTGAAGGGCCGCGCGGTGGCTTGTATCCTTCACAGAAAACGTAGGGATGCAGGTCTTTGAACTGCACTGTCGTGTGCCCAACACGTTTCATCCAGCTCCGGTGGCCAATGTACTGGGTAACGAACGCCGTCCAGATCGGGATCCTCTTTAGAGGTCCCCGACGAGCCGTGGCCTCGAAACGAACACCCCCAGAGTCGACGTCCTTGAATATGCGCAACGCGTGGCGGTATCTATCGTCTTCGATCTCGCTACAAATTGTCAGCAACGACTGGAACATCACACAGGAGCTTTAGCGTACCCGCCAAACTCTTCCTCCTCTCCAGGCTCGAAATAGTCCTCCAATCCTGGCGCCTTTGCTACCTGGTCTTGACACTTCATGGCCACGAGAGTGCAGTAGAAGAGTACCATCCCTGGCCAACGTTAGCGTCAGAAGCACGACAAAGACAGGTCATCTCACTCTCATAAAGTGTGAAGCGCAAGTTGGCCCACAGATCTAGTTGTCCATCTTGACGATTCACGCGACAAAGTTGGAGGCATGACTCAGTCCGGAGGATCTTGACACCCGTCAGTGGGATGCAATGACGCATCCGCTTACCCGATGGATCCAAGGTCAAGAAGAGAATTCTGGCTCGCTGGTCTGTCGACCTCCAATACAGTCGCACCCAGACATTGGTAGCTTCAAAAGGCCTACCCAGGTTAGAGAACTCATCGAGGTGGGGCGTCGTTGACGTACAGTTCCAGGACTTTCTGGAAGCCATCCTTGTCTAGCAGCTCAATTGCCGCAGACTCGTCGCGTCCAAGGCACTTGGTTCTGTGACACGTCAGAGCTCATTTCTGCAGATTCGGGTCGAGACAAGAAGCATACGCTTGTCGTGTGTCAACTGTGGCAAATGGCGTTGATGAGTGACGGCCATCAAAGATCTGCTTCCTCTTAGCCATCTGTCAAGTGACCTGCTCGACCGTCTTACCTTCATGGCCCAGTGCGCGACTGGCCCTCCAGAGTCATTCGAGTGGGTGGAGTACGTCTGTGAAGAGGCGGTAGAGTACGTTGGAGAATGGGGTATCTCGGGCACCGGAGGCGGGACGAACGGTATCTCTCCGTACATTGGAGAGTGGGCCGGCGGCGGCGGTGGCGGAGGAGGGGGAGGAGGGGGAGGCGGCGGTGGAGGCGCATGGCTATATGCTGGGAATGTTGCTGGGAATGTCTGATAATGCGGCATCTTTGGTCTGTTTGTGTAAGACGGTTGCGGATTAGGAGTGCGTGGACCTTGAACTTTTGATTAATCGCTTGTCCCACTCGACAACAGTGGCAATCCTACCTCCTGCATTGACATTGACTCGGAATGCATTCGAATGCGAGCCATGCGGGTTCAAATTCAGTCCCGTAAAGTACGAATCCACGGGTTTTTGCGCTTTCAAGAGTCGCGTAAGACGAGCCCGAATGTGGTCGATTTCGTGATCGCTCGGCTCTCTGCGAACAATCAACAATAGACTGCCAAACTACAGGTTCAAGTCCTACCCTTTGAGAATATCAAACAGCCCTTGCAAGAACATCCGATAGAGTTCGAGACGCACAGGAAGCGCGATGCCTTGGGACTTGAGATCCTCACAATGGTCTACCCAGATTTCGTGGTAGGGAGGGGTCCCGGGAAAGGCTCCAGGAGCTTGCTTCTTGGTTCTCTTTCTGCTAAACATGTCGCGGACATCATCGAGGGTATAGCCCAGGCTCGGGAGAATGATGCCAAGGTCCCGCAGGATGCGACTGGCGTGTCTCCCATATTGCGACAGGTCCAGGCCTTCGTGGAGCTGGTGCAGGGCATTGCTGATGGCGAACAGCTCAGCTATGTCTCCAGTAATGTCTTTGGCATATCGCGGAATCTCGTCCTTGAAGACATGGAGCCCTGAAGCCGTGTCCTCTGCGTTTTTGGCGTATTCCAAGAGCCTCCAGTCCATGTCGAATCGCGTGACTGTCACGAGCTTCGGCCGAATCGAGGCTTCACGGCACGCATGCTCCAGCAGCAGAGGGCAGGTTGAAGGTAGAGGGCAGAATATGGGTGTCTGCGGCGAGGCTGGATGGCTGGCGTCAGTCGCTGGAGCTTGGCCGAGAGTCCTCGAGTGTTCGCGGCGGATTGACGTGTTCCAGCAGGCGACGAGAGGAAGCCAATAGATTATGCCGACACGAAAACCACTTATAAATCTGCAGCTTAGCCGTAGCCGTCGCCTTCCCACCTCTTTCCTCACGAGAATGCCAATTTGGCCCCCAAACGGTGGAGCTCAAGCAGCCTTTAAACGCGCCTCGACGTGTCGCTCGGGCGAAATGCGAAACGGAGGGTCAATTTGTGCTGCAGGATGAAGGAAGCGAGCAAATTTGGCAGGCTCGGGAGATGGGATGGCCTTCAGATGGCGGCACAATTCGGCTCCTGTACCTCTGCATCATATGCACACTGACCGGAGACCTGGCTATATTAGGGCTTCTGCTGCATCGCCTTTTGTCATGTCGTCTTGCTGCATCTGCGCCGCCTGTTCGTGCCACTCAATTGCTCGAGACAGGACGTCTGCCTAATGCCGTGACGCTGCAATGGTAAGCACTCGGACGACAACTCATCGAAACAATGGAGTGGGCGACGTTTGATTTGAGAAGCGCAAGCGACGTCGCATGAATAGGAGATGGATGCGTCGCCCGATATGCATTCCGCAGGCAGCAGTCACCGACGGTCGGCCACGGCGGCACAAGGTCGTCATCGCAGACCGTCATCAAAACAACAACTAGGAAGAATCACTGAGAGCGAGACGGAGGCAGATTCCATGTGCCTGTAATCGTCTTATATGTCCCGAATGCCAGGCAAAGGCAAGGCTGCGCCTCACTTTGATTCGCGCCACTGGGCTAGTCACCCAACCTCCCTGTTAATCGTGAGGCATCAAATGAGACCAGGGGAGAGGGCACCCGTCTATGGTCAGGTTTCATTATATTGCCAAACACCGCCAACTGGTCAGACTGTCGATGGTGTTGTCGAAGCTTGGACATTACCCCATTCACCCCATGTGTCTATTTTGCAAGCGCCTGAAGCTTCTCATCCACCAGCCGGGAAACCATTTTTTCCAGGATAGCAAACTCTCCCTTCGCCGAGTCCTCGAAATACCCAGCAACGCTCTTCTCGACGTACTTTCCGACTTGATCCACCTCGACATTGACATGGTCGCCGGCACTCTTACTCGCTGTCACCACTTTTTCTTGGGTATAGGCGATTAACATCACCTCCCACCAACCTTCGGGCCCATCTTGCACCTTGGTTACTGTCAAGCTCGCGCCATCAATTGTGACGTATCCCTTCTCTACAATGTACCTGAGAACGGCCGGGTCGCGTGGGCGAAAACGGAAGGTGAGGGCGTTGCCGTCGGGTGTCACGGACTGGATGGAGGCGATGGTGTCGACATGGCCTTGGACAAAGTGCCCTCCCATGCGCGTATCGGCAGAAACAGCGCGTTCGAGGTTGACTTGAGAGCCCTGCTCGAGAGATCCCAGGTTCGTCCGGCGCAGCGTCTCAGGCGCCACTCCGACCTTGAACCACTCTTTATCGAACTCGGTCACTGTGAGACACGTGCCTACGCGTGGTCAGAAGAGCCCCTGGGTTTAGACGGTAAGACATGCCATTGACACTGATGCTGTCTCCAAGGTGCGCGTCGCCCAAAATATCTTTCGCCGCACCAGCAATGGTCAGCGAAGTGCCACCGCCCCCACTAGATGTTTGGTCGAGCTCCTCTAGAGCCGAAACAGCTGGCCATTGTCAATCGTGTCGGCCTTTGAAAGTCAATAGACAAGATGCGTACTGCCGATCGCTTCAACAAGACCAGTGAACATGGCTGGAGTCTGAAAGTTGGTTCGGGGAAGAAAGTGGGATGCCTCGGTCTGGAGCTCTCGGTTCAAATCGCGGGGCACCTTCCCGTCCTCAAGCCTCGAACATCAGATCCGCCCCATACTGACATGACATTTTTTCCACCCTCACCATGTCGAAAGTTGCTCTTGGACGTTCAAGAAGTGCTCTGCAAGCTCTGTTGCGCCCGTCACGGTGCCATTGGCCTATTGTACGCGTAATTCGAGGTATTGCGACAGCTACTTCAGGCGGAGATGCATCCACATTGCCCTTGGCTGGGATAAAAGTCCTGGACATGACGCGAGTACTTGCCGGGGTAAGGATGGAGTTGCAGGACATTCGATGTACAGCTGACATGGGTGCAGCCTTATTGCACGCAAATACTGGGAGATCTTGGGTAATGGGTCCTCCAGTATGAACCAACACCTCCGAGGTTGGCCGGCTTGAGGAGAGGAAATTGACAATAGGACAGAGCAGAAGTGATCAAGATCGAACATCCAACGAGAGGAGGTGGGCTCTCCACAAAACTGCTATGTCATAACGACTTACGATATCATTAGATGACACGCGTGCCTGGGGTCCTCCATATGCCCAACACAAGACCGGAGAGCACACGGAAGGTTCTGGCGAGAGTGCATACTACCTTGCTGTACACGGCCCGAACACACGATAATTGTGCATATCTGACAGGGGCTAGGTAAATCGCAACAAGAAGTCCGTCGGCCTGTCTTTTGCACATCCTGCTGGGGTTGATATCCTTCATCGGTTGGTGAAGGAGTGCGATGTACTCGTCGAAAATTATCTCCCAGGGTCTCTGGCCAAGTATGCAATGGACTACCCAACGGTATCGAAGATAAACCCTTCGCTAGTCTACGCGAGCATAACGGGATACGGACAGACAGGCCCGTATCGGTCACGCGCTGGGTATGATGTGATGGTCGAAGCGTAAGTTGTCCCGACAGCGTACTAGGAAATGCTCACACCGAGAAGAGAGATGGGATTGATGCACATAACTGGAGCTAGAGACGGTCCACCCGTCAAAGTCGGCGTGGCAGTGACTGACCTCACTACTGGTCTCTATACCTCGAATGCCGTCATGGCGGCATTGCTTGCTCGAATTAAGACGGGAAAAGGACAGCACATTGATGCTGCTCTCAGCGACTGCCAGGTCGCCACACTGGCGAACATTGCCAGCTCGTGTTTGATCAGTGGGCAGCCAGATTCAGGAAGGTGGGGGACTTCTCACCGTAAGTCTTTAAGTCTCTTTATTATAGGGATTGTTCAATTCCTGACGAACGGCAGCCTCAATCGTTCCGTACAAAGCATTCAAGACTTCCGACGGCGATGTCCTTCTTGGGGGAGGCAACGATAGACTTTACGGGATCCTGTGCACAAAGATCGGAAAGCCGGAATGGATAGCAGACGATAGATTCAAGACGAATGCGCTCAGAGTGAAGAACCGTGACATATTGGAGGAGCTCATCGAGTCCGAGACTCGCCAGAAGAGCACCCAAGAGTGGTTACAGATTCTGGAGGGAAGTGGCATGCGTGAGTGCATCGAATCCGTTGCTGTGCAGCGACTAACCGAAGAACACAGCATACTCTGCCGTCAACGACATCCAAACAACCCTAAGCCACGAGCACGGTATGCTTGGACTCTTGCGATCTGCTGCAACCGGGGGGCGCTAAAGTAATTTCACAGTTCTTGCTCGTCAAATGGTGACGGAGGTGGAGCATCCAGTTTGCGGTCCGATTAAACTAGTCAATACTCCCATCAAATACTCGCACTCGACACCCGGGGTCCGCACCGCGCCGCCTACGCTGGGACAGCACACGAATGAGGTTCTGAAGGAAACATTGGGAATCAGTGCAGCTGATGTGGAGGAGTTGCGAGCAAAGGGTGTGGTGGCATAGCTGGATGTAGTGCTCAGGCGATGGGTACGAAAAGATAGACTAAACCATGGAGAATATTTCATGCAGACATGTAGTAGACGTGCAAGCACACTCTGCCTCGTCCTTGCTGCCGCGGGATGCTCGTATTGGCAACGCGCACGGGCCAAGGCGCCGAAGTGTCGGGCGGCATGTCCAGAATTCACTATATCGACGGCTCGTCGTGGGTCGACCTTCTTCCCTCGCCATCCATTCCTACTGCCCGGTCGCAGGCCCTCGCTCCACACAATGAGCTCCACCAGACCGCCCATCGACAACCCCGAGGCGGCCAATCGCCAGCCAAATGCGCCAAATGCCGTCAACAGCCCACCCATCTTCGCCGCCGCTCCTCCGCAGCCTGCGAAGCCGTCCACGCCAGCTCCCCCCAGTTGGTCATCGCAACCCCCCGCACCCACTGCCTCGCAGAATGGTAGCGCGATCCCCCCCAGCTTCACGTCAACTTTCTCTGCCTCGACAAATGAAATCCTCGAGAGACTGCGCGCTAATGCTGGCAATGCTGCAGGATCCGCTGCATTCGAGGCCAAAAAAGCAGAAGTCTTGCAGAGCTACGTGACGAGTGATAAAATGCCTACCCCCCCTCCAATTGCGGGCACGGGGAGGAGAGGGGGAAGAGGTGGGGGCAGGGCGACACCAAGTGCTCTCAAGACCGACCTCTCTGGCGTTGGTGCTACTCCAGCCTCAGGTGCAACTCCAACGTCTGCGAGGGGCTCTGGCAGGGCGAGAGGGCGAGGGCGCGGCGGAGGTCGCGGCGGCAAACGGAAACGAGGAGACAGCGCCGAGAGCGACGTAGGTCATGACATTCTATGCGACATTGCAAACTAGCTAACACTTGCGCAGGACGACTCTGATATTTCCTCCTCATACACGCCCGTGAATACAAAGACACGCTCAGGTCGCAATGTGAACAAGCCCGTGGCATTTGTGCCTGCCATGCCAGAACCACCTTCAGGCATCAAGCGCCGCAAGTCGACCAAGACGATTCTGGCAGGCCAGTGCAAGATATGCCACCGAGGAACGGACCCAGGCAACAACAGAATAGTCTTTTGCGATGTTTGCAATACTCCGTACCATCAATACTGTCACAATCCGCCCATCGACAACGATGTCGTCACCGTGTTAGAAAAAGAATGGCTATGCCGACCATGCGAACGATCGAAACAGAACGTAATTGAGGGAACCGGAGGCCTGGTTGCAGGCGATGGCCTCTCATTAGATCAGGTAATTCACTCATGCATACTGCTCAACATACTTGGACTAATTTTTCAAAGAAACGAGCGTACTTTTCGGCTATTCCCCCTCAGACGCTCGTCTCCCTTCTCCTCCACGCCACAGTTCGACATCCAGAACTTCCACTCTTCCCCCCAAACATCGAAGACCTCATTTCCGATGATCCAAGTGCTCTCCTCGCCAAAATCCCACCAACGAAACCCCTCCCAACTATTCCAGCCCACGCCCACCACGCCCCCACCCACTCTAGGCCATCACCACCAAACGGCGTCAATTCCACGAGCGGCACTCCCCGCTCCCAGCACATGGGAACCGACAGCTCCGAGATCGACCCCGCAGAGGCCCAATTGCTCGGCGAGATCCGCCGCAGCCACCAAACCCTCAACCAAGCCCTACACTCCACCAATTCCCACACCATCCCCACCTCCCACGCCCACCCCCAAACCATCAACCCCACCTCCACCTCCCTCTCCAAACCCCACCACCAACTCCACACCCCCGCGCCCGCCGTCGACGCCCTCCACAACATGACCGTCAACGCACCCCTAGACGCGCAGCTCGACGAGCTCGACGACGGCTACGACACAGATCCCCCTGCTCATTACCCGAAAGCTGGGAATGGGCTTGCGCGCACTATGAGGCCGGAAAGCGAGGATTTGCAGTGGCTTGTTGATGATAATTTTGAGGTTTTTAGTCATGGGTGGAAGGGGGATGGGTCGGGGGTGGGGGCGGATGGGGAGATGGAGGTTGGAGGGGGGTTGTGAGGGGAAGGGGAGGGGAAGGGGGTTCGGGGGAGAGTAATTGTATGTGTGCGTTAGAGGGGGGGGACATGGCGTGGCGTGGGGCGGAATGGAGTGTGCGGGTAACGAGTGTGTCCTGCTGTGTGCTGTGCTGTGCTGTGCTGTGCTGTGCTGTGCTGTGCTATGCTAAGGCGCTTTAGGATAAAAGGGAATTTTCGGGGGTTACAAAAAGTTTTGGAGGGTAGAAGAGGCGTAGTCTTTTTTTTTACCGCTGAATCGAGTAGTTCGATGTGCGGAGTGAGGTGCGGAGTAGTCTGCTTTTCTCCGATGTATGCGTGCTTGCGTCAAGGGAGCTAGGCTCGAGGCTCCAGAGACAAGACATATACTACTCTCACAACCAATCAATCACATTCAATAAAAACCGAACCAGTATTCATGTCCAAGGATTCGTATGTATCCTACTTTCTCCTATATATAAACTCAGGTATGCCATCCTCATTCCTCCGTCTCCCTGATGAAGCAGACCCAGAGGGCTCTCACGCCGAGGGTATCATATGCAGAACGCCGAAAAAAATGCTCGCAAAGGTATACCGAGGTATCCACTCCCAGGATAGACAAAAGCAGATCTCAATGCATGCTGGTGAAACGCCCGTGGCAATGTACACTGTGATTTGATGCATTGCAAAGCCTCGCACCTGTATTCTGTACCGGTTTGGTCGATTCCCGTAATTACGCCGAGTCGAAGAAAGAGCAAGGAAATGTCGCAGAGGAAAGTCTAGTCTTTACACAGAATCCAGATATAGCTGAAGCAGAAGGACGGAGAAAAAGGTCGAGAATTCTGATCGCTGTCGTCTTGTTGCCGGATAGAATTGCTCGACGCTACCTATTGCTTGCGCTGCCCAGAAAGACTCGCGGATCGCATGACGACGGGTAGGATTTGGCCACGCCAAGAGACCTAGAGTTCTGTCGTCCACAGTAAGACTTGTCCGACAGTAGAGATATCGACCTAGGGAAATCTCAAGTCGCTCCGAGAAGCGACGAGATCCATCCCGAGGGATATCGATCTAGAGTTGGACAAGGTCGTTGTGTGGATGTAAGAAGCCGAGGGTCTTGGAGCGGCGGGGAATCGAGAAGACTGTTGGAAAGCAAGGGATCGAGCAAGCTGTATCGACCAAAGGCAAATAGGGAATCCAGAAGAAGGGCCGATTGATGGAATGATGCTGTGCAGAGACAAGTGGATTACGGGATCTAATAGTCGTCGTTGTCGTACTTGGGAGCCCCCTCGTCGTCATCGTCGAGAAACTGGCGAGGATCGATGAAATTGCCGTCCTCGTCGTACATCTCGTCGTAATAATTGCCACCGGCCGTGTCCTCCTCTTCTCCGCCCTCTTCTCCGCCCTCTTCGTACTCCTCTTCTTCGCCCTCTCCTACAACTTCTACTCCACCCTCTTCTTCTTCTTCTTCGTTTTCATCAGCGTCTGCGACAGCAGCTTCCGTCTGGGCTGGCGTTTGAGCCGTACTCTGCCCTCCGCTCTCGGCCGGAGAAGCACCAGCTGTTCCACTGCCAGAAGGAGTCGTGTTCTGGGTTGCAGGACTGACACCCAAGATCTTGGCGAGAACCTCGTAATTCACGCTGCTGGAGCCACCTGGAGGTGTCGGTGGCCTAGGAGGCGCTTCTGGGGTAGCGTCGTCGCCACTCTCCTCATCTGACTCTTCAGGCTTCTTAGGCAACAGGCTGTTCAAGAGTTGGTAGTTGATTTGCTTGCTGAAACTACCACGCTTCAGCAACATCTTCTCTGCAGCTTCTCGTGTCGAATCCGCAGGCTTATCCCCAAGCAGTGAACCGTCTCCCAGCTGGCTTCGTTTTCCTTTCCGTTTCGTCTTTTGCTTGGTAACGCCATTAATTTCATCCATAGCTTCCTTTTCGAGCTTTGCTTGGTTCGCGCGAAGCCAGTCCTCGTTCTCGGCGAGCCATACGCGTGATTTGGCTTCAATTTCTTGAGGGTTGAGCAGGCAATTCTTGACATCGTCGTCGTCGTCTAGCTGCGCGTCATCGAGCTTTGGAGGGACGTTGTTCAAAGTCTCTCCGTGGAGTATACCTCGGACTTTATTCTTCATCTCGATCCACTTCTCCTGAAAAGGCTCTTCACCTGCGGGTACGTTTTGGATTTCCGCAAACTGCTCGTCGTACTCTCGAATGGCATCGGTAATTTCCATTTCAAGCTCCCGTTCAATCTCAAGCTCTTCGTCCGGAACTACTATTCTTGGAGCCTTCTTGGGCGGCCGTCCACGCTTCTTTGGCTGCTCCCGTTCTGCCGGCTGCTGCGTGAGGAGTTCCGAGGCCTGCGGAAGTTCGTCTTCGTGCCCCAGCTGGCTATAGACGTCCAACTCAGGGTCATTTATGTCGGCGAGACCTTCCTGTGCGGCTGGTCTTTGGGTGGCTTGGTTAGTGGGCAGAGCAGGAACTGCGAAGCCATCTGCGTCCCGGGCTGTGGAAGCTCCGGGCTGACTATTCACATTGGCATCTTTGTGCTTCTTGCGAGTCATGACAGAGCTTGAACCCTCGCCGCTGCCCTCGTAATCCGAATCCCCATCCTCATGGGCAGGTCTCTTGCGTTTCCGCTTAGCGGTATCTGGTTTCCCACCGGTCGCTTGGGCCTTGCCATTCGCAACCTTGCGCTTCTTTTTGCCCTGTGCCGACCCACTGCCCTGCGTACCTTCTGGGTCCTCTTCGTCTGGGGTGTCTTCATCTTGCTCTAGCCTCTTGCGTTTTGCTTCTTCTTTGCGCTCCTCTCTCTCGATACGTTTGTATACGGACGGCGGTTTGGCCTCGGGATCCTTGAGATCAACTCCAATGTCGCGGAATTGCGTGACCGTCAACGTGGATGCTTTCGTTCGCCTGAACTCGTGAAGACGCATGTTGACAGTAGTATCTGCCACTTTAACGACATAGACAACCTCGCGGACGGTGCGGCGGAAGTTGTTCATTCCAGCAGCAATGATGATGCACGCTCCGCACAGCCCTGCCGGGTTTCGACCATCCACCATCCAGTCCCTATTCATCCTCTTCAGTAGCCTCACGGCATCCTCGGCGACCTTTTGCGAGTAGTCGCCAAACTCGAGTTTTTGGCAGAACTTTAGCATCAACGGCTCGATTTGTTGGATGCCGGGTAAGCCACTCTTCGTAACAGGGTCGTCGATTAAGACGTAACAAGCTTTCACGAATTGCGCGTGTATTCTGCCCAGCTCCCAAACACTCGTCTGGGTGACTTCGGAGAGGTCCATCAACAGGAGGGTGTTGTGTGGGCGTCTCCTAGCAGCGGCGTAGATGACGACGGCGGCCATGACGCGAAGGTTGCGGCCCCACTGGAAGCGCTGGTGGATTGCGATACTGTAGAATCGGGAGGCTTGCACTTCGACAGCTTGTGGGAGATTCAGCATGGCGCAGAGGTTCCTCACTTGGGCATTTCCACGGGCCTGGAGGCGCGACAATGAATCGGTGTTTTGGATACCAGACACAGTGCCGCCCATCGAGTTGGCATGGCGTTGGCCATCTCCAATGAAGCCACCCTGGACGACAGCTGCACCTGCTGCGTTCTCGCCGAATTCGACTTCGTTGGTTGTGCCGCTCTCTCGGAAGATCATGCCGCAATTATCGCACACTTTGGGGCCAGCTTCATCATCCCTTATATTTGGGGAATCGCAGCATGGCTCCTCGAGCTCGGCTTCGCGGGCTCGTTGTGCGGCGGCTTCACGGGCCTGCTTTGCGTACTCGGCTTGCTCTGCGAGCGTTCGATCGATGGCTTTCTGGTCGCCGAGGGAGGTGAGACGTTTGCGGGGGCCAAGTTCCCGCGGGCGCGCGAGGGCGCCGGGCATGGCGAAGGCAAGTTGCGGTGGAAAGGGTTGGGTGTATCGGGTGTGTCAGGTGTGTTGGCTGCGATGAGATGGAGCGCGTCGAGTCAAAGGAAGCGCAGGCGGGCACGCGGGGTCCCACTGGAGTTGTACACCAGCCACGGAGCCACAGTGTGGCGCTCTGTACCGGTATGTGGCGCTCGAGTCGGGCCTGGCACTCTGTCGCTGGGCGGTCGCCGACGGGCACCTTCTCCCCTCAGCGCAGCAGCGACGGGCCAGAGGTGCCGGCCCTCCCATCCCCTCCCATCCCCTCCCATCCCCTCCCATCCCCCACCCCATGCAGTCCTGAGTCCTCCTCCCGCCGTCCTGACAGGCGAGAATGAATGCCCCTGGTCACACCCCGTCGCTGGGACCGTGGACGGCTGGATAATACCCGGCGTCGCGTCGCAGCGCAGTGGGCTGGTCCGCTCCGTACCTGCGCCCGGCTCCATTGCTCTCTCTGCGAGTGATGTATGCAGCCTCCTGCTTCCCATCCCATCCGGCACCCCATTGGCTCCCGCTTGTGACCCAATCCAATCTTAGCACACGGCCAGCGCCCTTGCCTTGCCTTGCCCCCCAGCCTTCCCACCAGAAAGTCCAAGTCGACCTGCGCCCCCCACCTCATCCTCTCCCGTCCAACCTCACTCCATCCCCCATCACCCCGTGTCCACCCATCCATCATCACATTTGCACCCGCCATGTCCACCCGCAAGAGAAAGCAGGATGCCGAACAGGAGGAGGAGCTCCAGGCTCTCCCATCTGACGAAAGCGACGAGGAAGAGGAGTAAGTTGACCCGTCTGCTTGACGTCATGCCATTGCACCTTTCCATGTCGCGAACATGTCCAACCGTCTCAATTGTGGTCGCGTTGCCTTCCTCTCTCGAATTGATGTGTTGCCTTCCTGCAAAGGCGCTTCGTTGCTGCCGCGCTGGTGCGATGCCAGAGGACATCCTTCAGCCTGGCGAAGCCGGACTGGTCCCCTGAGCTCCAGCTCGCCCGGGCGGCCCCAGTGCTCTATGGGCTTGCCTGCGTTTGTGTCTTGCATCCACTTTGTCATCCGGAAGCCGGTCCTGTTTTCCTTGTCCCCTGTTATCGTTGCTCTGTGATGCCGTGCCGCAGGCTGACCACTACTGCCGTAGGTATGCCGAGTCTGAGGGCTCTGAAGCCTCGTACGATGACGAGGATGATTCCGAGGAGGAGGCAGCCCCTCGTAAGTAGCCTTGTCGTTCATTTTGAAGCGCAAGCTTACGCTTCGCTTCAGCCCCAAAGAAGAAGACTCGAGTTGCAAAGCCCCAAGATGATGAAGAAGAGGAGGAAGAGGAAGAACCTCCGTCTGAGGACGAGGAGCCCGAAGGGGATGAGGATGACGAAAAGGAAGAGGCGAACGGTTCTACCAAGAAGCCGCCTGGGGCTGAGAAGGACCGAAAGGTCAAGACGACGGACGCCGATGAGGCTGTTCCCGTCGTTGCCGACGATGAGGATGATGACTGATGCCGTTCCCTCTGTGTCTATCAAGGCCTTCGGAGGCGGCTCACACTGATAAGAGTGACGTTGCTATGGGTCGTGGTTGCCTCCAATTGTAGCTACAACAGGCCCAGTTGATTGATTGTGTTGAGCTCGTGTTTTCCACTTGTGATGTTAGACCTCAGCCCAAAAACGGATCATCACATACGTGCTCGTTCCACACTGCATTGACTGAGGTTGTCTGAGGCTATCCGACGTGCGCATGCGTACCGTACGAATGGTACATCCTGCAGCAGCCAAAGACTAAACCGCGCCAACCAGAGAAAGGAATGCACCTGGGAAGACTACGATTCATCAATTGATTCGTGGAGCATACGCTGAATCCTAGCGTTCTGCGTCTGCGTCTGCAATTGCCCAATCACACGCCGCGCTACATGCAACTAACATGCTGCCAGGTCACCTGCCCCAGCGTGCTTGGTTCATTCCCTCTTCGGGCCGCACATCAGAAGCGCGAGAGGCATAGCTCAAGAGACTATGAGATCTCTTCGACCAAGAGCATGTCGCTTTATCTTCGTTAGCTCGCAATCGCCGTGGCGACTGCCCTGCAAATCATGTCATGGGGTGAACGGGGATTCTCTCCACCATGTGCTTGGATTGAGGCTCTGAGTTATGGGAAATCCTGGGGTTCACAGAATACCTAGTAATAGCGGCGGGAAGTATCCAGTGCATGGGCCAGCGATTGCACAGAATCACGATTCCAAAAATTTAACAGGGAAGCCTGGAACTCTCATAAACAAATGGTGTTTTCAGCTATCGTTGTTAGACTATGATTTGTTCCGTTTCTTTTTCTTCTTCTTCGAGCGCTCAGCCAGGATCTCGTCTAGATAACTGCCCGCTTTCGGCTGGGAGGAACGCGACTGAACAGGCTTGCGCTCATCACCGAGCTCCGCACTCACGGCCTGGACATCTCCTTCTCTTTGACCTTCCCCTAGATCGTCAAGGTTTTCTTGCCTCAATGCTGGCCTCTGTTTGCCTTCTCCTCCCTCTTCATTGACAGCATCTGAGCCCGGGACGATTGGGCGCGGTTGGTTCATTTTGCGTCGTTTTGACTTGAATGCTGATGCTCTCCCCTCATCCTCGTCGTCGCTTTCTTCTTGCCGTTGCACTTTCGAAGAATACGAAAATTTCGGTTTCTTTTTAGACTCTCCAGGTGCTTGCTTGATCGCTTTGTGGGATTTGGCGGCCTTCTTTCCCAATAGTTGCTCGAGAAGCCTATTATCTGCGGCTTGCGTTCGCCGTGCAAATGTGCCATCCTCACCATCTTTCGGGATCTTGAAGCCTACTCCGCTGCTGTTTGGTGTTAGGAGCCATCACATGACCTATAAGGCACACTCATACCCACCGATCCGGTCCAAAACTCTGCTCTTGAAGATCATCATCGTCCTGAATTTCACGTGCTTGCTCATTCTGCGGCTCGATATCATCTTTCGGGCCCATCCAGGAAGCTAAAAGCCTCTGACTCTTTGCCAGACCGACATTGAGTCTGTTGGCCAGCACATCACCATCGCTGTTGCGTTTCGACATTGGTCTCCGTTTAAAAGCGAAAAATTAATGGCGCGTTGGGCAATGGTTCATATTAACTGGCAGGAGCTCCGCGACATTTTCTCGTCCCGGCCAATCCTCGGCGCGCTTGGCACCTCCGCAACCTTCAGCGAAAGATAGCAACGAGTTCTACTCCATCAGCTCCATTCCATCGCAACCCCCTTGCCTTCTTGCTTCTCCACAGTGTCTGATTTCGGACACCATGTACAAGCTCGCCCGCTGCCGGCCGCTTACCAGCGCTCTTCGAGCTGCTACGGTGCGCTACACCTCCTCGAGCTTCAAGCCTCTGACGACAGCTCGCATTGAGAATGATCTGTATCCTGACTAGTTCTAGAAGGCACCACTGAGGCAATCGGTAATACAGCAGAGCAGAGCGCTGTCGATACACGAGTACAGATCCGCCAATCTATTGAAAGAAGTACGAGTCCCTCGAGAATGCGGCGTTTGAGGTCCACTCGCTAACGAGGGAACCAGTATGGCATCGGTGTACCAAGTGGTGAAGTCGCAAAGAATGCTGAAGAGGCGGAGAAGGTCGCAAAGGCGATTGGTAAGGCATCAATCGGAGCTGCAAGTCGGTGCAGGGCTAATGGCGCACAGATGGTGACGACTTGGTGATCAAGGCACAGGTCCTCGCCGGAGGTCGAGGAAAGGGTACATTTGACAATGGATTCAAGGGCGGTGTCAGGGTCGTATACTCGTACGTCTGATTTTCCCGTTCAAGGACGCCCAGGACTGACTGGTTTTTGTAGCCCCCGCGAAGCCTCCATCCTCGCCGACCAAATGATCGGCCATAAGCTCATCACCAAACAAACAGGAGCTGCTGGCCGGCTCTGCAATGCCGTCTACATTGTTGAGCGCAAGTTTGCTCGCCGAGAGTTCTACCTCGCTGTCCTGATGGACCGCGCCTCCCAGGGCCCCGTCATCGTCGCTTCCTCGCAAGGTGGAATGGACATTGAGACCGTCGCGAAGGAACATCCAGAGGCCATCATCACCACGCACATAGACATTCACAAGGGCGTCACCGACGACATTGCGCGGAATATTGCGACAGAACTTGGCTTCTCAGAGCAGTGCATCGAGGATGCCAAGGATACCATTCAGAAGTTGTACAAGGTCTTCATGGAGCGAGATGCCACACAGATCGAGATCAACCCTCTGTCCGAGACAACTGACCACCAGGTGCTCGCCATGGATGCCAAGCTCAACTTTGACGACAACGCCGAGTTCCGCCAGAAGGAGGTCTTTAGCTACAGGGATGTCACACAAGAAGACCCTGATGAGGTCAAGGCCGGCGAGTGGGGCCTCAACTTTATCAAACTGGATGGTGACATTGGATGTCTTGTCAACGGTGCCGGCTTGGCCATGGCGACCATGGACATTATCAAGCTGAATGGTGGCCAGCCAGCCAACTTCTTGGACGTTGGCGGTGGCGCAACCCCCGAGGCCATCAAGCAGGCGTTTGATCTCATCACCAGCGATCCCAAGGTCACTGCCATCTTTGTCAACATCTTCGGGGGTATCGTGCGATGCGACGCCATTGCCAAGGGTCTCATCTCCGTCGTCGAGACAATGAACCTACGGACACCAGTTATTGCGCGGTTGCAGGGCACAAACATGGAGCAGGCACACAAGCTGGTAAGCAATTATCTCAACCAATGCAACGATATATCATACTGATCTTTCCTAGCTCAACGAATCCGGCCTAAAGATCTTCTCCATTGACGATCTCCAAGCCGCAGCCGAAAAGTCTGTCCAGTTCTCAAAGGTGGTCAAGATGGCGCGCGACATTGATGTCGGCGTCGAGTTCACTCTCGGTATCTAAGCTCCCGCTTTCCTCTCGTGCGTATCCTTTGACTGCCCACTGACTGCATGCGTTCATGTCTCCGCCCCTTGCCCTTTATGGACTGACTGGTTGAAGGGTGAAGGAACCGGGCTGGGGGGGTTCATATATTGGCAGGACGACGGCCTGTTATGTATTATCTTGTTTCCGTGTTTACGTCGTGCATGCGCCTGTAATTAGAAGCATGAAGAGCGATTCAAGCGTTGAGACCCAGCGAATGTGTGATGCACGCTTTATGCTTTCAACTAGCATTCCCTCGTTGACCGTGTACTCATGAGACCATACTTTATTATTACCATTACGTGCTGTACGAAAGAAACGGGATATCATTCTGAACCAATCCCTGCAGTAACCCAACGCCAATCCACACTCCACATCCAAAGTCCCTCATTTACTTCCCCTTCGCCTCCAGCGGCGCCTCCTTCTCCTTCATCGGCGTCGGCCCATTAGACTCTGGAACCGGCACCGAGCTCGGCTCCGGCAGATGCGACACCGATGGCATATCCTCGACCGTCGCGCTAGGCCTGCCCTCTTCCTCCTTGTCATCATGAATTATGAGCGGAGGTTCCGGCTTCTCCTTCTCGGTACGCTTGCTGCTCTCACCCTTTTGCTTCTCCTCGACCAGCGAGTCTCCGTCGTCATCAAACGACGAGGCGCTGCTGGTGAGCGCAGAGTCGCCTTCGGCGGCCAGACGCTCGCCCTCGAGACGCACCTCGCGGCCGCGCTTGTGGCAGTACCAGAAGACGAAGAGCAGGACTGTGTGATCGTTAGCATCGATGTTGAAACGGGAAAGGGGGGTATAAGGACTCACTGAACACAGCCAGAGACAGCAACACATTCGTCCCCGTCAAAACCGCCGGGAACCTCAACTTCAAGAAATTCAATATGCTCTTCAACATCGTCGCCACAGCGCCCTCGGCCGTAACCAGACTCTTCAAGCTCGGGATCTTGGGCTTCTTGCTCT
This sequence comes from Polyplosphaeria fusca, assembly GCA_010093805.1. Classification (NCBI taxonomy): domain Eukaryota; kingdom Fungi; phylum Ascomycota; class Dothideomycetes; order Pleosporales; family Tetraplosphaeriaceae; genus Polyplosphaeria; species Polyplosphaeria fusca. Next base: position 153,102 of record ML996140.1, on the reverse strand, counting down.
TGATCCCCGCCGACGCAGTGCCCATGCGCTGCTGAGCGTCGAAGCCAGGCTTCTCGGCCGACGCAGCCATCAGCTCGGGCGCCAGCGCCGCGCTGATCTTGGTCGGCAGGCTCTTGACCAGGCTCTGCAGGAACGGCGGTAGGTTGCCGAACATCTTCTTCAGTTGGCTCTCCGAGTCGGTCAGCAGCTTCTCGAGGTCGTTGTAGGCGGTTGGGACGCCGTTGACGAGGTCCTTGAGCACAAGCTTGAATTTCTCGAGGAGTTCTTGCGATTCTTCGGAGAAGGAGAAGACGCGGTTGTTTACGGCGGAGAGGTTGAGTTGGTCGAGGATGGCGGTGAGGTCCTGTTCTTCCTTTTGTGTTTCTTGGTCTTCAGACGCTTTGGCCGATTCAGCGGCCGCATGGAGGTCTTTTGCCAGCTTCTCCTTTTCTTTGGCAGAGGCTTTCTCTTTCTTCTTGTCTTTGGGTTCTTTGGTTTTGTCGCCGTCTTTCTCGCTGGTGCGGCCGAGTCGGGACTGGGCGAGCTTCCAGTATCCCATGACGCTCTTTCGCCTGCCCAGGCCCTCCTCAGCCTTAGCTTTCCCTTTCCCTTTCTTGTCTTCGGGTTCTGCATCTTCGACTGTCACTTCAGGTGGCGGGCTCATGGGCAGCGGAACCCCTGCAGCCAGTTCTTCTCTTTGAACATCGATGTCTGATTTCCCCTCTGCCCCATTTTGTGTAGTAGCGGGTCGAGAAGGAAGTGGTGGCGGCGTTCCCTCGGGCTCTCGCGCAATAGCAGCGAGACGCTCGAAGAACTGTTCGTCTTCCTTGTCGAGGACGGGAGATGCGGCGGGCTCCTCGTGCGGGGATGTGACAGTGGCGGGCGCGGCCTCTGCAGACGATGAGGTAGCAGAAACCTTTTGTTGCGATTGGCGCCGGAACTTCTTAATGTCGAAAAGAGAGAGCGACATGTCGGCGGGATGCTGAGTAGAACGGTTTGCGGTGGTGGACAGGTGTCTGGCCTGGTTTCAAGGAATCTGGCGGTGCAGCACCGGCGGGATGGCAGTAGGAGACGCTCAGTAGGTTCTGTGAAGGCGATATCTAGACCTCGTATTTTGAGGATTAACAGTGCATGACGATCGTAAGCATTTTATCGTGCCTTGGTGGCCATCCCGTCAAGGAGGGATGCGCAGTTGCCGTGCGTCATCCTGCAGGGATCTGAGCTCGCGCCACGACGCCACATTATCCACAACAGCCACAGACGACCGTCTTCTTCACCTCGGTCTGAAGTGGGCGAACAATCCATTGAGCTATTATCGTGCCAACAGACTTGGGACCACCTGAAGAAAAGAGCTGTACCATTCAGAAATACTTGTCTCCAACGATGGCCACCATGCACATCTCTGCTTCGCGGTCGATAGCGGGCCTCCAGCATGCGCGGCCTTACAACATCAGATTGCAGTCGGGTCTGGTGATTGTTCGTCACTCTGCGACAACGCACACCAACCCGAAGCCAAAAGACACCATTTTGGCTACCGAAATAGGACTCTGAGAGAGAGGGCTGGCTTCAGCTAGCAATCCGGTGAGCGTGCGCCCGTGCACAGCAGCTGTTCATACCTCCGCCTTCGCGCAGGTGAAAGTCTTTCCTCTGCATAAAGTCGTGAAGCCAATTGCTCACCGTTTCGAGATCCGTTGCCTCAGTTACAACGCAACCCTATTTGGCCTCTACCAAACAAAGCTTTTCTATCTTTGCCCCATTACACCTTCTCTCCTGTTCTTCACTCTTACTTCCAACCTCTTTCCCATTTTTACCTACTGATCCTGTCTCTACTTTGTACTTCTGGTATAACTTTGCATGTGCTCGACGGTAACACAGACCTACGTTTTCACTGAGGCGCCTCTGAGCCCTGTCCAAAGCGTTTGCGAAACACGACACCGCTACCTGAAGTCAAATCTGACCTCGGCATCATTTAAGCAAATTCACGACCACAAGCCTACTATGGCTGATACTGGCTCGATCCCACCAGACTCGTCAACTCCGTAAGTACTCTTCAACCCCAATCCTACAAGGTGTTTCGTTAACATGAAATGTGGCAGCGACCGGATGGCTACTGGTCTCTCCGGTATCAGCCTTGATGGCAATTCTTCCACAAATGCACCAGCACCAATTGTGCCCAATAAAATAGATAACAACAACGATGAGATGACCTTTGGCGATGGTGTGCAGGTGGGCGACATCCATCGTAGCGATGATGAGGAGGTCCGTATCGTCAATCTTCGAGCAAACAGACGTCTAACGTAGCTCAAGGATGAGATGGAGCTCGAGGGTTACAAGGAGTACCGCGGCGATGCTGAAGATGAAGATGACGACGACATGTCTGTCGTCGGTGTTGCACCATTTACCCAGCCCGCCTTCTTCGACCGCAGTACTCGTCATGCCGAGCGTTCCTCCATTCGCTCACAGTTCAACGAGTCCAACTCATTCCTCCTTATCGAGGAGCCAGGCCGAACTCGTCTCTCCACCCGCGTCCCGGGAACCTTTGGACGCCAGGGGCGTGGCAAAGGCGATACACTCGCTGCCTATGCTAGGAAAGTTACCGCAGACTTGGACTCGGACGATGAGCTCATGATGGAACTGCGCGAGACGGGCTATAGCGACCAGCAAATTGCAGACCAACTCGCTTCCGAGGGCCGGGTTCGATATGATCGCAAATCCATCTCGACACGCATTACCCGTATCAAACTCAAGCAAGGCGAGCTCGTCGATCAGATGCTGGCGGAAGGATACCTAGAGTGGCAGTACGAAGACGTGAGTCTCCAGGGTTTCGCACTGAATGTGCCTGCCTCTCGCTAACACACCTCGAGGACAAACATCTCATGGAGGCATATGAGCGTGCCAACATTGAGATCCAAGGCCAGATCGAGAAGCTCAAGTCTCAGCGCTTTGTCAAGGTCGCTGAGCACATGCGGCGACTCGACAAATTCTCCATGTTCAGCGCCCACGCCTGTGGCCAGCGCTATCAGAAGCTTCTGAATGGCACTGCCGCGATTCCGAGCGACATCACTGATGATCCCGAAGCCCGTCGCAAGAAGCTCCTCGCTGCCCGCACCAAATTCCTCGAAGTCCGCATGGAAGAACAAGCCGCCAAGGAAGAAGAGCAAGGCCAACTCAAGCAACTCCAACAAGAAGCCCGCCGCCGCCAAGCCGAAAAAGCCGCTCAAATCGCCGCAGTCCGCGAAGAAAAAATCAAAGAGCGCGCCGAGAAAATGATGCAGCGCGCCGCCCAACAACAAGTCCGCCTCGCGCGCGCCCAACAAAACACTTTGCAAAAGCAAGCCCGCGACGCCGCTCTGAAAGCCGTCCCCTCCACCCCCTCGCCCCTCTCCGCCTCCCTCCTCGCAGACCTCCCCGACTACAAGCGCATCACGCCCATGACCCCAGACCCGCGCTCCTACCTCTCCGCCGCGGACCTCAAGAAGCTCTGCGCTGCCCGCGCTCTCAAGGATAATGCGAAGAGCAAACAGGATCTGGTCGACCGGCTGAAGATCGCTGACGACCAGTTCAAGATCGCGGATCTCAAGGCTAAGGCCAAAGCAAAGGGCTTGGTGACCAGCTGCTCGAAGACGCAGCTGATATACCAGCTTGCTATGGCTGAGGCGCGGCAGTATGCGTCGTTTGCGAAGGGGGTTGGGGATGCGAGGCGTGGTGTTGTGGCGGGGGAGGATGGAATGGATGATTTGGAGGGTGCGGAGGGTGGCGGGGCTGGCTTCGGGGATGGGGACGAGGGTATACTGGATTAGGATGGGTGTATGACGGCGGGATAGTGTGCTAAGGGTGTTTCATGGTTCTTACGAAAAATGGATTTGTCTTTGCGTAGGCGTGGAAGGGGGATTCGGTGGAGTGTCTGGGGTTAGGTGTGTGGTTTGGGTGCGATAATGGTATGGCGTCGGATCCTGATGCTGCGTGTATGATAGGCTTCATGGTGCATTATGGTGGTATTAAGGCGAGCGGGTGGCGTCTGGTGTTCTTGTCTCACGGGGGGAAGGCATTCATGGATTATTATGGATTTTGCATGTGTGGCTTCGGGATGGTCTGCGGTTTGTTTACTTAGTTCACTCAATTTGCGTTGCTGGATTCACTGGCGTTTGCAACTCTCATTCAATGCTCGTTTAGCGGGCTGAAGTGGGAGTTGCGGACGGAGTGGGTGTTTCGTAGCATCTAGGTTGCTAGTTAAAAGTCTTTTGGGGTAACGTCCATCCAAGCGTAACGGAACAGCAGCACGATAAGCAGAAGTCAGCCATTGTGCAGTGCAAGCTGTCCGACTTCATCTATAACTAGATACACTATCGCGGCTTGCGCAGTTCTCAGCAAGTCAGTCTCCACTAGCACATGCACGCCACTGGGCCCCTATAACGTGGTGGTGCACTCCTACATCGTCCCGGCTGAACGTTGAGATCCTACGATCTAAACTGGCGGACTATGTCACGTGCTTACGTATAGACCGTAGGTCAGGGTTAGTTCTTAGAGGGCAAAGTAGGATATTAGGATATACTAATTATAGTAGAGAGGATCAGGCTTTAATCTAATCTAAATATAGAGAAGTAAATAAGATTAAACACAAAGACTATTTTTCCTCATGCCTACCTGTCCGCCCACATCAGCACCACGGGTCGGATCCGCCAGCTGCCCTATGCTCCTATCGGCGGGGCTTGGGAACCAATCTCTTGAGATTTTTGGCGCACTGTGCTCGCCCGTCTGCGGCTTTGTGATGAACAAGGGCTTGAGGTGGAGTTTGACTGAGCAGGTCTCGATTTCCTTGTATGGCTGAAGATGTAAAGGGAGCGCGATAGAAGTTGAGGCTGGCCGGTATTGGTCTTGCAGGGCCGTGAGCATGCGAATCAGGGTCTGTTTCTTTGGGATGTGGATTTCTAGTGGTGAGGGGCAAGGCATCGAGAAAATTTTGCGGTCTGGACGTTTGCAGAAGTCTGAGCGTCCATTGTTCGTGGGTTGAGATATGCGTGACTTGTGATACGTTGCTGCTTACTGTATCAACTGCAGAGTCGAACGCCTCCCAACGAACGTTGCTAAGCGAAGAGTCTATTGAGCAAGGTGCAGAAAACAATAGGCTTAATCATACCACTCGAACAGGGAACACCAAACACGAATACGAGCCGCGTGTGACGGGACTTAGCCCCAGATCTTTGCGATATCTTAGAAGTCTGGACCCCTGGGTAAGCTTGGGCGGCTCGTATCACCCTTGACAATCGACAGCGACTCAACACCACAGATGATAACGCGAAATTTACCACAACAAGGAACACCAAACACGAATACGAGCCGCCTGTGACAAGACCTAGCCCCAGAATTTTGGAATATATTTTTTCTAAGTGGCTATAAGGGCATAGTGGATAGGCAGCTGTAGATGGGGTAGAGAATAGTATTGAGACGAATCCTTAAGGGGTATTCCTTGGGAGGCGAGACATTCTATATAGGAACCGTCACGTAACTCGAGGGCCTCCCGGCTCTCCGGCCCGAGGGTCTTCCGTGGGATGCCCGCGAGGGCTCCTCTAGGACCAGGTGTTGGATGGCGTGTGACAGTGGCTACATAAACGCCAAAACGCTTTGGTGGCAGATTTCAAGTGGCGGAAAAGGGCTCACCTGAGCCAACTATGGGTATTCTATCGATCAGAAGCTGACGGCGCTATCTCGCCCGTCATAAGAATTCGTGTTGGTGGCAGAAAACATATCGTAATAACGGAAATATCCTTGTATTAAGTGGTATTGAGCTGTATTACTGACCAATTTTTCAGCGTTCTCAACAAGCTTGGAAAGCCTATAGAAAACAGCTCCTTTTAGGAGTCATACGAATTAAAGCCAGCTATCTGTTATTAATGGCATTCTTAATATTTCGAGGTTGATTTAAAATTTGGCCCCAAAAAGCACATACAGGATCGCCTAAATCGGCCAAATTGACCCCTTGAGCTACACCTAATTCAACATCAATTCAAGGATACTGGTGACAGCACCTCAAGGATATATCCGTAGCGCGGTTTTATCCTTATACCATACAAAAATACGTGGTTTTGTAAAGAGGACTAATTGCAAAATAGGATATAACTATCTTGAAAATGGGCATTCAGCGGTATATATAAGTTGGGCGTCCCTACCTTCGACAGGTCGACAAGCTACTTCCAAGCTCGCTCATCACCATCATGCGTTTTCTCTCAGTGGTTGCCTTTGGCCTGCATTTCCGCGGTCTGCTCTCTCAGACCTTGGATGCAAATGGCGTATCCCTTGACGACAAAGTCTTGGCTATCGAGAGGGTCTTATTGACTCCCGGAACCATCGACTTCCCTGTGACGCCTTGTGACTTCAACCTCAACTCGGCTCCCAACAATATCTCTGGTGATCAAACCGCAGCTCAGTGGGTCAGAACGGTCTTTCATGATTTCATCACGGCCGACACAAAGGCCGGTACTGGGTACGGAGAACAGTTCTGACTTCCATGAGTATTCTAACAAAAGTAGCGGGCTTGATGCATCGATCGGTTTCGAAGCGGACCGGGATGAAAATCTTGGTATCACATTCAAAGGAACTTCCTTCATCAACGAGACAATTATTGGCGTAAAGACCCCACGATATGTGGGCGACAGCAGACTGACCTTCATAGTTCAACTTGTTTGCCGAGGTATACATATCTACCGCCGACTTTATCGCACTGGTACGTCCACCTCAAATGGCCGTGTTCCCAAGCTGATAAAGCCAGGGACTTGCTGCGTCTCTTAATGCTTGCGACTCTGGTACTCCGCTCGTGAAGCTTCGTGCAGGCCGTATCGACGCTACTGGTCCAGGTCCCACAGGTGTGCCAAAGCCACAAGATAGCTTGACCTCGGCGACCGATGCTTTCGCCAAAGCTGGTTTCAGCAAGACTGAAATGATTCAGGCAGTGTAAGAATTCTAGTTCTTCGATCATCTCAAGCTCAGATAAGCGCTAACATTCCTCAGCGCTTGCGGCCACTCAATAGGCTCGGTCCACAAGATCGATTTCCCTGAAATAGGTAGGTCGTGATGGCATGAATCATGTATATGATACAGCTAATGGCCAATCTAGTGGGCAACGACGCAACTACTGAGTGAGAAATCTGCGTTGGGTCGTGATAGAAGTGATGCTAATTGGAGTCTAGTGTATCACCCCCTGGCACCGGTGCTGATACCTTCGACAGCACTCCATTCAAGTTCGACAACACACAAGTCCAGGAATACCTCACCGGGACTGGGAAAAGAGGTGGTCCTCTTGTGACCACCAAGAATGTTACCATGCAGTCCGATCTCCGCATCTTCAAGTCTGATAATAATGTCACGGTCAAAGCCATGTCTTCGGCTGCGTCTTTTAGAAACACTTGCTTGACCATCTTCGAGAAGATGCTCAATACCGTTCCTGCCGGCACTACACTCTCCAATCCCATTGGTCCCCGACCTTGGATTACTAAAGAAACTCATCTGGATCTGTCGCCATCCGGAGTTGTTCGGTTCTCTGGTAATATCTCTACGCAATCCAAAGCAGCGGGTGCCGCCCCGGCCACAGCCTCTTATGTATATCTCACAAACAGTGGTAACACTGCCAAGGCCGGGAACAGTCAAGCCGGACGTAAGTCAGCTCTCTTCTATAAAGTAGACCAAGGTTGCTAATCTCAGAAGGCTTGCAAAATACCATTGTCAATAGTGTAGTCTCAGAGCCATTTGGAAAGATCACTTACTACTCTTTCAACGATACGATTCCCGCTGGCGTTACATCAATCAAGATCCAAAACTCCTACACTGAGAATATCAACATGAACCTCTTCATTATGCCTTCTCAATCCTTCATCAACCAACGATTCAATCCAAACGGTAGCGCCGGCATAGCAAGCTACCTCGTCCGCGCAGCTGTATGATTCCCGCATTTCCCCCTCTTTAACCGACCGAAGCTAATGAGCTTTTGCAGTTGCTCACTTCCCTTGCCACTTCGGGCGCAAGCTTGACGGGAACTTTCTATTTCCCATCTCCACAACCCAACTCCGCCGCTCCAAAATGGACCCGTACGACTTTCACCTTGACAAAAGAGAAGACGCTGGGCAGCTACACCATCTTCAAGGGACAAGTGTCCGAGCCTGGCGTTCATGCCACCGGCACCGGTCTGCACCACATTGACGTGCAGTTCGGCAGTATTAGGAGCCCCAAAGTGATCGCCAGCTTTTTCACGACTGAGAGCTTCTTTGGGAATTGCTCGGACTTCACCAAGTGTTAAGACTGATGTTGGGAATGAAGGCTGATTGGCATCCTAATACCGCCCTTAATTTGCCGCTTAACGCTTCATCGGCCTTAGGAGTAGCTAAGCGTAGTACTACATTATGATGTCGAGATAACTTATTTGGGCGGACAATCGTGGAATCACGACGCGCGCGCCGATATGGCGAGTTTTGAAGCGCTGGGAGAAGCGGGTATTCCTTCTTCGAAGAGTACTGTCCTATCGCGTTGTGTTGACGATTGAGTGTTCAGCCCCTGTTCACATAGTCGAGCTCGTGCTTGTGTATCCGTTCACTTAACAATGACACAGCCCGAATGAGGCTCATGTGGATATGGTGGGCATGACTCTGACGAGCAGACACAATGGTTGATTTGGTAGAGATGCAGGTGTAGCTGCAATGTCATCGTGGGGAATCTTGTAGAAATGGTCTTTATTCGAACAGGCTTGTCATCGTGCAGTTTTTTGTTGACCGGAATATTTTGACGATAGCTACTTGGGACCGATGTAATCAGGGTCGAGCTATAAGTGGCGCTGAATAATGCTTTGGTACCGCCTGTGTGCTGGTTTCAGTTCACAATACTTCGTCGCCAAGGTTTCAATATAGCCAGTCGCTTCGTCCGCCTCTCCAGGGCCAACGGCCGGTATCTCACGAAGGAATCCAGACAAGATCAAGCGTCTGTAGTCGTAGATTACGAGATCCGTGGGAAACCAGAAGTCGTGAGCTGGAAATTTGAAAAGTAAGTACCCTTGCAGAACCAGAAATTGCAACCCAAATTTGATGGTTCCACTCTTCTTTTTGAATTTCGAAGCTGACAAAGAAATCGCTGCCATTGACCCATGTGAAAAAGATATGACAGAGACTTATCCCGAGGTTCAGCGGGTAATGGAGCCCGACAAAAATTGTCGGACGCCAAAATAGGGTGATGGGACGAAAGGGCCTAAACAGTTAATTGATAGGAAAATCTGAAAGTGGACAAGACAAAAAATTGAGACTAAAAGAAAAATTCATCGTGCGTCAAACTCAGCGCTGGGTCTCGAGTAATGTTACGGTAGGAATCGGGATCTTCGGCCTGGCTAGGGTCAACGAGATCCGTCCAAGGAACCATCTCAAACGTCGGCCGCAGAATGGAGCATCCATGCATCGTCCAACTCATCTAGCCGTCGATCATGACGCGAGCGAAACATTTGCGTCATCCTGAAATTCTTGAAAAGTGCTTGTAGGTTTCGGTTGCGGTCCGACTGGCGTAGACCCATTATTGGTCCAATTCTTGCGCTGGAGATGGAGTCCCGCCTGCTCTAATTCCTGACTCATGTATTCACGTGTCATATGCTCTCGCTGTCCCAATGAGGCCGATGATAAAGGGATCGAGTTCGTTCCTCTTATACATTGTCTTTGAATCCACGGGTGCTTGTTCATGCAGCAATGTGCATTGCGCATGCATACAAATCGCCAACTTCCACCTGCTACGTATCGTACGATAGCTGTATCTGCACCTCACAGGTCCAGTCTAATTTGTAGAACGTGCCGGCTGCTGCATCCCAAGACCAAGCTATTCCGTGGCGTTGGCAGATATGGCGTTGGGCGACAATCTCCATAGGGTGCTGCTGCGTCACCATGGCATTTTCCGGGGAAGCAAGGCTTTGCGCTCGTCCTGTAAGCGTTTGTAAAGGCAATGTCAGGCTGTTCCTATTGATATGGTCAATATGCACCTTTCTTAAAAATCACGAACCCAACGTGAAACGGTCGAGGTTTAGGCCAAGTTTTCATCGGATCTGAAAACGGGACCGCGATCGAGATTCTGCCCCGTGTTGGCGAAGAAGATCGTGGTATGCCGTTTCTGGCTGACGACGCGCTCGGAAGATTTGTGTTCGGGTTGTAGATGAGTTCTCGTGCTTAGTGATGAAGAGACACTCGGCAAGCGATTACCAAGACCGGGATAGTTGTAAAAGCAATTCGGCACGCTCGCGGCGGCAGCTAAGGGGTCACGGTATTGGTGGATTTTCAGCGCCCATGAATTCCTCGTGTCTTGCAGTAGTGAGTTCGCATGCTGTCGTTGGTTGACTGATTTCGTCAGTGAAGTATCTCTGCGCGATGCATCACAGAGATCCGTCCATCCGATTGTGACTTTGATATCGTCGAACCCACAAGCAATGCAACAATGTCGTGCGCTGGCGTTTGCTTGGAATTGATCAATCAAATATCGTCTGAGGTGGACTTGACACGAAGGTGTGTAATACGCCCACCGACAGCGACGCGCGACGCGCATCCTTTCCCGTTAGAAATTGCATTCAATGCGCGGCAGCGAAGGCAGGGCCATATCAATAAGAGTCATCGTGGCAGTGTTTGATATACTCAGGGTCGGCTCACATGGACTCGACAGAAAATTGGCGTCAAGGCGACATGGCCGCACCGTTGCACTGATGTGGCCTCGCGCGCATATTTGTGGAACGGGTACCACAGACCAAGCGGTGAGGCTGGAGGGACGTACAAGGGGCAGCGGTGAGCACTGCACCGCACTGCACTGCACTGCGAGCGATTGCCCGAAACAGCATCCGCTTAATTTGCTCGTTACAGGTAGTGCTACCCTGGACGAACGATGGAACCATAGGGCTGTGTGGCTGTCAGCAGCGAGTGCCAAATTGGAGTGGATGGAATGCGAGATTTGGGTGAGCTGAGTCAAAGCCAGCGGGACTGGGGTTACTCGATTGGGCAACTTCAGCCCTTGACACGTTGCGATGCGAGCGCCAAGCTCACCCGACGGCCTGGTGTTGGCGGGGAGACGCCATACAGATCTGTCTCTCCGCCCTTTCGCGATGCAGCCCGCTGCGCGAGGACTGCCTCGCCCAAAGCGGCGTCCAAAGCCTGTATACGCTGTACACGCTGCGAACGGCACGCGCAGAGAAAGAGGGAATGTTGGCGTCCGACGTCTCTTTATTGTGCAGCGGGAAGGCCTTGCTTGGCTATGTGCAATGGCTTGGAGCTGGCCGGTTGGGATGACGAGAGGGCATGTTGGATGCATCAGTCATCCGACAAAGGTTCAGGCATAACGCAGAGGGTTGAAGGCGTGATTGGCGAGTTACAAAGCGGTGCTTAAGAATTGGGGTTGACAAATGCCCTCTTGGTCCCCGACTTTCAAGCGAGCCAATGGCAGGGGCGACCGGTGATAGGAGTTTGTAATCTGGGCCTGACCCTGATCGTCGCAACTGATGAGCGCCATGGAGGGGGAATTTGTGATCATTTCCATAACGATTCCCCGCGTGCAGCCTGTTTCGCCAATTCTCGCGCATGATGGTCCCCAGGCCGTACGGGCAGAAACCGGAGCTTGCTTGATCACCGAGTGCGACGGCCTGGCAGGCAGGCAGGCTCGTTTCGTCCGAGGAGTCAGTTGGCCCGACTCCGCCAGATGTTGTCGCAAGCTATACGAGGACTACGACGACTGAGGGCTGCGTGCGGGTGAACTCGCAAGGACGAGGCGGAGTGCGCTGGTCACTGGACTCGGCGCTGCAACACCGTAAAGGGCGTGTACTCGTGTACTCGTAGGTAGCCGAACAGCGGTGACGGGACCTGGTGGCTGCCGCCCTGCCGCCGCCAAAGGCTGTGGAACAGTGGAGTGGGAGGGTTCGGGGCCGGGGCTTGCGGCGGAAGCTGCGACGGCCGTAAGGCTTTCGTCCATGTCTCCCAGGCAGCCATGGCTGGCCCGCCCAGTGCACACGTCGGCGTCTACTGTAATTACGAGTCCACGACGAGGCCACGACGACAGCGCACGTTATCGAGCGCGAAGCCGAGCGCTGGCCTCGACGATGCCTGACGATGCCTGACGATGCCGCAACGAGCAATCCAGCACTCCAGCGGCCGGTGACTCACGGCGGAGATGCACGTCGCAGCAGCGGCATGATTTATCATAGACTCATCATGGCTGTCTGGTGGATTACAACCACTATCTCCACGACCGCAGTGTAAAGACCGAGCACTGGGTTGGGCCAGGGATGACCGGGGCATGGGGCGCATGGGCATGGCAGGGGTGCACTTTCCTCCGCTGCTGTCCGTCGGCCGAATGCGCTAGTGGGCCATGGCTGGCGGTGAGAAGGAGCGTCCGAGTGCCCGCGTAAACTCCATGCATGCCTGTGTCATCCTTCCTCGCCCAGAAACATAAGAGCATCCACGCCCTCACAGTTTCAAGGCCTTATCCAAGACATCCCACAGGCAAGAATAACTACATCCTCTACGCTCTCGACCACGTCAACAATAAACCACAACCACACTTCGACTATTGAACATTGTCGGCCAGACCCCTGCTCGGACCACCTTCCCGCCTATTGGCTACCCCTCCGGTATGTGGCAGCCTCGCCGATGCTTCCAGTCATAGCAAATACTGACTCACCTCAGGCAATTATATTTCTGCCTGCCCCCGCACATACAAAGATGCCTTCCTCAAGCCATCTCCGCCTCCAAACCTCGTTTGAGCCCATCTCAGCCGAGACGACACGCTCGCACTTTGTCTCCTCTCCGCCCCAGAAGAAGCAGAAGATGTCTCTCACCCAGACCTACTACATTGCCGCCTCTGCCCGCTCCAAGCTGGGCAAGGAGGCCTGCCGCTCCGACCACGACCTCCGCCTCCTCGTCGGCCATGCCAACCTCCTCGACTCATTGATGCTCGAGCTTGCCGACGCTGAGAAGAAGCAGGAGGAGTGGTTCAACAACACTGTCCGCAAGGCCTCCAAGACGGAGGAGCCCCGACACATCCAGTGGGCAGACTCAATCGCAGAGGAGCCCGAGGAGGAGGAGGACGAGTCCGACTCCGAGTCCGACTACGATGAGGATGGCGACTTTGACATGATTGCTCCCCCACGCCGACTCGTCCAGGCTCCCATCAACATCACCACGACCGAGATTGAGGAGGATGAGGATGAGGACGACTTTTACGACGACTTGGAGGATGATGAGGACCTCGCCCTCACCCGCGTGGCATCACAATCACCACCCGAGCTCGTGCACGACGAGGATTCAGACGACGAGTCGCCGCCCACATCGCCTCCTCAAGCGACCATGGAGTTTTCGCAAAAGGAAGCCATGCTCACGACGACCTTTTACAACGCAAAGGAGCCTTCCTTTGACGACTACTTCGTGCCCGAATCGACCGCTCCGCTCATCACAAGTTATTAAGCCAACGCCAACGACTTTTTAATTTGGTTTTTTGATGAGCACTTTTAGCGAGCGAGTCCTTTCAGCATAGCGCATGATATCACCACTTTGAATTTCTTTGGATATGGGAAAAAAACATGGGATTTTCGTGGCACATTGGCTGCGATGAACAGTTACTCTACTCTGGTGGCAGAACGCAATAGGGGAGGATTTTTTTTGGATTGGATGGATATGTGGAGTGGGCAGCTACAGTCGAGCTCTCCCAGCGAACAGCGGCTTGGTCGAGACTCCTAGCTAGCAAAGCATGAGAAATCAAACACATCAATCTACCAAACACGTTCAATTCTGCAAGTGCCATGTGATGATTTGACACACACTACAATAATTTGCTTATGTTAACATTTTGCATGTGCATGACAGCAAGCGGTGGACCAATTGCCCAGCTGACCGCCCTTCTGCTGGGCACCTGCTGGCTGGCTGGCTGGGGGGACACCGCACCGCGTGTGCTTCGGTCTGTGCACCTGCCGCACCCAACCCAGCGCTGCGGGCCCAGCCTTTCTCAAGGCTGAGCTCTCTCCTTGCCCGCCCCTCGTCGCCCTCACCGGCCGGGGTACAGACCACATCTCGCAATTAGGGACAACACACGCTCAGCTGCTGCTTGGCTCCCCTTGCCCTGTGCAGTGCGCCTCGCCTCGCCTCGCATCGCCCTCCCTTTGCGCACCTCCGCATTGCGCGTCCGGCGTCGCAACTTCTATTGGCGCCGCCGCTGTAGCCTTGGAACCGTGACGTGACGACGACGCGACGACGCGAACCAGCGAGCCGCCGCAGCCGGAGCCGGGGAGATACGTAGGTTGGGTCGGCGGGATAAAACGATAGTGTGCTCTCTCCCAACGCTGTTTTCGGGCTTGACTTTGCTCCGGGAAGCGGCGTTCTCGGGGCTGCGCTTCGTGCGAAACGAAACGAACCCGAGCGATCCCTGTGTCCACTTAAGGTGAGGGGATGGAGGAGTCAGCAGACTGCGCGCCGCCCCCGCCGCCCGCGTTGCGCGGGTTGCGAGTGCGAAGCCGGACTAAAAAGTTCAAATGGTTCCGCGCGCTGCTTGTTTCGCGTGCGCATAACTGTAATTATTGTTCGTGCGAAAAAGAAGGGGCGGCTGCACGACATGACATGACACTGTCACTGGAACTGGGCAAAGGAAGAGAGGGGAATTGCGTTATCATGCGTGTTGTTTCGTTTCGTTTCGCACGTCGACCGTGCCGTTCGTGACTCCATGTGCGGTGGTCCTGAGGCAATGTGCGTCGAAACGGAACGAAACTTGTCTGAAACCTCGGGGCTATTTTGCGGGGGGGCCACACAAGTCGCTGCCGCAGCGCTGCACCTGTGAGAGAGAGAGTGTGTTGTTGGTTTTGGTTTTTATTTTCGCTGCCCGAAGGTTTCGAGTTTGCTCGGCTGGGGAGCGAGCGGCGTAGGACTGGACAGCGTGGTGCACAGTGGCAGGCACAGTGATTCGCGACCCCCAAAATTCCAAAGGTCAAGCCAACAGCGATGGCACGGAGGCTAGCTAGCTGTGCTGTGCTGGCATTAGATTTGGAACCGAGGACGGCGGGAAATTTGTCGTCGACTCGTCGTCCTGAGAAGTCGGGTGGAGTGGGATTGGCACCGTGGCGTGGCTCGTGGCCTTACATCAGCGCTCTACGCTGCTTCGAGCAAATGCAGCAGGCAAAACGCAATGCTAGCAAGTGAGCATAGCCGCACACACAATCACAGTTGCAAGCGACATGACTTGTAATTTTGGAACTTTTGCTGAGAGGCGTTTTATGGCCTGAGCAGAGAGCGTAATACCGTTTCGAGCGGTACGCGGTGCTGTGCTGTGCCTGTCATCGACTTCCAAATTGAGGAGGCGTTGCGAAACGGGGCGCGGCATCGGCGGCGGGCGGAAAAGAGCGGAAGCGCATCGGTCGGCGGCCGAGTTGTCTGCCTCGGTGCCGATCAGAGGGCGCTGCGACACTTGTCGATCGCAACACACACCAAGCGTTCGCTGCACTCCACTGCTGCACTGCACTGCACTTTGTAAGGCCTGACTGCGCCAACCACGTGCCCTATACACAAAATCACTTTCTGCACACCATTCGCCATCAGCAATATCCCATTTCAGCATTGTAATCCTGCACATGCTCCCCTTCTCCTCCATCACACCGATTAACTTACAAGTACACCGTCTATCAACATCACACCCTTTCTTCATATTGTCATCCCCCTCACCCGAACATCCCACTCCGCCCTCAGCCCAGCGTGCAAGCCACCATCTATATTCCCCCATCCGACTCCAGCCCTGTCGATCACCGCATCGCACCGCATCGCACCGCATCGCCTATCGATAAGCCTTCTCTCCCCAGCAGAACCTGTTTGAACCTAAGGCGCCCGCTCCATCTCCACACAGCATGCAAACCTACATCATACCAACCAGGCGCGCCGCTACGCATCCATCCCAACTACCCTGCTTTCTCTGCTTTCGCGAACAGGTGACGTGATGTTCGGCCGGCCTGACCTTTTTCCATGCTGAGGGCGTGCGAGCTGCGAGTTGAGCGGGGCTCGCTCGCACCCGACGCGCCTTCCCTCGTGGGCTGCTGGGGTGTGTCGGGGCCGAAGTGGGGGACGCGCGACTTGGTTATCGTCTGATCTGATAATCAGTCGGGAGCATGCGGGTTGCTCGGTGACTCGGTTGTGAGCTTGTGTTTGCTGTTCGGCGCGGAGCGGGCGGGTCAGGGTGGATGGATGCGATGCAGGTCTGGAACCTGTGGTCATGGGAGCCGGATCACGGGCGGGTCATTATCGTGAACTTTGCTCGCAGGCTCGCAGGCGCCCGGGCTGGACATGTATCCGAGTACCTTTGTCTCGCGGGTGGGTGACGAGCCGGTGCGCGTGGTTAGGGCGGGCTTACATGTGCCAGGCTACCAGCTGAGTACCAGTTGATGGATTATTCTCTGGCACGGACGAATCGCATCCTGGGGCCAGGGCCATGCAGGGACGAGTAGCCTGGTCAGGGGTCTGACTTGGTTGTCGGTGCTGCTGTCGTGAGCAGCGAGGACCTTGGGTAGGGCAGGGCGTCACAGCAAAGACGCAAGCTGATACCAATAGCCTGGGAAGTGGATTCGAACCAGCACAGCAGCTGAAAGGCCTAGAATCACGTTTGTGGGAACATTTCTCGTCCGTGGTACCCCTTCTCTCACGAGGTTCTGCGGGGCCGGGCATTTGTACGACCGTGGATCGAGCATCGTGGATCACCGAGACAGGGCCTCGACCGGCGATCCTGAAATAGGTATCATTGCACCATCGTTCCGCTCAACAATACATGCTGAATGCCCGCCGGAAGACTATTGTACAGAGAAAACTGAAATCCCAAAGCGAGCGTCGATATCCGAGGCCTCACTTTGCCCTGCTGAAGAAGCGCGTCGATGTCAACATGCCCACGACATCGTCCTCTTTAATGTCTGGGCTAATGAGCGCCCCGTCCTCGACCACCTCTTGCACGTCCGCGCTCTGGGCGAGCCCCATGTGTATCCAGAGCTTGCGCACGTCGTCGTCGAACAGCAGCGGGATCCAGAGGCAGCGCTTCATGCGGGCTAGTAGCTCGTCAGCCGACGTCGTCTTGTTATCCAAGCCCGCGTCCGCAAACGCCCGCGAGCAGTATTGCGTGAAGAAGACAAACTCGCCCGTGCCCTGTGCCGCCATGGCGCCCATGGTCAACGTCCACAGGAGCAGGTCGGGGGAATTGGCCCACTGTACCAGACTCCCTCTTGCCAGCGCGGCGTGGAGCTTCTTGACCGTCGTGAGTATCATGGCGCGATATGACGGGTCGTAGCCCTGTGAGGCCCGGACTAGGAATATCAACAGTCCCAGACACATACTCTGGTCGACGGGTGCCCGCGTGTCGTCGCCGCCTTTGCTGTACCAGTTGAACAGCCTGTACATGAGCAGGCTGGAATGCTTCTGCAGCTCCAGCGGATCCAGCGGGCACCTTCGATCCTCGTACCACGAACTCAGGTCTCCGATGAAGACGACAATGTCGGCAATGACTGTGAAGAGGTCCGAGTCCAATCTGAGGTTGCGGAACAGGCGCAAGATGCGGCTAGACGAGGGCTGCGGTCGGAACGAGGGCAAGTCATATTTCTGCGCTTCACCGTTGCTGTCCAGCAGCGTCGTGTAAGGCTGCTGGAACGACGCTATCGAGTGCGCGATGCTGTGCCTGGTAATATGTCAACGGTGTCCGAACAATGCAGTGATATGGATTGACGCGGGTCCGCCACTCAAGATGCTGCATCCAACGGGCCAGACCGCTTGCCTTTTCTTGGACTTATTGTGCGAAAAAAAAGGCAAACGGCTAGGCCAAAAGGGTATCGTGAAACTGCTTGATTGGGAATGTCCCGCCTCTGCAGCTGCAAGTACGTGAGGGTGCATGGTAGGGCGGGGATGGTGGGGAATTAATATACGGGTGCAGATAGACGGTGTGGCTCACATCAACAAGAACACCTGCAGGCATTTGTTCGAACTCAACGCAGCAAGACCGCCTCGCTGGTCAATCATGGTTCGGAGTCCGTTTAAGTGTATTGCTCGTTGCATCTCACTCCATTCCGTGTCGTCGTGGAGATTGCCCGGCGCGGTCTGGCTCTCTTCGAGACATAGGAGCATGAAAACGGCGGCGATGTTATTGTCATCGACGCCCGTTGTTGGGTCAGAGAGTAGCTTGTTGACCTCTGATATGGCTTGTGCTTTGTAGTATAATGGATTCTCAACGCCTTGAGCTCCAAGGCCTTGCAGGTGCAGTGCGCTTGAAGTCAGCAGGGCATACGCAAACGGAGCGCTGGTCTGGTCCCTTAAAGATCGGGCTACCCAGCCTGTTGTTGTTGCTGTGGATGTCTGGTGCAAGTCCACCGGTATCAGTCTTGGCGATATGATGCCGACGACTGCGACGCTCAATCAATACCACGACAGAGGAGTAGACTTTGATAGGCTTACAGTGATCGATTAGAGAACTTGTCCTCCCGTCCGTGTGCACGGCAAGACAATCAAACGGGTCGAGAATGCCCAACGCAAATCCGTCTCTTCGTACCAACGCGGTGCTGTCACGTCTCTGATGCGCAGCGTGTCCACAGGCTTCTCCGTGACAATCCGGGCTATCGCACACGCTGCCATAACTGGACGGGGGAGTGGCGCATGGCTGGCTGGCGCTTCTGCTGCTGGCACCGACAGAGCTGACTGGAGATCCGAGTGATTGGGCGTGCCACAGATTCGGACTTGGTTCTGACTGGGACCATTCTTCCTCGTCAGCCCTATGGGGCCCTCTCAAAGGGCGCTTCCTCGAGGCCGGGAGGTCAGCGGAGGCAAGGCCCGGCTCGGGGCTCGGAGGTAGCTTCTGTCGAGTGCTCCACGGCTTCTGTCTCCGGGCCTGGTGCATGACAAACGAGCGGACGGCCTTGTCAGGCTTCGCATTCTGGCCCTGATTGGACGAGTCGATGAACATGAAGCTCATCGGCGCGGGCCGCTTGCCTCTGCCTCTCCGGCCACCGCGGCCGCTGTCTTGGCTGCTCGACGAGGCCATCCTATGCGCATCTCGCACGCGGCTTGTTGGTGAGGCTGCAGATTCCGAAAGGAGGAGTGGTCGGCCTTGGCACTGTTACGCCCCTGAGGTCCCAGCACGAAACGCGAGGGTACGGTAGTGAAGAGGCGTGTGCAAGCGATGTAGGAGGCCTGCAACGGGAAGTAGTTGATTTTTGACGTGGACGAAACACGGCTATCGCTTTCTGCTCCCGGTTAGAGGGCGTCGAATGGCATTGAGCTTGTCGAACACAAGCTTTCAGCTGGCTATAAATATCTCACCTCTGTTGCTGACGATATACTATCCTCCGCAGGCACCTTGAATCCCGTTGCTATTCTCGCCCATTCCTGGCTTGCGCGACCCTCTTGTCGATCAGAAGACGCCCAGAGGCGTGCGAAGATATTTCGACGACTCTCGACAGCAAACTTGTGATACACAGCCCCCTCCGCCGTTCTTTGCCCGAGGGCTTGGTTCCACGTTTCACCTTTTCATCTGGAGCGTCCGCACCCAAGAGGAGCCGCGGTCGAGAGGCAAAGTACGGAGACGGACAGACAGTGTATGCCATATATTGTACGGAGATCTTGAACCACAGCCAACGTCGTGTGGAATCGCGGTTCCGGAACTCTATGCAATCCCGGCTCGCCCAGCTGTTTCGCGTTAACAAACTGCGGACGAGAATAAGCCCCGCAGAAGTGTGTAGAGAAAGCGCATTCGTATGTGCTTGCGAGGTCTTCTGTGGTTGTTGAGCAATTGTCGCCGTCAGCAGATATGCACTTCGCCGCAACATGGCGGTTTGTCATCTGGTTGCCGAATCGCCAACATGTCATGGCTGGAATTGGCCATCAGGATCACGAATCAAAGGGAAATAAGATTTTAGACCTGAGGCCAAAGGACCTGGAGCAAGTATGCGAATCCGAATGCATCGTAATGCATGGAGAGAGTGCTATAGCTGTGAAAGATATTAGGTACCGTAATATGAAATGCATTGTATGAGTGATCGAGATCTGCAGCTGCGGAAGCTATATATACGTACGTAGCGGCCTGATCCATTAGAAGTAGGATTGGAACGTGCAAGCTGCAGGTATAGGCCAAGGAAGTTGCAATTGAACAATAGCATAAATTGCGCTACAGACAGCATAGCTGCATGGTCCTTATCGTGCACTCCTGACCCATCCAACAACTCCTACACTGTAACCCACCAAGCCACCTATCCTCTCGCGTTCTCTCTTTGCTTCCTCCTGCCACTTTCGTAGCTCCCCGACTAGTGCCGCGTCCCTGACTACCGCATCGCCGTGGAGTCTTAAGAAGACGCTCATCCATGCTTGCACCAGTTCGTAGTCCTTCCTCTCCTGCAGCCTACTTATCAATGCTCGTATAAAGGTATGAAGCTCCGTGTATGGAGCCATGGTGTCGAGGGTGCGGATCGCAACGTCAGCGGCTGAAGGTGGCAGCGATGAGAGGTAAGAAAGCAGTGGAATGTAGTGCCCGGAATCCGCTGCCTCTGCTAGGTGCATTGTAAACTCGCCGGTGGCTGTTGCGGCAGATGACCTGGATGCCAGTGCGGAGCTTGAAATCCGCGATGTTGGCTCTGGGGCGCTCAGTGCCATCGTGTCTGGAGCCGTAGACGATTGGTTCTGAGAAAGTGAAGGGAGGAAGAACGGCGCCTTCTCTGGTGGCTTCGGGGCTTCCTTGGGCTTGTTCCGTGCGCGAATAATGTCCAGATGGAGTAGGGACTGCCAACGCGATTTCGGTACAAGACTCAACGTCGTGATCCGTGCGCCGAGTTGATCCATGACAGGGACCACTGTATCGTCCTCCACTTCATCAGACTCGACTTCAGCTGCTGCTTCAATCGTTCCCTCGCCGCCTTCTCCAGAGGCAGTGGGTGCGTCAATGACGGAAATCTCCTTGTCAGAGATATGTCTCGTCGATATATGCGTAAAAAGCGTCCGATTCGTCCAGATGTGAACGCCAACCTCTCCCTCTTGAGCCGTAGCGAGGTACTCGCCCGTAGGCGAGATGCTGATTGTGGTACATGGCTTGGGGAGCTGCATCCCATCAATGAGATGGCCTGTGGGCAAATCCCACACTCTGACAACTGAGTCAGAAGCAGCCGACACAATCCATCGGCCGTCGTTTGAGAATGTGAAATCGACGACCTGCGGTTGTACGCTAGAGGATGAGCCCCAGAGCTCTCGAATCAACCTCTTAGTCTCAACATCGACGACCCTGACAGATCCGTCATCGCAGCTCAAGGCCACCAGATCGCTCGCGCGGTGATGCCGCAAGGCGAGGATCTTTGTCATCGGATACCAGTCAATCTCATGGAGGAGAAGACCAGAGGAAAACTCCCAGAACTAAGACACAAGTTAGCAGCTTGGAATGGCATGCAGCGTGGACCCTCACCTTTACTTTGCCATCTTCCCCACAGCTTATAACGACTCGGTTGAGACTATCCACGGTGATGCCGGTAACAGGACCCTTGTGTCGGCCTTGACCTTTGCTAAACGCTTGCGACGATGGCTGATCCAAATCTGTAATCGATTCTTCAGCTCGAAGCTGCTGAAGCTTCTTTCTCTTTGCCTCTGCCTCCGTAAGTCGAGCAGGGAACCTTCGTCGGTGTATGCCGGACTGAAGATTGTGCATGTCGAGTGCGCCGCCGGCCGAGCCAACAAGGGCAAAAGTACCACAAGGAGAGACGGCAACACTGGTGACTTCGGTGCCATCGCCGGTCGCGAATGCCCATCTGCCAGCGCGTTTGCGGCCCCAAAACCATGTCCTGGCGAGATGATCTCCTTTATGTCCCGTAATTATACTCTCCCACCCTGTCATGCTAAGCTCTCCCGACTTCTTGCCGTTCTTCGGCTTCGCAACATTATCCCAGATGCCCAAGCTGCCGGGAATTGCACCCATGCCGCCGTCTCGGTTCAACGAGCATGCCATGCACGTTATGGCAGATGCTTTTAGGTCCTCTAACTTGGTGTGGATTCTTGAGTCAGCTGAGCTGCCATTGAGCAGACCCATCTTTTTGGCCTTCTTCTGAATGGCTCCCTGGCTGAGCTCGGTGCTCTGCCCATCTCTTCGCAAGCTCCAGCCCCAAAGACTACGGTCTTGACTTCCACTGAGCAGCCACTTTCCTGTATCATCGGTGCCGTCCGAGCCTGAGGGCAGGAATCGGAGAGTAGACACTGGAGCTGAATGCCCACCTCGAGAGTGGAGAATGCGGGGAACAGGTGAAAAGGGCGTCTCATCGAATATCCAGCTTTTCAACGAATTGTCTAGGCCGCTTGAGATGAGCACAGACTGGCCTGGCAGGAACTCGATTTTTCCAATACCCCCACCAATTCCACCCGTGGTGGCCGGTGGTGGATTGTGAGCTCCCCGTAGCACGCCCGTCTTCCGTCCGCCTTCGTTGAGGTCCCAAAAGGTCACATCTCCAGTATCACGGCTGGCGGTGGCCATGACGCCGTCGCTGCGGCCGTCATCCCCTGCCCCGAGTCCGTCTGTTCTGAACGAAATGGATGTAATGGCTGATTTGCGCGCTCCTCCAGAGTTGAGGCGCATGATTTCCCTATCTCTCCGAACGTCATGGATTATGAGCGTGCCCGACTCGTACGCAATGGCCAATAGCGACAAGGCTGGAGTCGGCTGTATGGCCGTGACAGCGCCAAAATTGGCGGCGGGTGGTAGAAGGGTGTAGAGGAGCTTCCCAGTACTCAGGTTCCAGATCTCAACCGATCCGTCCTTTCTGCCGACGAAAATTTTGTTCAAGTACGTGGGCATAGCGCACATACCCCCAGAGAGAGGGCTGGCTGAGGCGCCCTGCAAAGTGGTGTAGTGCTCAAAGCTGGAGGATTTCCAGACCTCGACCCGAGTAGCGCAGTAGCCCACGATCCATTCTCCAAAGGCATGCATTGCCACGATATTCTCATTCGTACCACGGGGCAGGTCCAGCTCGCCAGTCTTCTTGCCTCGCTGAAACACCCACACCCCTCTCGATGTGCTGGGATCGTGGCCGCCCCAAGCGGCGAACACGACTCGTTTCCATGCCAAAGTCGCAGTAATGTGCTCTGGGGTTTGGGGTCGTGTGATAAAGACAAGATTGAGTCCTCGCTTCAGGTCGTACGTCTGCAAGGCCCGGCCGATGGATGTGGTGATTTGGAAGGTTGTTTTGCCGAGAGGCAGGGCCGTGAACGGGACGTCGGTGGGCGATACCAGACCTACAGTCTACACAATGTCAATGGCAGTCTAGCGCAACCGGCCAGCCATGGGGACTTACCCTGAAGGGCGCAAAAATGCGCGACCTCTGCACCAGTGGAATCGAGGGCTTCTCTGCGGCTGCCGCGAGTTTCTGACGTTTTGAGACAGGCCCATTGGTGGCGCTCTCCACAAGCAGAGACCCTGGCATCTCTGTTTGCGTCGAATGGGCTGTGGGATGGCGATAGTGAGCCGGTACAGACGCGTGCAGCAGTGCGAGCCGAGTCGCGAAAAAAGTTGGAAGATCTGAATCTGATAAGATCTGACACCCCGCGCCAAGCGATCGTTGCTGGGAGTGAACAACAGCGTAACGCTCCCCTGGCACCGCAGACCGCTGCTCTTGGCTAATTCTTGCTCATGAGTGCTTCATTACTGCTAGACTTGGGTATTCAGTGGACAAGATGGTGCAAGAATGGCACTGGCAGGCGCATCAGAGCCGCCGAGGAGCTTCCGTCTCCCAGCGCACTTGTCTGGCGAATACATGTTCATCACGGGCAGGCAGTTCGTCGGAAATGTGCTAGGAGGGACTGGCGAGACGTAATCAAGGTGGTGGTCAGGCTGGCGGTGCTGGCGGTGCTGGCGGTGCTAGCTGCTTGACGCAAGTGCCATGGTCCACTCACAGAGGCACAACCCCCACATGCGTCTGTCAGGGCGGCTTCCATGATGTAGGGAGCTCGGGACTGGCCTGTTTATAGTCGTGTCTCATGCCTCATGCCGCATGCTCGAAGAACGAGCCTTTCCAATTGCTTCGAGCGTCGCCCTGGCCATGACGCTCGGTCGGTAGGGTGGGTTTCGCTTCAAAAAGCAAGACCAGATCGTATCCCACCGTCATCGTCTGCACGGCAAGACACGCCATCCCTATGGAGCAGCTCTCCCGCACCGCCAGCGCTGAGAGCACTCGTTCGCGAACAACGACCCATCCTCTGGCCTCGTCCTCTTCCTCGTCCTCTCCAGCAGACAGAAAGGCCCGCGCCCCTCAGGCGGAGACCGGCGGTGGCAATGTGGAGCGAGCCAGTGTGTCGATGCCGCCGCCGGCGTCGAAATCTGTCCCCAGGCAGTTCCCCTCGCGACGCTCCTCCAAAGCCCTCGACTTGCTCGAGAGCATCGGCTTCGTCAAGAACGGTTCGGCTGTCGACGAGCTAGAAACTACGCCCACACTGGAGGGTGCGCGCCACGGTACTCAAGCTTCTGCCCACACACTTGTCCTACCGGATGCTGCATATCGCGCCGCTCGCTCAGACACTGATGCAGAGTCTCATCGCATGTCCTTTTCGTCGCTCTATTCGATTGGCTCAACAATATACAACACCACAAGAGGACTCAGCGGCCCCAGTTCAGTGACCGGTTCGGAGCCAGACGGTGCGTCAACTACGTCAGCGGGCAGCTGCAGCTAACCTATGTCGCAGTGAAAGCAGCTGGGGACGGCCTCGCGCCTGGGACGACGACAGCAACCTCCTCCCTCTCAGTCACTACCTCGAGCCAGAACGGCAGCCTCGGCCCTAAGATTTCACCGACGCAGCTCCTGTTTCCCAAGGAGCATGCTGGCGCAATGTTTGCCTCTACCTCCCCGCAGCTCGGCCACCCACAAGCGCCAACATCAAACCCCCAAGACACCGCCCGTCGTTCACGAAGCCGCACCACTGCCCACCGCCGCATAAGTGGAAGCACCGGCGCCAGCGGAAGCCCCGTCAGCAGGGAGATGGAGAGAGCGAAGCGGCCCACAAAGGGATGCATTGGCGTTTGCGCCCTCGAGTCAAAAGCTAGGAGCAAGCCAGCGCGCAACATATTCGGCAAGCTGGTCGACGACTTTGAGGTCAAGATCTTTGGAGATAAGATCATCCTGGACGAGGACGTCGAGAACTGGCCAGTGTGCGACTTCCTCATCTCCTTCTTCTCGGACGGATTCCCCTTGGAAAAGGCCATTGCCTACGTTCGCCTGCGCAAACCCTTTTGTGTCAACGATCTGCCCATGCAGCAGGTGCTCTGGGACCGCCGACTCTGCCTGCACATTCTCGACAAGCTCAACGTCCCGACCCCCAAGCGAGTAGAGGTCAACCGAGACGGCGGCCCGACACTCAAATCTGCCGAATTTGCTCGAGCGCTGCTCGATCGAACCGGTGTCAGCTTGCCGGGCGCTGCTGGCACTGGCGGTGGCCTTGCTCCCCCCAAGAGAGTCGAGCTGTTGGATAACGGCAACACACTCAAGGTCGATGGGGTCACCATCACGAAACCGTTTGTGGAGAAGCCAGTTAGTGGGGAGGACCACAACATCAACATTTATTTCCACGAAAAGGATGGTGGCGGTGGCCGTAGGCTGTTCAGGAAGGTCAACAACAAGAGCTCCGAAAAGGACGATTCATTGAGTGTTCCGCGATCCATTACAGATACTTCCGGCAGTTACATTTACGAGCAGTTCTTGCAGGTGCAGAACGCGGAAGATGTCAAGGCGTACACCGTCGGCCCAAGCTTCTGCCACGCCGAGACCAGAAAGTCACCCGTCGTTGACGGACTTGTCAAACGCAACCCCAGTGGTAAGGAGGTGCGCTACGTTACTAAACTCACCGACACTGAGGCGGTCATGGCTACCAAGATCTCGGAAGGCTTCGGCCAGCGGGTTTGTGGATTCGATCTCCTGCGCGTGGGAGACCGCAGTTTTGTCATTGATGTCAACGGTTGGAGTTTTGTCAAGGATAACCGAGATTACTATGACCGCGCAGCAGATATTCTCAAAGACATGTTTCTGAAGGAAATCGATCGAAAAGACCGCAAAGACGGCCAGTCTACATCTCGAGATAGCCAAGAAAGCGGAGAGAAGTCGGTGAGCACTGCGAGCAAAAACACGGGTGGTCATCGACAGGCACTAAAGGGCATATTCAAGTCTCCAAGCATGTCAAGATTGGCTGGCCATCACTCCCATAAGCCGCATATCCTCGGAGGTCACCAATCAACTGCCCTCTCTTCTTCGCCAGACGCATCGCTGAGCTCTACACCGAGGACTGCATCGCCTAATTTCGATAAATCCACTTCTGCGCCGATCCCGTTGGCGCCTAGCTCAGAGCCAGACCTCTATTTGCCGCCCGCCGCCCGTGACAAGGAGCTCGCTTTGGATATTGAAAAATCACAGTCAGATGAGCAGGTCATCGTGCCAGCTCCAGCATCCAAGGCACAATGGAAACTAAAAGGAGTTGTTGCCGTAGTCCGTCATGCCGATCGCACACCAAAGCAGAAATTCAAGTACACTTTTCACACAAAACCGTTCGTTGACCTGCTAAAGGGCCACGAAGAGGAGGTTCTGCTCATCGGCGAGGCAGCGCTACAAAACGTTAGCGATGCGGTCAAGTTAGCCATGAGGGAGGGCATCGAGGACTCCAAAAAGCTCCGCGAGCTGCAAGTCTACCTGAACAAGAAGGGAGCATGGCCTGGCACCAAAGTCCAGATAAAGCCAATGTTTCGAAAGAGGAACAAAGACGAGCTACTTCCAGGCCAGAATGAGGAGGAATCTCCTGAACGAGCTAGGAATGGCTCTGTATCTTCTGACACAGGCCCAAATCCGGTTCAGAACCGGAGTGACTCTTTGTCTGGCGTAACATTCTCACGCATCTCCGCTGCCGAGAACAATCTCATCCTAGACAAGCTGCAATTGGTCATCAAGTGGGGAGGAGAGCCGACACACTCTGCTCGTCACCAAGCACAAGACATGGGTGCCAACTTCCGTAACGACCTTTTGCTGATGAACAGGGAGATTCTCGACGATGTTTCCATATTCAGCAGCTCAGAGAGGCGTTCCACCACGAGCGCCCAGATTTTTGCATCTTCTTTCCTTGAAAAGGATGTACCCTCTGAAGATATCGAGGTTCGCAAAGATCTCCTGGACGATTCCAACGCTGCGAAGGACGACATGGACAAGGTCAAGAAGAAGCTTAAGACGCTGCTTCGAGCTGGTGACAAAGCTCCTCCCCAGTTTGCCTGGCCCAACGATGTTCCGGAACCATATATCGTCGTCAGACAGGTAGTCGACTTGATGAAGTTCCACCTACGCGTTATGAACCACAACTACAAGAAGATTGAGTCTGGAGCTGTATCATCCCTGAGTGCTATTGCAAGTCCGCCGGGCGATCAATCCGGAGGAACCGTGAGCCACTCGCTTTCTCAGGCCACAAATGTTCACCAGATTCAGGCCAGATGGTGCTGCAACGAAGGACCAGAACTCTTCAAAGAACGCTGGGAGAAGCTGTTTAGGGAGTTCAATGACGCCGACAAAGTTGATCCCAGCAAGATATCTGAACTTTACGACTCGATGAAATTCGACGCGCTGCACAATCGCCAGTTCTTGGAATGGATCTTCACTCCGGACGCAGGCTTCCTCGAGGAGGAGACGGCGGCAGAACCTGGATCTAGGAAACCATCCTCCGATCACCAAACCAAACCCCAACCTATACAGAGCGAACCAGTCGCCAAGTCAGAGACAAAGGAGCAGGGCGCCGATAAAGCTCCAGAACGTGGTAATATCGCACAACGAATGGGTTTCAGGCGTCGTTCCGAGATACCCGTCAAGCCTGCCATTACATCCAACTATCAGCACGAGTCGTACTTCAAGCTCTACACTGGTCTCGGCGGTTCCTCGTCCAAGGCCCAGGTAGACGCCCGCCTGATCAAGCTTCGCGAGATGTACCATCTGTGTAAAGTGCTCTTCGACTACATTGGTCCCCAGGAGTACGGTATCGCCGCTGATGAGAAGCTCGAAATTGGCTTACTAACCTCGCTTCCGTTGCTACGAGAGATTGTGGAAGATCTGGAAGAAATGCAGGCATCGGACGAGCCAAAGTCGTTCTTCTACTTCACCAAGGAATCCCACATCTACACGCTTCTGAACTGCATCCTCGAAGGTGGCCTCAAGACCAAGATTGAGCGTAACGCCATCCCCGAGCTAGACTACCTCTCGCAGATCGGATTTGAACTGTACGAGTCAGAGAACACGACGCCGGAGAACGAGCCGAATACGTTCAATTACAGTATCAAGATTACGCTGTCCCCGGGTTGCCACGCCTTTGCCCCGCTTGATGTGTAAGTTTCCCGGATGTATTGGCGCGAACGACGAGCTGATCGTTCATAGACAACTCGACTCAAGGCACATGATCGGATTCTCCCCTCGTCGTAGTCTGACAGCCCATCTGGATTGGAAAGAGTGCATTCAAACCCTCCGCGCCAAATTTCACACGTACGTTACCCTCTGTCTATATCAGCATAACCCCACTAACCGCTCCCTCAGTGTCAAGCTCCCCAAATCCTTCGTCGCAATCAACATAGCCGAGAAGATCCCTGACGCATTTGACCGCTATCAAACCAAGGACAGCCACATGGAATTTCACGATCAGAAAGAAGGTAAAGTTTACAAGGACGACGACGGCCAGCTTCTCCCTCCCCCGGCCATGGATGATTAAGTAACGACGCCACGGCCTTATACTTGTTGCATGCATAGACGGAAGACTGGGAAGGGGGGCATTTGGGTGGTTCAAGTGTTTACTGCATTTAAAGAGGACTTTTTCACGGCGGCTGTTTGTTTGTGCTGGCATTTATAGATGCACGGAAACGGGCATGAATAGAAGGGTCTCACGAGGGCCACTCCCTTTTCGTGGCACGTGGTTTGGGTTATGGTAATGCAATATTCAATTCACTGCGTAGTCTACTTCTCTGCGTACACGTATCTCCTTATCGCTTCTCGATCACTCCTTTCTCAAAATCAATCCCTCGGTCTAGATAGGATTGGTTTCCACCTACCCCCTTCTAACCTCAAACTTCTCTCCCTCCCTCCCACTCAGCACCTTACTTCCCCCCAATCGTCCCACCCAACCACTCAACCCCCCGCTTAAACGGAGCTACTAGCTCGTTGCCCCAGTCCTTGACGTTCTTGTTGAACTACGTCCATTTGCTGAAAGACGAGTGGCCGCGCTGGAACTCATCGAGCTGGGACTGAGTCAGGTGTTGGGGGTACTTGAATTTTGTTGGTGTGTGGGGTGCGGGGGTGAGGGTGGGAGGTGTATGGAGAGGTGGTGGTGCATGCTGGATGGGAGGTGCTTGATGATGAGGTGGTGGCGGTGCGGAGGAGGAGGGAGGTTGAGTAGGAAGCGACAAGCGGTATGGATTTGTGCTTGAGTAGCGGGATGGAGTCGCGTTAGGCGGGGGGAGGGTGTTGCGAGCACTGACTACAGCGTGGTAGTCGGCAGCATGATGGCCGCTTGTGTGGGCATGCTTTGCCGCGTCGTCAATACGATGGTCTCGGCGACTGCGGCGGAGACCTTGCACGACGGGACGACGGGGCTGGTACTGCCCCGTGTAGGGTACGGGGTGCGTAAGGTCGCCGGGGAAGTCTCCACCGGCTTCCCAGGAGTTTTGACTGGAGGTCACCGGCTTGAAGGCACGATAGTGGGAAGACATTATTGGGGTCTGGAATACTTGGGTTGGAATTGGTGTGGGGATGGACGGAATCAGAGAGACTCGTGCTTCTGGAAAAAGAGAAAGGGCGCGGAGTATATATAGGGGCAGCAGTCGGGGATGGTTTGACGAAGTTCGATGTCACTGTACAATGCTGCACAATGTTGGCTTCTCGTCCACCCAGCCGTCTCAGCCCAGCCCAAACCATGATTGACAATAGTCGCCAATTGAGTCTTGACATTTCGGACAGACGGCTTGGCCCAAAATCTTTCACATACGTTGCGATTCACTGCCTACTCCCCGAGCAAATACTATAGTTCCTCCTCGCTCTCTCTAGTGAGACCTTTGGTAACTAACGAAATACAGTGAACTATTCTATTATACGAGCATTCTTATGTGAGAAATGTAAGCACATCTTTGAGTCTAGAGGGCAGAGAAGTGCATGGTGAGGGTGACTGTCACAGGACAGGCTAGGCCCGAAAGATGCTAGGGAACGTCCAACCGCCGATATGGCTGCCGCGCCGCCGCCAGCTCTCCGCGCGATCTTCGGCCCACAACCACCGAATACCTCAACCATGAGCTCATCGCAGGATGCGCATCTCTACGGCACGCGCCCTGCATCCCGCACGAAGACAAAACAAATCTCAAGCACGAGCTCCCTCGCCTTCTCATCCCAGCTATCCGGCCTCATCAAGTCGGCCTCGAGTGAAAACAGCAAAGCTCCGACAGCAGGACGCCAACGAACCAAAAAAGAGAACATATTCTCGACACACAACAAGGGCGTTAAGAAGCGCGCCTTAAAGGACCTCGAAGAATCTGCTTTCACCCAGAAACACCGCGGCCGTACCGCGGGCGAAGTCGCCGAAGACGAGGCAACATGGAGGCGCACCAAACGCCGCATGGAAGAGAAGGCGCGTCTGTACAATGCGCTCAAGCGCGGTGACATTGCAGACGAAGATGAAAAGTATGGCGTCGATTTCGACACTAAGTGGGCCGAGGCGCAAGAGAATGGCGACAAGGAATCTGAGTCTGAGTCTGAGTCTGAAAGCAATGCTTCTGACGAGGAGTTAATCGACTACATCGACGAGTTTGGCCGGACGAGGAAGGGCACGAGGATGCAGATTGCACGGGAAGAGATGAAGAAGAAGATGGCGAACGTGGAACCAGACCGTTATACCGCACAGCCTGTTGCTCCGGAAAACGTCATCTACGGCGACACGATCCAAACGAATGCCTTCAATCCCGAAGAGACGATTGCACAACAGATGGCGGAGCTGGCTGCGAAGAGGGACAAGGAGCTCACGCCTCCGCCAGAGGAACATTTCGATGGCAGGAAGGAGGCGCGGCAGCGCGGAACTGGCTTCATGTACTTCTCGAAAGACGAAGAGGAGCGCAAGGAACAAATGGCCAATTTGGAGAAGCAGAGGAAGGAAACTGAGAAGAATCGGACGGAAAAGGCGAAGGAGGCACGGCAAAAAGCGATAGACGAAAGGAGGAAGTTGGTTGAACAGAAGAGGCAGGAAATTCAGAAGAAGAGGGCTAAAGTCAAGGCTGATAGATTCTTGGACAGCCTTGGCGTTGAGATGCAAGGTGAGACGGAGAAGCAGGAAGAGCATGAGTAGTACACGAATATGTGAATGGCACACCGTGGTTTTCCTTACGGTTAATGAGATAGTGGTTGGACGAGGAGGTCAATGGTCTTGGAAGTAATGATGATACCCACAGCATTTACACGGCGTCAATCGAATCATTGTCCGCGAACCGAAACCATTTTTCATTAAGTCGGTCTATAACAAAGCACACAGCCTGATCATTATGGAGCACAACTATGAATGTTCAAGGTCAAGGGGCAGGATAGGTTCATGAGAAGGTCGACTGCAGGTACCGCTATACCCACTCATGAGAGTCTCGTGCGCACGAACAGTACTTATGACTATGAGCATGACTATGAGCATGACTATGAGCATGACTATGAGCATGACTATGAGCATGACTATGAGCATGACTATGAACATGCCGCTGACCATCTTTCATCAAAGCTAGCGATTGAATAATTTTATTAAAAATCCGTCAAGAAGACATGCTCAACGTAACTGCGTGAACGAGTCTGCTGCCGCTGTTCCGAGAAGCTGCGTCATTGGCCATGGCACGGACACAAAGAAGGGCCGACCCCACCTGATCACAGGCAGCTCCTCTGAGCCTCAATCCCCAACATAACTCCCTATCTGGCCTTTACGGAGTCAAGGTCTCCACCCACGGCCTTTTGCAACGAGTTCGAGGAAATACAGTCGCTAACATGTTCAGTTTCGTTGCAGACGGTTTAACGTACGTCCTCTATGAACCCCGCATCCACTTTCGATAGCAGACTTCGGAGTTTTACGACAGTCGCTATTCACTAATACACATCCTATAGCTTTCAATCGCCTCCTGAGTTACTTGCGAGCGTAAGATCCTATGCTAACAAAGTCCCAGCGTCGCGACCACCGTCCTCTTCCCCGTCTTCGCCTCCTATAAAGCTCTCCACACATCTGACCCTGCCCTCCTCGCGCCATGGCTCATTTACTTCGTAACGCTCGCCCTCTTCCATACTGTCGAAAACACATTTGACTTGATACTCTCCTGGGTCCCTTTCTACGCCTGGTTCCGCTTCTTCGCCCATCTGTACCTCATCCTCCCCGGCTCCCAAGGCGCAACCTTCCTCTACGCCGAGTACATCGAGCCCTTCCTGTACCACCACGAGCGCGAGATCGATGACCTCATCACCGACATCCACGACCGAGCCCGGTCCGCTGGACTCGCATACATTCAACAGGCCATCGAGTGGGCCAAAGTAAACGTCCTGGGCTTGCAACCGCGGCCGCAAAGCCCACAACCCGTAGCCGGCCAGAGCTACGCGCAGGCCTTCATGTCGCGCTTCAACATGCCGGCTGCGCGCGGCCAGAATGACCTGTACAGCCTGGTGACGCAGGCGATGAGCGGCGCCGGCGCCCTGTACGCGGGGAACAAGGATGCGCAGGCCGCAGAGCTGAGCCGCAGCTCCACGCTTATCCCCGACACCATCCGCAGCACCGACGACCGTTTGAACTACGTGTCGTCGCAGCGTGACCGCCTCGCGACGCTGTTGCAGGCATTTGACCGTGAGCAGGACGACCTACGGGTCCGCAGGGAGCGCGGGGACAGATATTATGAGGGAGGGGGGCTGTCCAAGAGCAGGAGTGAGGCAGAGTTCGATCGCATCGAGCGCGACGAAGCGGAGCGGCCACCGTACCCGGTCACGCCTCCCGCGTTCGAGAGGCAGCCAAGTACGGGGTGGATGCCGTGGAACTGGCAGCAGAATAGGCCGCAGAGTAGGCCGCAGCGGCCGGTCCAGGACGATCCGTTGGCGTATGGGAAGGAGCCTGGTCGGGGCCGGTCTACGGGCTTCGACATGGACATGGATCGCTAGGGACGATTGTCATTTGTGTTGTGGTGTTGGGCTTCTATCGGACTTGTGTGGCTCCTCTCGCCGCGGTGGCATGGCGCCCTCGGTGTGAATCTACATGAATTTTTCCCACGGCTTATATGCTGGGACATGGTATTTTACAAATTATCTGTACAATGGGTGTAAGCTGCCGTGTCTAGCATTCCTAGGCCCAATATCGCTCCATCTATCCAACTCGTTCCTATGAGCTTTTATATCCCTTATTATGCTTTCGACTCCTTGAAGGGGTACTTCACGGTATCGTCCTTTCTCAGCACCACCTTCCTCTTCTTCTTGGTCGTGACGTGCTCCACCCACACCTCCTTCGTCATCTTTCCCGTGAACTCTCTTATGAAACGCGGATCCCAGAGCTCAGAAGCAATACCCAGGTCCTTGCAACACCGCATCAGGGCATTTGACTTGCACCCCTCCGTCGCCGTGGGAATGCCATCCGGGTCGAAATACTGCTGTTCGCCCCGCGCAATCGACACCAATCTACCCCAGCATTAGCCAGCCGTCATACTCAGAGGAAATGGCTCCAAAACATACCGTCCTAGCACAACAAGCCCATACTCTCTCGTCACCAGCTTCCCAGTCACAATCGTCTCCCCCCGCGGCGCGAGACCCCAGCCCCCGGGCCCAAATGCCCGGTTTAATATCCGTCTGTACTTGATCTCGGGCAGGTAGAGTAGTCCGTCCGGCTTCACCTCGACGTCATCTTGTACCAGGGGATCGAGCAGAATCTGCCGCTGCTCGGCCGTGAAGGCGGCGCCGCCCAGGCCGTGGAACGAGCGCGTCCAGTCGATCGCCGGAACACCTTCGACCTCCGGGGGAGAGTCGGAGAGCCCGTTGGTCAGGGAGTGTTGGGTGCGGGTCGCAGCATCGTGCGCTGTTGAGCGAGATGTCGGCAGTGGGGGGTCGGGGGAGGGGAATTGAGGGGTCACGGTGCGCTGTGCAGTGCTGGCGACTGCAGGCTTCGCTGCAGGCTTCGCTGCGCTCGTCGCTGCCGGCTTGGGTCCGGTCGAGGTGGCGGTGGGAGTCGCGGCGCGAGGGGTGCTGGATGCAAAGGCAGCCGGGATTGGGGAACTTGTGAAGGCGCGCCGGGAGGAATGTATCCGGTATGCGGCTGGTGCTGACCTCGAGGGTGCTTTTATTAGGAGCTGACAAAAGGCTCGACTGGCAGGAGTGAGCGCCATTGTCATCGTGTGGGTTGTGATGGTGTCGAGGGACGTGTGGAAGGTTTCGACACGATGTCACGAGTTGTCGCTAACCGCATGCGATGACGCCTGCCTGTCCAATCAGGATACGTCAGCATCGCAACTCCACCGATTTCCAGCATGGCGTCGCTGGGGTCTTTGGCTTATGGAATCAAGGTGCTGACAATAATCTGTCTCTCGCTTAACGTTAGTTATCGTATTGACTTCGCGTCTAGCACGACTTCGCTCGAAAGCGAATGCGACGTTCGCACCAACGCGGACCACACTGTCTACACACATGTGCGGACGAATAACGGTCGTGCTTGTCTAGGATACAAGGGTACTCTCTGTACAGATTGAGTGCACAGGGGTCGGTCATGTCGCTTTGCAGACATACACACCAAGAATGCTCCACTGTCACAGATAACTGGGAGCAAACAGGCCGATCCTATCGAGACTTCGGCCACAGTCATTATGACGACCCTAGTCTCCTGTTCGGCCAGCCTGTTTAGCGTTTATGCTTGACCCCATTTGTCGTAACTTACACGGGGCGTCGAAAATCCCCGCGATATTCTTCCGCGTCCGCAATCGACTAGGACCATCCGCTCTCCGTCCGAGATGCCCTGGCACTGCACCCCAGCACACATACGAATACTCGCAAGCAACTCCACAAAACAAGACACAGCTATGTAGGTCTGAGCCTGATTGTCGGATTCGGATGCCATTTCACCCGTACTCCAGACCAGTAAGAGCGGGAAGGGCTACTCAACGTTTCACATACCAGAAAAACGTCTCTGTCCGTGCTATTGCATGCTTGCTAAACTACCAGCACACTGGGCACCTACCCATCAAAAGCGGGTCAGGCGCATAGGCAACCTTGTCTTACGTTATAAAGGTCTAAAGCCTGCGCTCAACGCAGTATCTGTCCCCCACCCAACCAACGTAGGGTCAACCAGCCATTACCCCAACGACGAAACTTTGAGCCATTCAAACTTTCGATACGGTCACTGCGTCGAAGTGCGTAGCGGCTGAAGTGAGCCACGGACTATCCACAGCCAACTTGCGCCATCAATCCGATCATGTCGACACCGATGGATGGGACCGTGGGCCTCGCCAGGCTTGTTCAGAATGCCTCTATCCTCCGAATCGCTACTTCGGTCATTGTAATTGTAGGTTTGAATGCGTTCCCCTCGATTCCGCGGACACATCTCTAATTGAAGCGCAGCTATTGATACGTTTCTTCGTGAGGGGCTTCTACAGGGCGTACCTCTCCCCGCTGGCACATCTCCCCGGACCCAAAATTTCCGCCGCAACTCGTATCCCATCTATACTTGCATCCTGGAAAGGCGAGTACCACTTGTACGTCGGCCGTCTCCATGAAGAGTATGGCGACGTCGTACGAATTACTCCAGACGAAGTCAGCTTCATCGACCCCCAGTCCTGGAAGGATACACAAGGTCGTGCCGCTTCAAAGACCAAAGGTGTCAAAGGTTCGATGCCTGATAAGTATTGGTATCGCTACGGGACCTCTGTCAATGGCTCACCGAGCTTGATCAATGCGCGCAACGAGCAAGAGCACGCGCGTATGCGCCGAATCTTTAATCCTGCCTTCTCCGAACGGGCCCTCAAACAACAGGAACCGCTTTTCATGAACTATGTCAATCAATTGGTGCAGATACTTCAAGAAGGAATCAAGGAAGATCCCAATCGCAAGTTCAACCTCGTCAAGCTTTACAATTTCACCACCTTTGACGTCATGGGCGATCTCACCTTTGGCGAGAGTTTACACATGCTCGACAGCGGCAAGTATGACCCATGGGTCACCAACATATTTGGCTCGCTCAGAATTGGTACCAAGATTGGCGCAATGATGCATTACCCTATCCTATGGCGACTGTTCAAGATGTTGATCCCTGAAAAAATGATGAAGAAACGGTACGCGCACTTTCAACACTCAGTGGAACGCGTTACCAAGCGCCTAGAAAAAGGGAGAGAGTCTGAAGGAACCGATTTGTGGGACTTGGTACTCGATCAGCAAGAAGGCAAAGGATTGACGCGTGGAGAGATGGACTCGAACTCTTCGCTTTTTATGATTGCTGGCACAGGTCAGTAACGCATCCAAATGCATCCTGCTTCGCTGACACTGTTACACAGAAACCACAGCAACACTCGTCTCTGGTCTGACGTATCTCCTAATAAAGAACCCCGATAAATACGCGAAACTCAAGGAAGAGGTCCGAACAGCCTTCCAAGAGCAAGACATGCACATGGAAGCTGTTGCTGCTTTGCCGTATCTCAATGCCTGTATCAAGGAAGCACTACGCGTGTATCCGCCTGTTCCAAACGCATTGCCGCGGCAAGCCGCACCCGACGGCTCAACTGTCGCTGGAACCTACGTTCCCCCAGGTGTATGCAATCCTCCTCTCACCTTGTCTCACGCTTTCCGCCGTCACGTAAATTTGGTGGCAGCACTGACTGGAGTCTAGACAATCAT
The DNA here is from genome assembly GCA_010093805.1 of Polyplosphaeria fusca. Classification (NCBI taxonomy): domain Eukaryota; kingdom Fungi; phylum Ascomycota; class Dothideomycetes; order Pleosporales; family Tetraplosphaeriaceae; genus Polyplosphaeria; species Polyplosphaeria fusca. Next base: position 116,258 of record ML996140.1, on the reverse strand, counting down.
TAGCGTTCCTCACTTGGCCATGTACAAGTCAGAGAAGAACTTTAGGCGGGCGCGCGAGTTCATCCCTGAGAGATGGTTGGGAGACGAAGAGTTCAAAGATGACGCCAAGCACGCGCTACAGCCTTTCCATATTGGATCCAGAGACTGTCTAGGAAAGAAGTAGGTTTCCTTTTTTCAGATTTGTGCTAAGCATTACTGACGTGAGACCTAGCATGGCATATCATGAGATGCGATTAATCATGGCCAAGGTTGTATATAACTTTGATTACGAAATTTGCCCTGAGAGCGACAAGTGGATCTCGCAACCGACGTACACGCTCTGGCAAAAGCATCCCTTGATGGTAAAGGTGAGGGCAGCGAACGCATCGCAGTGAGATTGGATTATTTCGGGCCTGCTGCGACAAGTCGTGTGACTTGATTGATGCATCAACATTCACATGAGGCTTTGCGCGGACGCATAGAATCAGCAGTGTTTTCTTGATTAATGGCTTTGAGTAGTTAGGAGTTGAGACTTGATGCGCCTCATCGAGAGGCCTCTAAATGGTTCCAGTATCATGATATTAGTACATGCTCTGGCGTACAAGTGTGTCCACAATACACAGCCCATGATTTTACATTCCCCTTTGAAGAATCAGACATCCTTCGACCCGGTGCGCTTATCATTGTCATGCCTCTTCCAGCATTCTCTAAAAACCTCCATCTACAACAAAAGTCAGAATCAATGAAAACTGGGCATAATGCGCGAGCTGTTGAGGCTCGTCGGCATCTTCTCGGATCCCGAGCGAGAAACGAGCCGCAACTCACCTCCGACTTGCAAGCCCGCCAATCCTTCTTCTCATAGTAGCAGTCTGTCAATTTCATGTTCTCGTCTACTTCAACATCAGCAGGGCTCTTTGATACGTAGGCCAATAGCAGCCGCCTACCTGCGCAGCCCGTGCTGAAGATTCTCTTGTCCCTGAGGTCGCATCGTCAGCTCGCTTTCCCCGCCTGCGTCAAGCCCTCATCCCATCCATTGGCACGCACCAATCATCAGGCTCGTCATCCACATCATTCGCCTGTGTAGGCGCGACTTTCTTCTCTTCATTCGACATCTTTTCAGCCGAGCCTCCCATCGTGGTGTGGTGTTGGAGGCGTGAGTGAAGGGTCGAGCTTCCTCTCGGCTTGGGCTCGGAACAACTCGGTACCGACCTCTACCCCAGGTCACGCAACTTGAGATGGCGACCAAGAAGATGAATGTGTTGGTGTATTCTGGTACCAGATAAATTGTCCTGTTTTTCTTGTTTGGTAGCTAATCTTGATGCAGGCAACGGCAGCACGACCGAATCCGTTCGCCACTGCTTGTACACGCTGCGACGCCTCCTATCGCCAATGTATGTGGTGATACCCATTACCGGCGATGTCATCATCAAAGAGCCATGGATTGCGTCGTGCGCTCTGCTTGTCTTTCCTGGGGGCGCTGACCTAGGTTACTGCCGCACCCTCAACGGCGAGGGCAACCGTCGCATCTCGCGATATGTTAATCAAGGCGGAAGCTTCCTGGGCTTCTGCGCGGGAGGCTACTACGGAACGCAGAGATGCGAATTCGAAGCAGATGACCCCAAGATGGCGGTCGTGGGCGACCGAGAATTGGGCTTCTATCCTGGCATCTGTCGGGGTTTGGCTTTTGACGGATTCGTGTATCACTCCGAAGCTGGAGCACGAGCAGCTGATCTTATGATCCACAAGGAAGCGCTTGACGGCGTACCGAACGACTTGCCCGACACTTTCAAAAGCTACTATAACGGAGGCGGTGTCTTTGTGGATGCCAAGAAGCTTGAGAATCGAGGTGTCCAGATCTTAGCAAGCTTTACCGAGGATTTGCACGTCGATTCTGGAGAAGGCAAAGCTGCAGTTGTATATCGCAAGGTCGGAGAGGGTCATGTCATTCTCACTGGTCCGCATCCAGAGTGAGTTTTCATCCGCCTCAAAATTTGATCTGCTCATTATATCAGATTTGCTCCGAACAACCTCACGAAACCTCCAAAGCTGCCATCCTACTCACAAACCATCGATCTGGTTACTAGTACGGACAAGACCCGAGTTGCCTTCTTGAGGCTCATGCTGCAAAAACTGAATCTCAAAGTCAATGAAGAGGAGCAAGCGGTACCGTCCCTGTCCCCTCTGCATCTCTCGGCTCATTCGCCTGCAGATGTCTCGGACCTCCTCGCCTCATGGTCTGAAATCCTCACTGTAGTCGACGGTGAGGATTACATTAAGGGCGAGAATGATTGTTTCCTTGTAGAAAAAGAAGGAGCAGCATGGAAAGTAACAGAGTTGATACAAAGCACAAAAGCCATCGCAGAAAGCGTTTCCCAAAGCATTTCCGACTCAACACAACCAGAAGAGCTGACCAAAGAACAAAAGCGAGATCAAGAAAAAGTCGACCAGATCAAAGAGAGGATCCAATACACATCGACCGCCGCCCCAGACCAAATCCTCGACTACGACCTCGTCCTCAAGACAATCACTCCCCACACCTCCTCCCTTCCCCCACCTCGCACAATTCCCTCATTCAACCACGACGCCTTCTACGCCAACCTCGCGTACTACCACACCAAGCTCTCCACCGAAGATCCCACCTTCGGCAAACACCTCCTCTACGGCTCCGTCGTAACCTCGACCAACACGCTCCTCGAAAAGAACCCCTCCCTCCTCCGTAACCTCCCCACCGGCTTCACCCTAACCGCCACGACCCAGCTCTGCGGCCGCGGCCGCGGCCAAAACGTCTGGGTCGCTCCCCCGGGCGCCCTAATGTTCAGCACCGTCCTACACCACCCCTTCGCTCTCTCCCCCTCCGCCCCCGTAATTTTCATCCAATACCTCGCGGCCCTCGCCATCGTCCGCGGCATCCACTCCTACGCCCCCAACTACGCCTCGCTACCCGTGCAGCTCAAATGGCCCAACGACATCTACGCCCGCGCCCCCAACGGCGCGATGGTCAAGATCGGCGGCATACTCGTAAACTCCTCGTACAGCGGCTCGGCGTACGACGTTGTGTGTGGCATCGGACTGAACCTCGACAACGCGCTGCCGACGGCTTCGCTGAATCAGATTGCGGCGGCGGCGCATTTGAAGGCGCTGACGCATGAGAAGTTGCTTGCGTCTATCCTCGCGCAGTTTGAGGGGTTGTATAGGGGGTTTTGTGAGAGGGGGTGGGGGAGGGAGGTTGAGGGCGAGTATTATGATGCTTGGATGCATAGTGGGCAGATTGTTACGCTGGAGACGCATGGAGGGGTGAGGGCGAGGATTAAGGGGATCACGAGGGATTGGGGGTTGTTGGTGGCGGAGGAGGTGGGGTGGGAGGATAGGGGGACGGGGAGGTTGGTTAGTTTGCAGAGTGACGGGAATAGTTTTGATTTCTTCAAGGGGTTGATTAGGAGGAAGGTTTGAGGGGAGGGAGGAGGGGGGGGTTTGGGGTTTGGAAAATGGGATGGGAGAAATGGCATGTGACTTGTGGGGAATCAGATGTCATATGTCAAAAAGTTTGACGTGAGATTTAGCAGACATGACAGATGTCGAAAATATAAGATTTGAGTTTGAGATTTGCGATTCAAAATTTGGGATTTAGAGATGTGGAGTTCGTGGTTACAATTAAAATATAACGTGAGATGTACGAAGTAAAGTACGAATTGCGTGAAATGGCATTTGGAAAACGAGATATGAGAAATGACGTATGAGAAACTAGATATGAGAAACGAGATGTGGGCGACGAGATACAAGCGACGAGATACAAGCGACGAGATACAAGCGACGAGATACAAGCGACGAGATACAAGCGACGAGATTCAAGATTCACTGTACACCAGTCGACACGCTGACGCTACAATAAATGTGTATTAGGGCCTATCATCAAACATTCAGGATTATTATGCTAGGTGTGCTAGTAATACAGCGCGCCCACGCGCTCTCAACCCATCATAGAGCACATCCTTTCGTACCCACGCCTAAACCCCATTACCCCCTCTTAATCACAATCCGACCGATCGTGACGCGTTTCCGCGGATATTTCAACCGGGCTCCCTATTACAAAGTTGTATCAGCACAAATGCACACACCACGAAAGCAGCTCATCCGCGCCCCGACCCCACTACTCCTTCGCAACACCATCACCATTGATGGCCGCAGCACCGTCCTTGTGGAACGGCGGCTTAGCCTGACTCGCCTTCTCCGCATCAAACGCCCAGACTCCGTTTGTCAAGCTGTCGTTGAGCGGCTCACCAAGTTTGCCGGCGAGCTTTTCGAAGAGCGCCGACGTGTCGGCGCGACTAAAGAAGCGGCGCTCCCACTCGCGCCCCTCTTCCTTCTCCTTCTTGCGCAACTCGCGTTGCGCATTCTCAATGATGGATTTCTCGTTCGATGTCGTGTCCATGTCGCCCTTTATGATGGCGTCGGCAACTTTGCTCCATGCGCGGCGCGACTCGAGTTCGTCCTGTTCTTCGAGCGAGGCGACGGTCAGGGGCGTGGTTTTTGTGACGGAAGGGTCGTACTGGTCGACGACGGTTTTACCCTTTGCGTCCTTGATTGTGAATTTGTCGGTCCATTGGCCGTCGACCGTGTAGAGGGGTTCTTTCTCCTTGCCTTCGGGATAGAGCACGGCGGAGAAGGAGTTTTTCTTGCCCGAGAGCCAGCCTTTGCCGCTGTAGTCGACCTTGGCGGTGTACCCGCTTGAGGACTGGATGTAGGAGCAGCGACTCAATTCGACGTAGGGAGAACCGCTTATTAGGCTTTCTATGAAGAGAGCAGGGAGGGTGATGAGGTAGTCTTCGTCATACTCGTCAATGTGGAGGACTGCGTGACCAATTTGCTGTATTTGTCAGTTTCGTCCTCAAAAAGTCAACCTAGAGCAAATTCGTACCTTGATATTGATGGTCCGTGAGAAAGAGGCTTTCTGTGCATTGTAGCCCTGCAGCCTTATGCCCGCTTTGGCGTTCCAGATGGAATATGCCGTGACAGGAGGGTGATGGCTGATTTTGTCAGTCCTATTTATACCCGTGACCATTGTTATGTACTACCTGACTTGTTCGCTCACAAGCTGTGTGGTGCCTGCATCGTCCTCCCACTTTCCAAGGAATAACTCGCCCAAGAAGGGATTTAGTGGCTTCTTCTCGGACCCCAGCTTCTCGCTCCGCGACGCATACTGTTGCTTCAAGGTAGACAAGAACCATCTCAAGACAAGCATTGCACGCTTCGCAGGGTCCTTCTCGGCGGCTGGTGCGACAAAAACGGAGGGGTGTTCGGCCCAGTAGGAGGAGAATTCGACGAGGGAAGTAGTGCTGAGGATGAAAGGAGGGGCGGTCATGGAGGAGAGATCGCCGTTGAAGGAAGCTATTGACTGCGCATCATGGTGAGCGTCTTTCTAGAGAAAGAATGCATGCGTAAGTACCTTTAAGAAGCTTGACCAACTCCCCCGCGCCTGTGGAGGGACGGCAGCTCCTTCTTTGGCGTTGGAAGTCATGATGAAATGTGTGTTGTATGTACGATGGGGTTCTCCTCCGAATAGAATCAAGAGATTATATGAGGAAAACAGATTGCACAGGCCAGGAGTTTACTTGACGAGCACAGAGTAGCGCGGTGGAGGAACAGTAGTCAGGGTGGATGTCGATTTGAGAATTGAGAGATGGTGCGCGTGGCTGAGCCCCGACTATAGTACGTCACTCGCGCCCACTTGCATGACGACCCGTGTGCCACCCATGGACGCATCATAGGGGCAACTGATCTCGCTTGAAATTGCAATTCTGCCGCCTTGGTCATGGGAGCATCCTGGCTGCCCTTGGACTCCTCCGGCCACTCATGGCATCACAGTACCTGATCGTGGCGGTGGTGCAGGTGGCGCTCCATCTGTCCAATGGCAGGGCGTGAAGATCTGGCTGTGCGACAAGGACAGGGGTTTTGCTATGACACGAGCACTAGACCTGCGAAGACAAGCACCCAAGAAGAATATATGTGCGTGGGCATTATTGTTTGGCAATTGGCAAGAAAGCAGGCTTCTATCCGTCGTATTAACTTTTGCTGCCTCCCCAAACCTCTGCTACGGCCACTAATTCGTCATTCATCATGTACATGTGTCTACCAATTCATGAACAGGTAAGAGACGATGTCGCGGAGGCAATCTCTCAAGTCTTGATCACGGCTTGCTTACGTCTTCACATCGGGCTCGGTGCGGCCGATGAACTCTTGTAGCTTCAAGAGGTCCGTGGCGAGTTTGACGTTGTCTGCGAGGTAGTCCTGCGCATCAAGGTCGTACTTGGACTCGTCTGACTCGTACTTCTCAATGTAAAGGCGAATAGTCGCGCCGCTGCTGCCAGTGCCAGACAAACGGACCACGATGCGGCTACCGTCATCGAACTTGACAAAGATGCCTTGGTTCTTGCTGACGCTTCCGTCCAGGTCCGTGTACGAGAAGTCATCTGCCTCAACCACCTTGCGGCCGGCGAGGGTTGACCCAACAAACTCTCCCTTCTTAGTGGTGATGAGTTCCTTCATGTGAGAAACCATCTTGTTGGCGCCCTCGCTCTCGCAGCCCTCGTAGTCGTATCGAGTGAAGAAAGTACGTCCATACGTCTTCCAGAAGTCTTTTTGGACAGAGGCAATGCTGGGTGTCGTTCCCGACTGCTGACCCACGCCAGCGAGGATGTTGAGCCACGCCACCACAGCCCACAGTCCGTCCTTCTCGCGAATGTGGTTGCTGCCTGTTCCGAAACTCTCCTCTCCGCAAATGTTCATCTTGTTGGAGTCGAAAAGTCCGCAGAAAAACTTCCATCCCGTGGGTACCTCGTATGACTCAACACCCTTCTTCTTTGCGACGAGATCGACGGCACCAGAAGTTGGCATACTACGAGCGAGACCGTAAATGCCCTGCTTCTTGAAGTATGGAATGAGGTCGGCATGGTGAGCAATGATAGCCAAGCTATCACCGGGTGACACAAAGGTCTTCGCGCCGTAGATCATATTGCGGTCGCCGTCGCCATCGCTAGCTGCGCCGAAATGGATGCCGTTCTTGTCTACGGCATCGACGAGCGACTTGGCGTAAACCAAATTGGGATCGGGGTGATGGCCGCCGAAATCTGGCTTGGGAACGCAGTTTTGCGTGCTGTTGGGAATACCCAACTCCTTCTCGAAGATGTCGACGCCGTATGAGCCAGTGACACCGCTGAGTCCATCGAACAACACTTTGAAGTCAGGGTGCTGTTTGATGAACGACTTAATAAGGTCAAAGTCGAAGATGCTCTTGAGCATCTCAAGATAGTCTTTGGTAGAGTCGATGATCTCCACCTCAAGAGGGCCATAGGTCTGGGTGCCGACCGTGGCGAGGTCGATGTCAGGGATTTCGGCGATCTTGTACGATGTGAGAGTCTTGGAAGTCTCGAAGATCTTGTTTGTGACGCTCTCAGGAGCAGGTGCGCCATTGGCGAGATTGTATTTGATCCCGAAGTCCTCAGTGGGTCCTGTTGTTGATTAGCTGGAAGCGGAGAAGAGAGTGACGGTATCCTCACCTCCAGGGTTGTGGCTAGCAGTGAGCAGGATGCCACCCGTTGCCTCGCGTATTCGGATGACATTGCTGGCAGCCGGAGTGCTCAGAATGCCATTCTGTCCGATCAACAACTTCTTGACACCGTATGCCGCACCAATCTTGGCAATCAATTGTGTGACTTCGGGATTCCAGTACCGTCCGTCACCGCCAATGACCAAGAACGAGCCCTCGACGCCTTCGGGAATGGAGAGGAGGATGCTGGCAACAAAGGCCTCGCTGTAGTTTTCCTGCTGGAAGACCTTGACCTTCTTGCGAAGCCCGGAGCTGGTACGGAACCACAAATCAGCCATACCCCTCTGGAAATGCCATTGAGGACATAGGAAGCTTTAGGGGGCAATTGGACGCCATGTGACTTAAGACGTGTGCGAAGTGCAATATAGCAGGGCAAATAGCGATGGCGGAGAGCAATAAACGGGGTAGTGAGGCAGGGTAAAGCAGACAGCCGAAACTCTAAGTAGAGGTCGCGACTTACGTTCCGGGTTTCTGGTCCGTGAATGGTTTCAGGGAGACGGTCTTGATGCTCATTTTGGACGGGATCTGACTTCAGGCTGTTGCAGCGGTGGAGAATTGCAGAGGTGAAGGGACCAGCTCGAAAAGTTATTTATCGTGGGGGTAGCTCCTGCCTGCCCCGCCCCAGCTTCACCGTATGACGCCACCCCAGCGTGCGCCCACACTAGAGCAGCCATCGTCACCGCTAGTACTCTTTCGACGACCTGCGAAAGTCCTTTTCTCAACCACTTCCCAACAGCATTCGCCGTCACCTCGCAGCCCTCAATGCGCCCTCTCAAATGTCAGCAGGGCTGGTCGTCACCCGTGCAGTGATTCGGCAGAGAATTTGTCGCCGCAGGGACCCCCCGGCCCGCACCTCGCCGTGACACGTCCATTCCAACTCAACGTTGAAAAGCCTCAGATTGATTTTATACAACGTTCGCCTGCGCCGAATTCCGCGCCTCGGTTACCTTTACTGGTTATCTAGCCAGCCGGGAGCCTCTGGCGCCGCGTGCCCTCACTCCACCTGGCCTCACGCCTGATCACTGGAACCAATATGGGCATCGTGGGTCTTTCTACCAACCTAGAGCCATATGCCGAGTCCTACACACCTGGACAGTTGCATGGTTACACTGCAATCATTGACGGCCCGGGACTCGCGTATCACGCACACAACTTGGCCCGCGAGGCCGACCCGACGTGCTTGCCCTCCTATGCAGATGTATACGAAGACGCGATCCGCTTTCTCGAAGGCCTCGAGGCCATGGGCATTAGCGTGTGAGTATTGGCCGCTGTTTGAGATTGCCCGTCACGTCGATGCCAACCACTCCTACCCCTGAGCTTTCCTTCTCAGGCGCCTCTGCCAAATACCGTGAAGATTTGCGACATGTGCCGGATTGGTACGAGTCGTTGCTGTTGCTGTTCACAACAGACACGCATGCCTGATCGTGCCGGTACCCCAATTTCCGGTGGCTCCGGGAGATTCGCAGGCGAGATTTGAATGGGCCGATGTGGCACGCGGGTCCAGTGCAGTGCGCATATGCATGTCACTCATATATTGGTCGATCATCACTGACCGATGCATGCTCAGGTCGGTTATCTTGTTTGACGGGGCTCTCCCGAACACAAAGAAGGAGGAAAGACTTCGGAGAATGCGGCAGAACATTCAGCAGATGTCCAAGTTTCGGTCGCCTTTCAATAGCAGTGAATGCGCGCTTCCTCGTCAAATTGGCTCAACTCTTTACCCGCTTCTTGCACCCGCCCTGAAGGAGAGATTATCCAAGAGCAAATATGAGCAAGTGACAGTACCTGGAGAGGCTGACGATTGGTGCGCTGCCTGCGCTAATGAGTCTCGGCGGAGCATTGTATTCACCAACGACACTGATCTGATGTTGTACGAGTACTCTCAAGAACCGTATATCATTTTCTTCAGGGATCTGGATCTGTCGCTTCCCAATTTCAACATCAACTGGATCTACTCGCCCACCAAGATTCGAAATCGACTGAAGCTCAATAGCCTGATCTCACTTGCGTACGCTATTTATAAAAACCCTACCAGATCCTTCAGCGAAAATATCCATCAAGCAAAGAGCGTCGATCTCGATAGCACGCAGTATCTTGGCTTCAGCAGACGCTACACTAGCCTTCGAAAGCTAACGGAAGCAAATGAACAATTTCGGCCGGCGGCGTTACGTATAACCCTTCAGTCGCTTGATGTAAGGGTATCAGAGCTGGTTCACCAAGCCTTGGCCCCTGGCTCCCTGGTTCCTGATGTCTATCTCCCGCTGTTTTTCGAAGACTGCAATCAGGCTTCGGCATGGATCCAGAAGGATGTGCGACTGCTTGCATACTCACTGGTGGTCTCGCCGTCTGTGAAGATCATATGCGAATATACCCGCAAAGGCCAGTCCTTGAAAGCCACTGAACTTCAAGTACCCTCACAAAAGCAGCTGATGGTATCAGCTACGGAGATTACAAGCATCGTTCAGAGACGATTCAAGTATGAACAAGTGAGGCAGGAAGCAGCGTCAAGTTCCGCAGGCATTGCTAGAAGAGACTCCATCCTACTCGCAGTCCAGCTAGCTCTGCGCGAAATCAAAGCTCCGCATACCTCACTTCTGTCGAGAGTGCTTGATGATCACTTCGACAACACATGGTCATTTATACAACTCCAGGCTACGCTTCAGGCGACATTATACTCTCTACGACTTCTAGAGCAATCTACATCAGTGTGGCTTGCGCTGAACGGAGAATGTTCGAACTTCCATAGCACTATCGAGCAGCTTCACAGTGGCCTTTCCGAAATGCCTGGTATCACAGACTTATTTTCAGTGCCTGGGCAACGACTGCGACGACTGGGTGATGGCGCAAGCACACGCAAAGCGATCAAAGACCTCTATGCTTCTGCTGGTGTGCACGATGCCACTTTATTCGAGGAGCCCAAGTCCAAATCGCAAAAGAAGAGAGAGAAGAGAGCAAGGAAATCCCAGCAATGCCAGACTAACGAAATTCCACAGCAAAGTGGTAACAATCCGTTTTCTTTGCTAAACTAGCGCCACAGTTACGATTTGAACTAACTGTGAAGCGGATGAGCATGGAATAATACGATTAAACACGAATCTTGGGGGTTTCAGCAATAATGAATAAAGTGACCAGGGGCTAGTGGCATTAAGACCGACCTCAAGAAGATCATGTCTTTACATTGGCAATCCATCCTTTTTTGAACGCCCGAAACAGCATTTACACAGAATATACTTGACAGAACAGGGAATCGTGTCGTGACATTACTTCAATCCAGGCCCTCCCACTTTCCAATCCCTACATCCAGCACCCGTTGCCAAGTGTCCTTACATATTCTCCCTAAAGACACTCCGCCTCGTACTCTCCGTCGGACTATTCTCCTCCTTGCGCTGGCCCTGCGCACTAACCGGCCTCTGTGCCTGCGCGCCCCCATAACTCGTATCCACATGCGCATCCAGTGGCCTTGGGCTCACACCCCTCAGACTTGTCGCCGCATGCTCGTCTCCAAACGGATTGGTATTCAAGCTTCCATCATCGTACTCCCTCGTCCGCGACCTCCCGCGCTCTGGCTCTTGCGCCTGGAAGCCCGGGCTCGGCGCGCCGTACGATGTAGACTGGTACCCGGTATTCGGCGCATGGAGACCCAATTCCTGCTCCTCATAGTAGGCCTCGTTGCCGACGCGCGCGTCCCACGCCTCGTCAGGATCGAGCCGGTGTCCCGCGCCGCGGCCGCGCGCCTCGCCGTAGCCAGAGGGCTCCTCGTAGGCGCCAGCGGCGTATCGGTTGTTCCTGTTCTTGAACTTGCGCATCTGGGTGTCGATCCAGCCCTTGATGCCGCCGGGCGCGGGAGCTGGGTAGTTTGGCGAGGACGAAGACGACGACGATTTGAAGGGGATGAGGGAGGGCGGTGGGAGGCCGAGGCGTTTGGCTTGGATGCGTGACCAGAGGACCCAGCCGCCGTATCCGAAGACGAGGGCGAAGATCAGGATGATGAGGAAGATGACGCCGCCGTTCATGGTGGAGGATGGAGATGCTAGGACGAGGTGTGCATCGAAGGGTGGTGTTGGAGCGGGATTTGTGGGTGTGCTGATGGAGTGGCCGCGGTGAGGCGTTTGTTAAAGGCAATGGGTAGGTGGATGCGGAAGGATAATGACTAAGTCGATTCCAGATTTGATTTGATTAGGCGTAAGCAGTTGCGCGCGGTCTGCGTATTACAGGTCTAGTCTGATGCTTTCGATATCGACCGAGTTCAATGCGCCACGCCAAGGATGATGTAATGCACCAGCCTCAGCTTCTTCCCAACTGGGATGTTGGTGCCGGAGCTGGAGAGGAAGCAAACGGCTCGAATTGCGCGTTACAACCGAAATCTTGGTATTGAGGTTCTGTGAGGTTTTTTCCTGAGTCCCTCCGCTGGTGTTGAAATCACAAAAGGCCCTCCTGCAAGTTCATTTCCTTGGGCGTATAACGTCTCCATCACCTCATCAAAGTAACCGCCGGTATGTCCCGCTTTCGATCCACCCTCCATCTGCTCGGAAGCGGAGACGACAACTCACGCTGTAACAAGAGAAGGGTAGCTACGAATATCAATCATGTCAGATACAGCGCGATTCGTCTTCCAGGACCAACACGGTGGGCAGCAGTCGATTGACCAGAAGGACCTCGTGGCCAACGTCCCCAATGCGGAAGGGACTTCATCAACCGTCATCTATGTGGAGCGAGATGAGGCAGACGATGCAGGCCTTCCAAAGGTCAAGATGGCGAAGGCCCAGGTCGGCCCAGCGGTCACCCGGCCAGATGAGACGGACGGACGAGAGACCCATATCATCATATCCACCGGTTCTGGGACAGGTAAAGGCGTCGAGTTCTTCGAGCAGGCAGTTCAACCCGTTTTGAGCACGCTCTTTCCAGCCTCACACGCCAGTTTCCAGATTCACACTACCGAATCCGAATCCTCCATCCTTGGCTTGACCAACGACATCTTCTTTCCCAAAGCCAATGCCGGTACTCTCATCCGCATCATTCTGATATCCGGAGATGGAGGAGTTATTGATCTTGTCAATGGTCTGCTAGCCAAATCAGCTTCTCCACAATATACACCTCCTGAGGTCGTCCTCCTGCCTCTTGGGACTGCAAATGCGCTTTACCATTCCATCAATGCCGGAAGGGAAAATACATGGGGCCTCTGTTCGCTATCGACAGATGTTGGCTCGCGTCCGCTGCCCATCTTTACTGCCACGTTCTCGGCAGGCGCACGGCTTCTCGTCGACGAAGCACGAAAAGAGGAGGAGCTCCCCCAAGATTCTGAGACAGGTAAGCCGACCCTTCATGGCGCTGTCGTAGGAAGCTGGGGGATGCATGCGTCTCTCGTAGCCGATAGCGATACCGCCGAGTATCGCAAGTTTGGCGTGGAGAGGTTTAAAATGGCTGCCAAAGAAGCCCTGTTTCCCGCTGATGGCTCACCGCCTCATTCGTACAAGGGAAAGGTCTCTGTCCTTCAAAAGGGCACCTGGACGCCACTCAAGACACAAGAGCACATGTACATTCTTGCGACCATGGTTTCCAACTTGGAGAAACCATTCACCATCTCTCCTGCTTCAAAGCCTTTGGATGGTAGCATGCACCTAATACATTTCGGCCCTACCGATGGCGACGAGACAATGAGGCTCATGGGCCTTGCTTACCAAGGAGGCAAACACGTCGACGAACCGTCCGTGTTGTACGAGGCGATTGATGGGCTGAAAATTGAATTCGAGGGGCAAGAGAAAGATGTTCGGTGGAGACGCATATGCATTGATGGCAAGATTATCGCATTGGAATCAGACGGACACGTCGAAATTCGAAAAGAATCGAGACACGTACTGAACATAGCTGGTACATGATATGCGGCTGCTGCATCCCCAAATCCGCGACCCATTCCGACTCTACCTGCAGCGCATACAAATCCTTGAGTACATGTGGAAAGGAGTCCGCATCGACCGCCAAATCCTCAGAAAACTCATTGTCCGATGGCGTGAGCAGGGAGGTCTCAATTGAAAGTCCGTGAAACCGCAATGTGGTACAGGTCCTTGGTGTCCTTGGATGCCCGAAATGGCATTTCTCCTTCGCCTAGACCTAGTCAGAATGTCGATTCCACCCAAAAATCTTCCTCTTCAAGTAAAACCGTCTCCTTTTAATCTTCACTCCTTTTGTATGCTCCACTTCTTTCAGCCTCACGTTAGAGAACCAAAACTCGCTGGCCCAGAATCTTCGCGGAGTTCTTCTGTTATTATGGGCCGCTGCCGTGTTCGCCGACTAACGCTCATAAATGCAACTACTTGCCAGAATCTTGATCCTTCTGCAAAGATTTTACTTCTCGTAGCCTAGCGTTTTTACGAAGCGAGAAAAATGAAGGGATTCGGCCCCCCACGCCCCCCTCCAAGTTACACTTCCAACCTAGTCAGGCCGCCAAAATATTACGAGGCAGACTCGCGGGATACTCTTGCGGGTGTTGACAGATACAAAATACCTAAAACTGACAGTAAAACATTACACCCCATATGCGATGCTGGGCGTAATGCTAAGATTTCACTTCATTTGAAGATTCCTACATACTCACAGTGCACGGACATGCCGATAAGATCCGGCCTCCAAGTCGTGGATCGAACAACGCATCGAAATAACGAGTAATGCGCCTGGGTAGGTATGCAGCACGAAATACCGAGCTAATGAAGGGTAGCCAAGCCCAATCATCACTCAGCCGAATACGACTTTATTTCGATGTTGGGGTTGGTCCGCACCCGGCAACCACATCACTGGATGCACGCGACGAACGAGATACTCTAGCCACTCCGACTCGAACCTCAAACTGAGGTCGGGGGGCCGTCACGATACGGTCCAAATCAGGTTTCGAATGCTGTGTATACAAATATACATTCAGGGCGTATTCCCTTTGTTTTCTCTCAATTCTAGAAATCAGATCAAGCTTCTATCTACCAAACGACCATGCACCTCACCCCTCCCCCTTCCTGGCTGTTACCAGAAAGTGCGCAATCACAACCCACGACGCCACCCACGAGACCAGCTGCCGGTATGCAAGACTCTTGGACAGACTCGTTTCAGGAAGCAATCTCACAAGCCCCAGCGGATAAGAAGACCGAAAGTTCGTCTAGTGCACAGGCTTCGGCCAGTGTCAAGGTAGAGGCGGAGGTAAAAGTAAATCTCCTCAAGCCAATCGATAGCCACCGCTAATTCACAGCACAGTCTCCTGTAAAGGAAGATGTCAAAGTAAAGGCTGAACCTGCTGCATGAGGAAGGAAGGATGCTCTGGTGCGCATATGGCGCGTGCAGATCAATTCACGCTGCAATCTAATCCTTCCGTGGGGACCGAGGGGGAAGCGATGATATCGAAAGCCTAGGGCAACGAACTCGCGCCTGGCGATTACTGTGTATGTAAAACTTTCTTCGACACCAGGAGCACAGAACTCGAACGGCTCATAAATGTACTGAAGAGCTTTTCCAAGGCATTCACGTTCGCACCCAGAGAGACAAGAAAGTGACGAGGTGAATTTTGAAGATGGAGGGATCCCCTTTCACAATAGCACTTCGAACCAAGATTACATCCATACTATGTGTTGCCTACTACGTTCTAACGTGCGTCAAGTATCTAAGCTATCAAACGAGTCATGGCGAGCGAAGGCGTCGTCAATCTATGTTCCCAACCGCACACGTAACGCCCCACCCGCTCACACGCACTTAAACCCCTTGAACAATTTCCATCAATCGACCGGGAGCTCCTCTCTGATATATATATATTCGTCCCGCAATTTCTCTCCAATCCCATCTGTGCTCACTCACACATAATGCCCCATCCTCTCCCGCTCATCCCTCCCGTCCTCCCAATCATCGATCCTGAGTCCCTCTCTCGCCGCCCTAGTAGATTCGTCTCCCTGATGCAGCGTATTCAGATACTTCTTGAAAGCCCCTGACATCTTCACAATGGATCGGATGTGGTTCTGGTGCAGCACTATCTTGCCCTGCTCGTCTTTGATGTCTTCTGCTTCGGCGAGCGCGACGGCCGTCTGGAACGCTGGGGTCATATTTAGCCGACGAACAGAATATATCGGGATTGTAGACTTACCATTCCGTATCTCTCTCCCGTTCCAGCGTACAGCGCGCACCTCCTTGCTTTGCTTGACGTACTTCCTCGTCTCCTCCGGCACCATGAACTCATCTGCCCGTTCGCGTTCTAGTTTCTTGAAAAAGGCCTCCCAGACCTCTCCCCTCTCCTCGTCGCCGAAATCGGGGTAGTGCACTGAGACGTGGATCCTGCTCATGAAAGCGTCGTCAAATGTGCCCACTCTATTCGTCGTGAGGAAGAGAATGCCCTGATAGTACTCCATTGCTCGCAAGAAGCCCGCGACGAGGTTGTTGCGCTCGACGTCGCGCGTGATGCGCTGCTCCATGTAGATGTCTGCTTCGTCGATGAGCAGGATGGCGCCCCAGTGCTTGGCCAGCTTAAACCAGTATGCGAGCTTGGCCTCGATTGTCATGGGATTCGTGCCGATGTCGGTGCAGGTGAGAGAGAGGAGGGGCCGCTTGGTGAATTCGGCGATGCACTCTGAAGTATACGTTTTGCCAACGCCTGGTTTTCCGTGGAGGAGGAAAATGAGACCTTCGCCTTTGCCTTGCACAAAGTCGGCGGACCATTGGTCGGTCGTGTCGACGATTGCGTGGGAGTTTGCGGGTGGAGGGGTGAGCTCTTGTTTACGAGTGTACTTTGAGGACAGTGATTTGATTAGAGTGCGTGTGGGAGGATCCAATACGAGTTCATCGACGAGCTTGATATCGTAGTCCGGATCGGAGAAGTTGGAGACGTCAAGGCGGTCTGAATCGGTTAGTATGGCATGATATTTAAATGACATGGGATGCGTACGCCACATGCGAACTTTCATGATGAAGCCATGCACAGACCGATCGCACAAGAAATATTGATGCGGTGTCAGCTCTTTCGTTGTCATAGGGTTTATCCTCGCATAATCGGCGAATCGTGATTTCTTCTTGACGCTATTGAGTTTGACGCATCGCTTGCAGAAGCAAGTTGGGATGCCGCCGATTGATCGCTCGCCCACATCGTCAGAAAGTCGAGGGGGTGGCAGCTTCCCGTCTGGATGTATTCTGTCGGAGTGGAGAGACAACAGGAACGATTCCATGTCCACCATCACCAGACCAGTGAACTATCAATGTAAGCTTTGTTGATGTACGACAGCACGAAACATACTCTTTGACGTGGGAACGTGGTAGTCAGTCCGTCATACCACATACATTGCTTGCTTGTAAGCCTGTAGAACATCCGACCTCTCTCCTCGAGTCGATTTCTCATTGCTTCTGGTGTTTCTTTGTGCTTGTCTTCTCTGAGATATTCGCACGGGAAGATGTCTAGGTCAGCAATCTCTTTTTCTCCATCGAATGGCAGCACAACTGCAGTATACGTTCTCGGTCCAACGTAGATGGCATTGTGGTACAAATTCCACAGGCCAATGGTATATCTGATAGGAGACCCATTGTTGATTTCCCAATCGACACTTCGAACAACATATGGATCCAGAATACCGCATGATTGTGTGTCAAAGTAAACGTCTATGCCGGGACGGAACAAAGTCCAAAGCATGTCGTATGTCGTGACTGGCTTCTCACGTGCATGTCTGGCTTTCTCTTTCTCCAACGAGTCCTTGAGCGTCTGCTGCACGAAATCGAGTACGAGGCCAAGATGCTCGTAGGTGTCTTCTTCCACTTCGCACGGTTCAGGCTCATCAAACTCCTCCTCTTTCTTCCCGGGTGCAAAATTTTCCCTGTATGCTCTGAGCTCCTTCTCATGATGCACGAGGATCGTATAAGGTTCAGTGATAGTGATGCCCTCTCCAATCAGATTTTGCCCTGGACAGTATTCCACTACCGCTCGGAGCGCATTGACAACTGCAGCTGAGTTGATCTGAATGTACTTCTCACCCATCGAGTGGATTGGCGGCGCTTTTGGCGGCGCGCCTTGATAGTGATACGGGCTTCGATCCTGCGCAGTGAAGGCGATAGTGATGACTTCTAAGACTGATTGCTCTGGCGGCGTCGTGGACGGAGCAAAACGATCAGACTCCTCTTCCCAGACGATATCGTTGGATGAGACATGGCGATACTCGATTTTATGGATCACCTTCCTTATAGGTGGAGGAGGGCTGGGTGTCCTCGAGATATGCCTTGCCCGGGGCCCACGATATGGACGACGTGAGGACCTCGATACTTCTGGCTCGTGGGCATGTCCGTTCGGAAGTGGCGAATCGTCATCGCACTGGTCAGGCACCGCACTGTCGCCGACAGTATCAACATCGCCATGCTGAGACATGTTTCATTTGGATCGAACTCTAGGCTCCCCCGAGTAGATATCTCTGATCTGGCGGAGCTGCGGCTGGGTTCGAATTTTGAGCTTCGTGGCGGCCTTGGTGCGCTGTCGGGCGTTACACGGCGTGGATGGAAGGTGAGGCTGAAAATGCAGCTGAAAAGCTAGTGCACACGGGTTGACCGGTGGACTCAAAGGGCCTGGCGAATCACACGACGGTGAAGATGCAGCTACGAAGGAAACGGCAAAGCGTGAGTAAACATTCAACAAGAGTGCCCCTCGGCGTCAGCGCTTGATTAAACGTTCCTTTGACTCACAGTCATGACTACTCAAAATGGCTACAGGCAGACGTTTCAAACAACTTGTAGGCATCGTTGCAACAAGCTCAAACATTTGAATCACGATTTGCAGAATGGCATGTATGGTTTATGCTCCCTTGGAGCGTTGATTCCCGTTAAGTTACAGAAGTGCTCCCTTTTTAGGAGCTGTAAAGAACACGTTGAAGAGAGCCATCTCTCTCTTCAAGCATATGCATCCTCCAGAAGTCATAGAGAGGCCTGGCATGAGGTCGAGCATGATGAACCGCTCGCTAACTGATGCCAAGAGGATGGGAAGAGAGAATAAAGGAATACCGGCCGGACCTAGTACTGCGACCCCAGGCCCTGGAATGGCCGTCCGCCGAATCCTCCACCAACGGGAACGCTAGGCTGAGGCACCGGAGAACCGATCTCCCCCAACGTTGGAGCAGGTCCAATATTCTCCGTGAACTTGACACCAGCGAGTATGCCAGACTGCGGAGCAGTATCACGCACGTCTAGCGATCCCCCGCCGTTGTGAGGCTCGCCGAAGATCTCGCATGCTTCCCTAACCTCCTGTGGCGAAATGTTGAGCTCTGACGGTCCCTGCATTGCATTCACACGGTCCATAACCTCCGAGGCTTCGATATAAACATCAGGTCCTGTATGCCGCGTGGCCATTACGTCCTTGCATGCGTTGCAGATCAGTCGGCGAAGCCATACAATGCGCATCTCACCCGGACGAGGGCCTCCAGTCGCCGAGAAAGGGCTGTTGAACGGGCCTGATGTCGGTGAATTTCCCCAGCCCGTCGAACCCATCATGGGGAATGGCATAGGAGGTGTGCCCCAGACGCTACCTGCACTGCTAGAAGGGAATGGCGCATATACGTCCGGCCTGTGCGGTCCAGGGGCATCTGGAAAGGGAAATGCCAAGGGAGCGCCCCTCATGGAGCCATGGCCTTGCAAGCTGGTGCGTCGGTCTGGTGGTGGTTCCGGTATGTCATCAGCATCGTCCAACAAGGCTTTACTTCCCAGATGATCAGCAAGCTCGTCAACTTCTGTTGGGCGCCGATTCTCCTCGTGGGGCTTGACGCTCGACGGCCGCTGAATAGGTGTGGGTCGTGCAATGGGCTGTGCGGGAGCGGAACCGATGGGTGCGGGCGCAGAACCGATGGGGTCGGAACCTGAAGCTTGTCTAGAGTGGGAATGTATCGGCATGCCATAACCAGGCAACTGATTCGGGCCTCCATAATTTGGCAAGGGTGTGGAGAAACCTGGGGGGTGGTCCATAGGGTAGCCACGTCCCATTGGCATTGGATTAGGCGAATGAACATTAGGAGGGTGGAATCCACGGAAGTTCTGGGATCCAGGCTGCTGAGGCGAAAACATGGACAAACTAGGGCCGGGGCCAGGGCGCGATGGCATCATGCCTTGCATCGGCGGACCCTGTGCATGCGGGAAACCATTGAGCCCGGGCGGGAATGTGGAAAGAGGTCCCATGCCCGGTGGAAAACCCACATGGGGCATTGGTGAAGTTGGCTGAGCATGATGAGCCGGTCCCGGTTGCTGCGAGGTAGGTGGTTTCGTGAGGATGGACTTTGGAACGATCGGATTCTGAGCTTGCGAGCTAGGGGACATTGCCTTGGCCGCTCCTAGCGCAGTGTAAGGCATCTTGGGCGAAGATCCGTGGGAGCCTTGCCGTGAGCTCTGTCGCGGTCGATTTGGCGTCGGCGCTTTGGGAATGGCGGGAGTGACGTGGGGCGAGGGGGCTCCCGTAGACGACGATTGCTTGAGAAGACCAGGCGGGAGCGCAGGGGCAATGGGCTGCACCGACTTCTTCGCAACGCCGGCGACTTGCTGAGCAACGTCCGCAGCCTGCTGTTCCTTGCGTACTCGATCTCGCTCAGTCTTTGCCTTTGCGTCCCGTTCTCGTCGCTCCTTGTCCTCCTGCGCCTTCTTCTCTCGAGCCTCCTTTTCTCGAGCCTCACGCTCATCCCGCTCTTTTCGCTTGGCCTCGTCTTTTGCCTTCTTTTCAACCGCCTTCTGCTCGCGCGCTTTCCTCTCAGCCTCTTGCTGGCGCTCGCGCTCGTCTTGTTGACGCTTGATGCGTTCGGCTTCTTTCCGCTGCTTTTCTTCATCCTGAGCTTTACGTTCGAGCTCCTTCTTCTTCCGCTGTTCGTCTTTCTTTTTCCGCTGCTCCTCGAGGCGTTTGTCTTCAGCAGCCTTCGCTTCTGCTTCTTGTGCAGCCTTTTCAGCGTCTTTGCGTGCTTTTTCTTCGGCTTTGGCTTGCTTCTGCTTATCCTTTTTCTCCTTGCGTTTGGCCGCCTCCTTCACCTTCTTCGCCTCCTTGAGGTCTTTCTTCTCGTCCTCCTCTGCTAGCTCCTCGAGAAGCCTTTGTTGGCGTTCCGCGGCAACCTTTTCTCGATAGGCCTGAAGTACTCGTTGTTCGAACATTCGAGCGGCAAATATTTGAAACATCCGCCGTCCTTCCTCCATCCGTTGCTCTTCGGTCATGACGTCCTGTTGGAGCTTGGTGAGCCTCTTGCGCATTCTGCGGAGTATTTTGAACGCTGCGGGTTTACTCACATCTTCGTCCTCCTCTTCCTCGTCATAGTCGTCATCATCGTACCCATCGTCTTCATCCTCCTCATCGCCGTACTCGTCTTCCTCGGGAGGAGGGCCATGGCTATGGGTGTGAGACTTGTACATGCCGGGATGAGAGGCGTATTGGGCATCTTCTTCCCTCTGCATTCGCCGCTCGGCTAGCTGCTCCATCATCTCGATGAACTTCTTGCCGTCGTTCTTGAGTAAGTCGTCGGCAACGGTGAGGATACCTCCTGCGTAGAGTGTCAGTTTCGCACAATGTGAAACGGAACCTATAAACAACCATAGTCGTCGGGATTGACTCTCCACCACCCCGGACATAGGAACCCAACTTGAGAAAGGAAGTGCATACCTTTCACCTGCAGCGAGCTGCCAAATTGCAGGAATTCTGTTTCATGAGGATGTAAGCTAGGCTCTTCAGAACTGTAGTCATACGCATCATCCTCACTCTGAGAGAAATCGTCTTGCTCGTCACCCTCCGGGTCGTCTCCGTAATCGTCCTCGGGCAGGGCGTGGTCCTGCATGAAGCTCCGCTGCGCCATGCTCGCCGTGGCATGCGCATAGTGCTCCGGGGGCAGTATCGAGCCAACGTCTTGGCGGTGGTTCGCATATTGTTCCAGCTCCTCGTAGTAGGCATCGTACAGGACCTCGAGCTCCTCCTCGATAGCCGTCCGCTTGCGCCCGCATACCGTGCAGCTGCACGAGTGCTTCTGCTGCTCCTTCATCTTCCGCAGCACCGCCTCTTTCTCTATCTTGACCAGCGATTTGCGCTCGTCCTCGCCCAGCGAGAGCCAGAACTCCCGAATGCGCGCGCGCTCTTCGTCGGTCGAGGTGTTCCATATCTTGTCCTTTGGCTTGGAGCCGCGGGTCGCCATGGCTGTTGTTTGCTGAGGGAGGGCGGGATGATGTGCGAGGTGCGGTGTCAGGGCGGGGTGGTAGGCGGGCTGCTGATTATTGGGATTGCCCTTGTTCTTCTTCTTGGACGTCTTGCCCGGCCCGCCGGCCGAGGGGTCTCGGTAATGGCCGTTGGTTGCGTAGTGCTGGTCGTAGTGGGCGCCCTCTTCGTCCGAGTAGAAGTCACCCTCGTCGTCGTACTGGAGCGAGTCGTCGAAGTCCCGGTCTGCGTACTGCGGCGCTGCGGACTGGGCGGCGGGCGGGGCGTGCGAATGGCTCGCGGAGCTCGGTATGCCGTTTTTTGCTGCTGGCGGTTGCACCTGAGCCTGGGCGGCCTGCTTCGCTGCTTGCTTCTCCCGCCGCTTCTGTTTCTTGCGGTTCACGCCACCGGGCACGGGCGAGTTGGCCATGGATGTGCCGTTGGGAGGTGCCGTGCTTGCGGGCGGGCCTGTGGTGCCTTGTGCCATGGGAGAGGGGCGGTAGCGATGGGCGTGTTTGTGGAGAGCTACAGACTGCCGTCAGCCGTGGTTGCGGTGGTCAAGGGCGGGCGCGGGTGCTCTGGTGGGCAGTGTAGAGAGAAAAGGCACTGGGCCCCTCCACGCTCTATTACGTACCGTGATGGCGTTGGGGGAGCAATGTTGGCGCAGGTCGGGCCGGTGCCTGCGGGCGGCAGCAGAGCGTCTCGGGAGCTCGTTCAGGCCAGGCAAGGCAGGTGTTGAGAGGGCGGTTCACGAATTGGGGATGCGTTCCTGGCGTTGGCAACAGGTCGACCTAGTGCCCGAAGTTCAATCTCTTGGCACCCGAGCCGTGCGGCGTGCAGCAGCCAGCAGCCCTGGAGCAGCTCAGCCCTCGCCTTCTTAAGCACTACTCCTCCCCCAACGCGACTCCCCTCAACCTCTGCCGCCCTCCCCTGCCGCCTGCATCCGCCGTGCACTTCGTCTGCTTCTCTATATAGCCCTCTGACGCCGCCTCCTCTCCCGCCCCGCCGCCCTCGTCTTCCTCCCTCGCCGCCCAGCGAGACCTCTCGTTTCCTTCTTACCTCTCTGGCCTCACCATCCTCTCCATCGACATTATCGTTGCGCCCAGACGTCTCGACTCCATTCACTCCATTCTTGCATCGACATTCGCGGCCCACCTCCTCGCCAGTCCTCACGCCCCCATCCCCCCCCGGGCCGACCTCTCACTAATTGAGCCGTCTTCTGGCCTCATCACTCGCTCCTCTGCAATTGTTCCTCTCAGCCTCCCGGAAGCAGTCCAAGGCCCCGTCCTTCGTCACAGGGCCGTCTCCATATCTTCTAGACCATTTCGCGCATCCGAGCACTTTCCAACAGTTCCTCCGGCTGAGCGCCTCCCGCACCCATCGCGACTGCTGCGCTTGAAACCTGCAAAATGGCAACAAATGGCGAGCCCGTAATGCGAAGGTACGTTGGAATCTCATTCTATGATATCAGTCTTGCGACTCGTGCTGGGGACTACACGACCGTTGATCGCAAGTCTACACGACCCTCATTTCTTCTTGAACTGTCTACAATTTCCTCTCTTCTTGCCCTGTGTCTCCTTGTTGACCGGCTCTCTTTTGCTGTTTCTCCTTTTTCACCCTACACGAGACCGTCTGCTTCACAAGTATTGGGAGCTGCCAATGACCCCGGCTTGCGCGATAACCTGCATTGGTGTTCCCGATCCGACGACACCCACTTCTAAAAATAGGCCCGCTACGCATGGCTCCCATGCTAATTTTTTATCGTCTCGGATTTTCCTGCACCCTTTTGTATCCTCTCTTTCTGCTCAGCCTCTCGATTCTCGCTCCTTTTCATGTTGCATACACCACTAGCCGTGTCTGCACACTCGTTCCGATCAGACGAAACCACTCTCTAGTGCCCGCAACATGCTGATCAGGCCTTTTACAGGAAGTTGGTAATTATTGGAGACGGTGCATGCGGAAAGACTAGTCTTCTGAGCGTATTCACCCTGGGATATTTTCCTACTGTGGGTCTCTCCGGACGAGCTCGAGCTCCAACGTAGCATTCTAACATTGATCGACAGCGTTACGTTCCTACCGTCTTCGAAAATTACGTCACAGACTGCAGAGTAGACGGCAAGTCGGTACAACTAGCGCTATGGGATACCGCCGGACAAGAAGATTACGAGCGACTACGGCCCCTCGCCTACTCTAAGGCCCATGTGATCCTAATCGGATATTCAGTCGACTCGCCAGACTCGCTAGAGAATGTTAAGCACAAGTGGGCGGAAGAGGCGCGGGAACGATGTCCAGGCGTCCCAATTATATTGGTTGGCCTGAAGAAGGATCTCCGCGACGATCCCCTTGCTCAAGAAGAGATGCGCAAGAAGAGCTTGAGGTTCACTACGACAAAGGCAGGCAACGACATGAAGGACCTGATCGGCGCGAGAAAATATCTTGAATGCTCCTCCCTGACTGGCGACGGAGTCGACGATGTTTTCGAGGCGGCCACCCGTGCGGCATTACTTTCCAACGACAAGGACAAGGAGGCCGGCTGCTGCGTCATTCTATAAACAGGGGACAACGGACGATCAATATTCTTCCATGCATTGGGCGGTGTATCCAGGTTTCCATCATTTCGGGCTGCTCTACTATGCTGGGCGTTTGAAGCGGCTGCTTTGATCCCAGCAAGTCTCATTCTTAACAACATACATCTTGGGAGAAAAGCAGTGTTTCGAGGAAAGAAGTCGCTTCAGTTCTAATGGACATATTGCCGGAGGCATGGGACTGCGAGACTGGATTAATGATGGCGATGGTAATGTATACCATCTTACGCTCCTTACGGTTATATCTTTTACTCGGAGGGACGGGAAACGAGTGGCCACACAGCAGTGGCTAGGTCGTTGTGTTGGTGTAGAGACGATAAGTTGTACGTTGAGCGTTCAGCGTTAATATTAGCGGACCATATCAAGCATGCCAATACTCTTGCGTTGACTTTGCATTGCAATACGTCGTCTATTCCTCTTATCCACATTATCCTTTTGAAGCCTCCGTACACCGGCCTCCATATTGTACACGTATTTCACACACAACCCCCATCCCCTCCCTACCTCGTCCAAGCATGATTCCAAGCCTCCCTCGCCGGAAAATCCGTCTGACACCTCGCATACTCAATCGGCACACCCGCATCCGAAATCCCCTTCTTACTCATCGCCTGCCGATACAACCTTCCCACCTCCTTGCCCCTCGCGCCTAGCTTTCCCGGATCAGGTCCGTTGCCCCCGGCCTCCGCAACGGGCACGCTGTTCCCGCTCTCGTCGAGGAGTCGTAGGGCTTCGCACGCCGCCCGCATAGACATGTACTGCCGCTCGAGATCGAGCTCGCGCGCGCGCCGCGTCTTGCGCTGGAAGAGCAGCCAGGCGCGGTGGATGGTCCAGTGACGGAGGTGGCGGGTGCGCGAGAAGCGGAGGGGGCGGGGGGTGAGAGGGTGCGAGAGGTGGTAGCGTATGGCGGCTGTTGGGGGTTAGTGGTGTGGGTTTTGAGGGGGAATTGTGGACGAGGGGAAAGGATTGGGAGAGGAGGGAGGAGGGCTTCGTGACGTACTGATGCGTGGGTCGGTGATGTTTTTGCCGCCTTTCTTGGTGCGCTTTAGGAGAGGCTGGGTCGTGGAGAAGGGGGAGGTTTGCGTGGGTATCGAGGGTTGGGGGAAGGGTTGTGGGCGCGCATTTTGCTGGATGGCAGCGGTTATGCGAGACCGCGTGCAATTGAGAGGCCGAGTGGTTGATCTGAATATCGAGATATTCATTTTGGGTGGATGGAGGATGCTGGGGTTCTGCTGGGGCTTGGGCGGGATGATGGCCGCGGCGGAGGTGAGCTCCAACATTTTCGCGAGATGGTTTGCGGAGTCACGTGAGCCATCACGGACCCTGATCCGAAGAAATCTTTCATCGCAGGACTTTGCTGCGTGATTCGTAATTGCCTCGTGAATGAAATGTTATTTCGGCCGTATGTAAGCAGTTGATCTTGCAATTGACGCTCATATACACGTCCTCGATCATCGTCTACACGTTCATTCAAAATGAGCAGTCGAGTGTTACAGTTCTCTCCAATATCTATCTAGTCTAGGATCATATTTTCAAGGCCAATTGCAATACTGCCGCTTGTAACTCTAGGCTGAGAGTCACATCCCTATCTGTCCCAACAATTTTATGACGAAGCATTGGAAGAGTTTGGCTACGACATCCAGGTGCTCATGCATGTGCTCTCTTGGTTGGCGGAAGGATCTCCCCATTCAGAGTGATTACCGCCTAGTTCATTGTTGACGTCTCACTGCATGCTGCATCGACTGGAGGCTGCATTTTTCAGCACCCGCATCGTTACATTGATCGTAAAGAAGAAGCAATTCTAGAGCTGAGGGGGCAAGCTCCAGCTGAACCAAGCACGTTAACGTGTGGCGTCATCGCAAGGGGCAAGGCGCAGGATCTGCTCACATCAGCCGTAGCTGGCCTAGTCGTGTCCCTGGCATGTTTCGGTGAGGGGTCTGAGGCTCTGCACATGCAGATACAACAGCTCATCGCCCCGCCAGCGGCTGACTTTCCTTCTCAGCTTCCAACTATCGCTCAGACATTATTGAAGCAAACACTTGTCCAACATCTCTCTCCAAAACCAGTCATTGTCCAACTGCACATCAGCATCCCTCGACATCATGGCCGACCCGATTGCAGAGGCCGCGGCGAAGCACCCCGCCCCGGAGGGGGTCGTGTACACATATGGTACAGCTGGTGTAAGTGGACCATTCCACTTGAGACTCCATGATTCAGTAAGATAACGATTGGTGTTGCAGTTCCGCACGAAAGCGTAAGCCCTTCCTCGAAACCGACCGCTCATGCGTTTCGACGAGCGTCTGCGGCTACGAGCTGACGAGAACAGCCAAGTGCTCGACTCGGTCATGACGCGCTGTGGTCTCATTGCGGCACTGAGATCTCGTCTACACAAAGGCAAATGGATTGGTGTCATGATAACGGCATCGCACAATCCTCCAGAGGACAATGGCGTGAAGCTTGTGGAGCCATTGGTATGAGGCTGCTCCGCCAAATGACGTTTGCTAACTTCATCGAAGGGGAACATGCTTCAAGTATGATCACTCACTCGCCTTCCCTTGCCATACTTTCCTTTTGGTGTGTCTGACGTACAATAATAGGAAGAATGGGAGGTACTCAGTACCACGATCGCGAACAAGCCCAGCCCAGAAGATGTCTCAAAATACTACCAGGAGATTGCGAGCAAGTTCAGCATTGACTTGAGCTCGCCAGCCCGCGTTGTGGTTGGCAGAGATACGCGAGCATCCGGACCCCGGTTACTGGACTGTGTCCTGGATGGCTTGAAGGCAGCTGGTGCCGAGATAAAGGACTGCGGATTCATGACAACGCCACAGCTGCACTACATTGTCCGGAGTTTGAACACTGAAGGCACCCCACATGCATATGGTACGCCAACTGAACAGGGCTATTACGAGAAGTTTGGCGCTGCCTTCAAGGCTGCTCTCCGTGGAAAGAAGCCTTCGGGATCCTTGACGGTGGATTGCGCAAATGGTGTTGGTGGGCCCAAACTCAGAGAGCTGATCAAGTATCTTCCGCCCAAGGAGGAGGGTCTAGAGATCCACGTTGTCAACGAGAATGTGATTAAGCCCGAGAGCTTGAATGTCGATGTAAGAGCAAGCATTGTCGTCGCGGCGTACTTGGCGACTAATCAGACCACTTTCTAGTGCGGTGCCGATTTCGTAAAGACAAACCAGCGGGCTCCCCCCAGTTCGAAAGTTGGGCCCAACGATCGTTGCTGCTCTTTGGACGGGGATGCGGACAGGGTCGTGTTTTACTTCAAGGACTCGAACAATTCATTCCACCTCCTGGACGGGGATCGTATCGCGACACTCGTGGCATCTTTCCTCGGCGACCTTGTGCGTCAGGCTGGCTTGGCCGACTCCATCACAATCGGTGTTGTCCAGACGGCGTACGCCAACGGAGCAGCAACACAGTACGTAGAGAAGACGCTGAAGCTGAAAGTCGACTGCACCCCAACTGGTGTCAAATACCTCCATCATGCTGCCGAGATGCTGAGTATCGGTGTGTATTTCGAAGCCAACGGACACGGCACTGTCATCTTCTCTCAAGATACGCTGGATTCCATTGCCAAGCATGAGCCCAGCTCTCCTGGACAGAAAGAAGCCCTGGCAGTCTTGGTCGCAGTCATCAATCTGATCAACCAAGCTGTCGGTGACGCTCTTTCTGACATGCTCCTTGTTGAGGTCGTCCTCGCTCACAAGAATTGGGGCCCGCAGGAGTGGCTCGGCACTTACACGGATCTGCCAAACCGCCTCTCAAAGGTCGTCGTCGATGATCGCAGGAAGTTTCAGGCAACTGATGCTGAGAGGCGTCTAGTGAAGCCCGAAGGAATCCAGAAGAAGATCGACGAGGAGGTCGCCAAGGTCCGACAAGGCAGGTCGTTTGCAAGAGCGAGCGGAACAGAAGACGCGGTTCGAGTGTATGCCGAGGCTGCCACCAGAACAGAGGCAGACGATCTGGCTCGCAAGGTATCGGAGCTCGTCAAGACCTTTGGAGGGCCCGGTGCAGCCTAGGCGGCTATGGGTTACTACCTCGTCCCGAGGAGGAATAACATTTTAGATAAAAGTTCTGCTTGGTATACACGGTCCAATTGATCAGTCGGCTGAATTAAGGGTAGGACAGACAATACATTGGCACTTGCTAGAGTCCGCTACGCGCTATTTGAGCGCAGTGCTCCCGAGGCCTGTGTCCCAACACACGACGACGCAGTTCAACGGTCTTCTGCTAGAGAATTTAGGAGGGATATCTCCAAAACTCGGTTTCTGTGAGGTCTTGAAGGCTACACGAGTCCAGCAAAATGTGGCCAGATTCATTTTGGCTGCTTTCCTCACGGCCTTTCTCATGGAGGTTCACTAACGTACAGGCCACTCAGATTCTAGACCTGCGAAGACTTAGAATGCTGTTGATTACCGTGGAAACATTTCGATATGCCTTCGCATTGGTAAACACCTTTCTTGTACTGTTCCCATTGGCATTAAGACTCGTTCTCAGTTCTGTATCTCCTTACCTCGTCATCTCTGCTCGAGCATACTTCTGTTTCCTTCCCCATATTCTCAGCTATGTGCCTACTCCTCTCAAGTATCATGCAAAGTATCGAGGGTGGCTTGTCGCAACCTAGCTATTCGATACTGGCTCTACCTTCTCCTGTCTCTTGGAATCACTCTTATCTCGTACCAGCGCCATCGGTGCCGTGTCTTGTTGCCATGTTTTCCCGAGTGAACCCGATCTAGGAATCTAGTTTACTATACTAGCTCTCAACGCTCCATGTCTGAATTTTCTGTGCAAGCCTTCAAAGGCAAGCGGAATACCTCATCGTTCTCGCCGACTGAAGGACGAGTGAAGGCGTCAAGCCTTATGGAAGGGCCGCCAGAACGATATTGGACGTTCTGTAACTGAGCAGATCGTGGCGCGCAAGCGGCCAGAGGTATGTAGAGCTTATTTTCATTATCTTAAGAGTCTTGCTGCTTTGACCCAGAAGCTCGCAAAGACGCAGTGTGCCGGGTAAGATAAGTATTGACGGATTTTATAAGACACACATCTCTTTACTGTCTCTCTGCCTCTGCCTATCTCGCTCCCTGACCTTCACCCGGCACTTATGAATCTCCGTCGCCGTTTGGCGGCGTTCTGACTAAGCAGCGCCCACCTGGGGGTGAAGTAAAAAGTCTCGCGCCTTCCGTTGTTTCTCCTCCATCTCTCACTCTCCACCACAACCTCCACCGCAACCTTTCCCTCTATCAGACTCTTGTCTTCCCGACTTCCTTTCAGTCTTTGTGTACCTTTTCGGTACCTATATCGTCTCCTCCAGGTCTCATTTGGGTACTTCCAGCGCCCGTGGCGACCTAGAGCGACCTTCTCGACCGCAACTAGCGCCGCCCGCCTTCTGTGAAGCCGACTGTCTGACCACCTCACTCTCGCGACTCGCTTACTTCCCTAGAGAATTTTTGCGTCTCATTGAGGTCCCTGGACTTCTTACGAGCCAGTGATTGCCCGCTGTGACAATCCTTGGCGCCATTGAGCCTACCGAGTGGAACCCAACTTCACAGCAACGGCTGCACAATCAACCAAGGTGAGAATTACTCAACACCCCCTTTAAGAGTAAGATCTTAATGTCTGTCTGCAAGGCTACCAGGCCCCAGAGCCAACTAGAGTGTGCCGGCTGCGAACTTTCAACTCGGCCAAGCCGGCGACTTTGACATTGGCACCGACGTGTCAACAGCTTCATAGCTAGGCAAGAGGCAAGGACGCTCTACGGGCCGCGCAGATGACTCAGGCCACCACGCACAAGAGGACCGGAAGCGACAAAAGGTGGACCAGGATGACTCCAAAGCCCACAAGATGCTGGCTAGGCAACACCGCCTCCCCCACCCACCAGCAATGGCCACCACGTCGTCACAACCTTCTTCGTCGCCTGCGTATCTGCACCGAACCTCCCCCAAACGCCGGCCTCGCCCATCCTGTTGGCTTCGCATCAACATTGTAACCGCCTCTACACTGCAACCTGTCAGCTCTTCTTAGAGCGGCGTACTTGTTTACTTCCCTATCAAAGCCATCGCGACTTAGGAAGAGACCAATCAAGTAGGCGGATTATTGGAGCCTTAGCACTCTATTAAGCAACATTCTCACCAACCCTCGAGTAAGTGTGCAATCAAGTGTTGATAACTCACCTTATTCCCTGGGGCAATGATGACTGGCACCATGTGCCGAACAGATAAATGGGTTTAGAGAACACGGCCTTGTGCCGGCGAGCTCAATGTCCCCTAACAACTTACACGTCTGAGCCCAGAATTCAATCCTCGGATCGCATCAGCCTGACATTGATCGCCGGCTAACCGTTCCACAGATTGATAATTTCCGTAAACCGGCCGCCTTCTTGCCAAGCTCGTGCACTGAGACAAGTACCTTGGAGTATGCTTCTCCTGCCCCCAAACTTCCCCTTCACGGCGATGATGACTGGTGCCAACTCTTTCTATCAAGCAAGAGTTGTGTGCCGCCAGATACTTGGGTTTAGAGAACATGGCCTTAGGCCGGCGACGCTTGATGACCCACAACAACACATGTCTGAGCCATAACATGATTATGCCAGATCAGTCGCTGCATTTCATACATGAATGCTAACTTTGATTTCGAGGGACATTGAGCAATAAACAGTGGCTATAAAGCCCACTCTCGAGAATAACGCAGGCCCTCGAATGTTTTGCTCGTTCGAATTTTGTCGATGCCTTGCATTACGAACGTATGTTTGACAAACCAACATGGAGTCGAGTCGATGTGTTTTTCCAGAATCAACGCTGGTGGGTACTTCGTCCTTGGCACTCTACTTATAACCCCCCACCCTTTCCTCTCTCTCTTCTCGTTCCTTCTTCACATAAAATTCAAAAACATTCGAAATGCCCAATGTCTCTATAAAAAAAAAGCACAGTCATCTATTCCATGAGTAGACACCTTGACACCTTTTGTAAACTTAGGCTTCGTGTGTCTAAAAAGCGCGTTTGCGCTTTCTCATGATCAGGCCGATTGGAAGTCTTAAAATCTTGAGACGTCATGGCAATGATCTTTGATGATGCATGCTAATATTTGCCTCTAGTCACTGTTAGTGCATTTGCGCTTTCTCATCAGGATTTGTTCTCCATGTCGGGGTGGTCCCGTGGCCTTCGTGGTCTCATCCGCAAGTCTCAGCCACCGCAAGACCACCCCGACGTGCTGACCAAACCGACGGATGGCTCTCTTTGTCGGGGTGGTCCAGCAAAGTTCGTGGCCCTATCCGTAAATCTCAGCCACCGCAGGACCACCCCGACGTGCTGACCAAACCGATAAATGCCTGCGGGCTTCTACGTAACCTTGGAAGTGATTTCATCATGTGCTGTTCATGCACACTTCTTTACCTTCCCCAACTCTTTGCGAAAAGGCATCCGAGGTGGTGAAGGTCCAAAACGACATTTGGTTGAAAAATGCATCACTGCACAAAATTCTCCAGCAATTCCCGAGAGGAAAGTGATCCGTCGACCCATGTCATGTACCGCTGCACAAAACTTTCCAGCAACCGCCTAGAAAGAAAAACATATCTCGGTCAATTTCATGCATACAGAAGAAAAACATATCTCGAACATTTTTATGCACAGAGAAGAAAAAATATCCGGATCACATCTATGTACAGTCGTAAAAGACTCCAATGGCAGCCAAGAAGTATATCATCTCTTGGTGGATGTCATATCAAAGAGCGATCATTGTGTATTCGAACTCTCGAAGCCAGCATATGAGCTTTGTCTACGGAGTCTTTCGAGCAGAAGTATTATACTAATGACTTTCAAAGTTACCCGTTTGGATACATATCTCGATCGATTTTATCCTCCCAGTCTTTTCTAGGATGGGGTGGTTCTAGCAGGCTCAGGGTCACAGCGCATCAACGTGGCGATCAACTACGACAGCCTGCTGGGCCACCCCGAAAGCTGCGGAACACAAGTTGCCGATGGAGGTTCTGAAGGTCTGCAACTGCGAGTACAATCCGCGTCGTTTCGCAGCTTGTGTACTCTGGATCCGCGAGCCAAAGGCTACGGCCATGGTCTTCGCTTCTGGCAAGATTGTGTAAGTTTGACTTCCTTCACCTACGTACGATCGCTGCTAACATATACTAGCGGCATCAAGTTCGAGGAATACAAGATCGTCAACGTCGTCGCTTCGACTGGCATCAAATCTCAGCCGCCACAAGGACATCCAGCGTGCTCTGTACTACACGCAGATGCCTACGTCAACTTCAACGAACTTGTCACAAATCTGTTCAAGCAGTACAAAGCGAGTGTGTGCGTAGTCGCCTGTGGCGACGTGGTGGGATTGGAGGTACGAGTCATGCATTGACGTGTATGAGGGGGTGCATGGTTTTACGTTGGATTCCTTCAGCAGGTGGAATGGGAACAAAGCTCTGGGAGCATAAGAAGAGTTAACTTGCGAACGACGGCCAAATTTGGGAGAGGACTCATTAGGTGGTTCGCTCCCCGAATGGAGAGAACGAGTTTGAGGTCTGTATCCTCATGCCTGTGTTTGGAAGAGGGGTGCCAGGTTTGCATAATCAAGCCTATGGGTCTATCCATATTCAATATATACTTAAGTTTGTGGCCATGGCACTGTCTTGTACTCCGTACGAAGTCGGGGTAATAGTGATCATATTGAATCTCTCGTAGTTTCACACTCGCAAGATGTGGCTTGGAGCGTACTTCGGCCCTGAAAAGGTGTCGTGATTAAAGGCAGGGATGTCGGGCCCACTTGATTGTCAAGGATCGAGGTGCGTCTATGTCGTAGTTTTGGAAAGAAACGTCACGTAGCTTAGGTGAGAAATGACCACTGCACACTGGATTCGCGTGGCAATGCCTGCATGGAGTCAAAGGGCGACATGGCATCGAGCGTTGTTTTGTCGGAGGATGTGAACGTGAGCCCGATTCACACGCCAGCATGTGGAGCTGCGACAGGCGCCTCATCCCTCGGACTTTGAATTTCTTCTGGCTCCCCTTGGAGTATCTGTATATAGGACGGCAGTACAAGCGTCAACGGAGCGTCGGCAAACCGTTCAGTTCGTGCAACAAACAACACGACACGTCGAAGTGTACGCAGTACAGCTACACAGCTCCGTGGGCGAGACGCCGCACAGCGCTTAAGGCACAGGTGGAGGTCCTGAGACGACGAAGCTGACGGTGTTTCAAGTCAAACGAGCCAGCGTGTCCAATCAAACCCAATGTCTCAGCATAATCCCAAGAAATGACCGTTTCGAGCAGACCCTAGACGCCGAACTAGCCCGTTCCAAACAGTTCCAGGTCTGGGCCGCGAAATTGGACAGATGATGGCGGGCGTGTCAGCTGGTGGACGCGCAGTCATCCGGGGTGCAGCGCAGGGGGGTATGGGGAGGATGGGGCAGGGCACGACAGCGCGAGCGTGGGCGATGTTGGGCGACGTGGGCAGAAGAAAAATCCTGCAAGCATCGCCACTCGCGGCCACGATCACCGCAGAGCGACGGTCAACGGGCGCAAAAAAGAGAGGGCTGGCCAAAAATACACCCACTGGCGGCGACGCTGCCGCGGTGGTCAGGAACGGCGGCAGACGGCGGCTCGCGGCTGCCAATCGGGGCGCCCACGACCCTGGACGTCGGCAGGGAAGATCCGTGCGTCATCCGGGACTGCAGCCGTTGGGACGCCGTCTACGAATCTGGACAAGCTGCACAATCCTCGCGCTCCGCTTTATCAATTGCAACTCTCGCTGAGACAAAGCAATCTGTCTCCTTCGTGCTGTTGTCTGCCCCTCCTTTCTTTGTCCCCGTCCTCCCTATCCTTTGTAATAATTCACCTTTCCCCACCTTCCAGCGCCCCGTCAGTGTAGTGTGCTGTGCACGCAACTCAGGGTCATGCTCTGCTAGTCACACATCCCCCTCGCTTTTTCATACACGCGATCACGCAGCTTGCTTGCACCCCTTCCACCGACCGCCCATTTGCCCGACACCGACCTTTTTTCCTACCATCTCACATTTGCGACCATGGAGACCCGGATAACAGCGCCCCTGCTCCCCCGAGATGGGGAGAAGAGCACCGAGGAGAAGCTCATGGACCTTCTGAGCAATCCATTTGCACAACAGGTACGAAGCTGGCCGGGAACCGGCCCGAGACGGCAACTGACCAGCTCTAGGTTGCTCAAGACTCCATCGTAATTGCCATTTTGACCGCCCTCGGCATCACCCTCGCCATCTTCGCCATCTTCCTTATTTTGAGACCCTTCAACACCATCGTGTACGCCCCCCGACTCCGCCACGCCGACGAGAAGCATAAGCCCCCGCCGCTGGGCAAGGGCCTGTTCGCTTGGGTCCACCCCGTGTTCAAGACGAACGAGTTTGACTATGTGGACAAGATTGGCATGGACGCGACCGTCTTCTTGCGAATCGCCAGGATGTGCCGCAACATGTTCGCTGTGCTTGCCATCGTGGGCTGCGCCATCATAATCCCAATCAACGTCACCGAGTCGCAGAAATTCGCGAAAAAGGGGGATTTCAAACTGCAGGCAATCATCATGATGACACCGCAGAACCTATTTGGCGAGATCCTCTGGGCTTTTATTGCAGTGGCATATGTCTTTGATTTCATCGTGTGCGGCTTCCTTTGGTGGAATTACCGCGGGGTCCATCGATTGCGGAGGAAGTACTTGGAGAGTCCGGAATATCAGAACAGCTTGCATTCCCGGACATTGATGGTATGTGAAGCTACCTATCTACCTGCGACTCTGAGTAAAGAAGGTTTGCTAACGTCGTATAGATCACAGACGTCCCGCGCAGTCTGCGAAGCGACCAAGGACTCGTCGAGATTGCTGATTCCTTGCGAACCACTCCCGAAGTTCCCCGACCATCGATTGGTCGAAACGTAAAGGACATTCCGGATCTGTTCGAGCAGCACGAGGCTGCTGTCATTGAGCTCGAGCAAGTGCTCTCCAAATACCTAAAGAATCCAAACTCGCTGCCAGCTGAACGGCCTCTCTGCAAGCCGTCAAAGAAGGACCCCGAATACACGGATAAGAAGCAAAAGGTCGACGCCATTGACTATCTCACTGCTCGCATCCAGCGCTTGGAAGACCAGATAAAGGCAGCTCGGGATACAGTGGACAAGCGAGATGCCATGTCTTACGGCTTTGCCAGCTACGAAACGATCGAGTCCGCCCACACGGTGGCCTACGCATCAAGAAGGAAGCACCCGAAAGGCTCCACGATCAATCTAGCTCCACGGCCAAACGACGTCATCTGGAAGAACTTGCCATTGGACCCCAAGAAGAGAAGGTGGAATAAGTTCATCAACAACTTGTGGATTACTCTCCTCACCGTTCTCTACTTCATTCCTAACGTTCTGATCGCCGTCTTCTTGGCCAAACTCGACAACATTGCTCAGTTTTGGCCTACCTTCAAGGATGAAATGTCGCGGAATCCAAGGACCTGGGCTCTGGTTCAGGGTATCTTAGCCCCTGCTCTGACGTCCCTTTTTTACTACTTCCTGCCCATCATTTTCCGCCGCCTGTCCATCCAGGCAGGAGACCTGACCAAAACTTCGAGGGAGCGACATGTCATTCACCAGCTCTACGGCTTCTTTGTGTTCAACAACCTCTTCGTTTTCTCTCTCTTTGGTGCTGTCTTTTCCTTCATTGCAACTGCCGTCAACGAGAGCAAATCAGGAGGAAAGCCCTTCATGCAGATCGTTGATGAAGTCCGTAAGTAAATGATATCGACGCTCTTTGATTTTTGCTGATGCACTGCAGATCCCTTTACGCAGATCGTCATCAGTCTCTGCAGTATCAGCAGCTTCTGGGTCACTTGGCTCGTCCAGCGAAACCTTGGTGCTGCCGTCGATCTGTCTCAGATTGTCAATCTTGCTTGGGGCTCGTTCTCGCGAAAGTTTCTCAACCCGACGCCGCGTGAGCTCATCAAGCGAACCGCACCACCTCCATTTGACTATGCTTCGTACTATAACTACTTCCTCTTCTACTCGACCGTCGCGCTCTGTTTCGCGTCTCTTCAGCCGATCACCCTGGCGGTCACAGCTGTCTACTTTACTCTAGATGCATCGATGAAGAAGTATCTCTTGCTGTAAGTTTCACCCGAATTTAGATGTCCATGGATCTTCTTGCTAATGCGTACTAGTTACGTCTTCTGCACTAAGACCGAGTCGGGGGGTCTATACTGGCGCGTCATTTTCAACCGATTTCTTGTCGGAGCCTTTCTCTCCAATGTCATCACGGCACTCCTTGTGGGGGCACGTGGCAACGGAGACCACGTACCGTGGGCAATGCTTTTCTCAATGGTTCCCCTACCACTTCTGCTCCTAGGGTTCAAGATCTACTGCAAGAGGACCTTCGACGACTCGATGAAGTTCTACACCAAGGGCGAGATCACGAAAGGCAGCGAAGCTCCTGCTCCTATTGATAAAGAGTCTCGCCGACGAGATCGCGTCGCCGTCCGATTCGGCCACCCAGCACTCTACCAGAAGCTGACCGTACCCATGGTGCACGAGAAGAGCCGTCATCTGCTGAGTGAGGTCTACCGCGGCAGGCTGGACGGTGACCTGGGCGCTACCGCCGGATTCAGCGATGTCTACACAATGAAGAGGATGAGCAAGGAGAACCCAGGCAAGGCCGCAGGTGCAACGGGTCCGTTTGAGTTTGTCTCCGATAATAACATGGACTTTGAGAACTTCAAAGATCGACCTGAGTTCAGCGATGAGCACGGCGGAGATGGGTCCGTGTACGGCCACGTCAGTCGACCAGGAACACCAGCATCAATGGTGGGTAGCGAGCGAGGTCGTTCAACTTCAAGGGACTCGGAGAGAACATTCGCAGACGAGACACCCGGCGTTACCTATCCTGCGGGATACCACCACACGCCCTCCAACCTACGAGAGTACAGCCCCAGCCCCGATCGTGGATTAGGCAGGATGCCGAGTAACCAGAGCAATCCATACCAGCTGAGGGACGAGTCGGCCTTGCTGCATGGCGCGGCACCCATGGGCAGCCAGACACCAAACCAGACATATACCCCATATTCATCCGACCAACAAGGCGGCACGGACTACTTTAAGCGAATCTAGTACAAGACGAGCGTTTACCTTGAGACGAATTTCCTTGAGTCAGAAAGAAGTGCAGGTTTCTTATGTCACACCAGCATCAGACCGACGAAATCTCGTCGTAGGCATTTAGATGGCGTTACTCATTGCGGGTTGCAATATGAAAGAAAAAGCATCAATCCTATTGTAGGGAGGAGAGGTAGATACCAGAGCATGCTTAATAGTAGCTCACATGGAGAGCTACATAGCTGCCATGTCGAGGTGGAAGGGAGTCAAACGTTTTCAACATATCACCTGTGTTCGTGCTGTTTTTGATGCCCTTCGTGAAAAGTTCCGGATCACGTGGAATGCGTCTGTGCGGGCCGTTGGCGGGTATATAAACCCATTCTCTCCTCGCCTTGTGTTGCTCTTCTTCACAGTCTTCTCATCTTAAAAAAAGTAGTCGACCAGAAAACATGATGCACTGCTCGCGTTAAAAGCTTCAAAATCGTATTTTCATGCGCGCTCATTGCGAAAGTCCAGAAGAATGCTTGTTCTGGCAATTCATGTACTAGCTCGCGCCAAAAAAAAATGGCGTCTGCTTGCGCCATGTGCGCTCATTTTTGAAAGTCAAGAAAAACGATTTTCTGACAATTCATGCACTAGTTCGCTCGCGCCAAAACGATTCAACAAAACACATGATGTGTGCTCATTTTCGAGAATCAAAACAATTACTCTCTTTTCTCATGCACTAGCTCGCGCTAAAAAGATATCGACACATAGACTTATGTGCGCTTGTTCGAAGGAGATAAAAATCTGCCCGCCCATGTCTAGCTCTTTTGCATTTCCCCTCCTACATCCTACATGCATTCGGTACTTGAAGTGAAATTTCGCCATGACCGGTGTCATGTCGTGGAAGTCTTGAAAACTATTACTATATATACACTTTATACCTACACTTTATACAAGTCGTCAATAGCTGAGAATCTATGCAAAGTCTTTGCTACGTAGAGGTGAAAAATTACTTAAGCAAACCGTAGATGTGGTCAACTTATGTTTGAAATAATTTTGTCTCCGCTGCCTTCGGGAAAAATATCTCGTAAAATGGCGGTACATGCAGAAGCAGAAGCAGAAAAGAATGCATTCGATTAACTTACTATATGGAAGTTTTTAGGATAGTTACTCGTTCATTCTATAGCCACATAACGTTATATTCTTTTTGAATGAGAAGTAAATAAAATGGCAAAAAGAGTTTAGAAAACTAATCTCATAAGCGTATGCCTCACTGATTGCTGCATTATTTTACATATTTCTTTTTTTTTTGCCAATATCTGTACATGACTCGCTTTTAGAGTCTTCTGCAAAGGTTGTATGGCGCGACGGCATATGGCGGTAGTCGTAAATGCATTAGCTAACCGCTTATGCGTAGAAGTTTACTTATATTTTTCCATGTGCCCTGCTTTGCTACTTCACAAGCCTACGAAACCATAATCTAAGCTCGGCGAAAACGATTCCATGTCGAGTACGTCTATGCAGTTCCAGAGCGAAAGAGAATGGCCGCAAACGTATGTAGACGAGGATCTGATCTGTTGCTTGAGACAACTTCTTTGCTCTAGACGAAAAGTTCCACCGTACTTAGAAAATACCACGGTATTTCGGATGATGCGGAAGCTCGAATAAAGCAATTTCGAAGGTTTTATGCGGGAAGTTTATGTCCTCTTTTCTCAGCTTCTAAGGACTTGAATAATTTCTCTGTTTTACATCCTTTGCTTGTATCGTTCTCTTGTTCCCGAGAAAAAGATTAACAGAGTCGCCGGATGCTCTTTGTGGCATCTATAATAAAAACATCCTATTCTAAGAGCCATGCAAAATTTACAAGAGGCCATACCTTAGAACGACATGCAAAATCTCTAAATTTTCTGCTAAACAAGGCAACTGAAACTCTTTATGAAGAAGAAGAGGTAAGGTTTGGAAATGATAGCTGTTCTGTTTCTTGCTTCCTAGAGAAATCAAAACCAAATTTCGATTGACAGATGCAATAGTGCACTAAAACAAACCATTGAGGGGATGGATGCGGAAATTTGGCACACTTCGTCAATCTCGAGATTCGCGTATGATGTCTTCAATGACATAGAACCCCCCAAATAGGCCGTTCCAAATCGTAGTTGGGACCTGATGATGAGCCTAAGGGATACACTTTTTAGTATTTAAAAAGTCCACGGTAGAGGCTTGTATGCAATAAATGAAAAAACCATCCGAAACAACGCTCCATATGAATTCGCAAGTTTCTGGACCGAAAAATTAGTTAAAAGTTACAAAATCTACTTGAGAATTATAATGAGGACAGATGCTCGTTTTTCTGCCTACTAAAATACCAACCAAAGCTGCTTATGCAACTGAACACTCAAAGTCTAGAACGAACATCCAAATGCAATTCTATTTATCGAGTCGAATAATCTAGCTCTGCAAAATAGGAATTCAAACCCGGGAATGTCTAGAACTTTGAACTTGTCGAGCATTGCGAAGATTGTAAATTGGCGCTAAGTTACCTTTAAATTCATGCTCATGTCTTCGTCTATAAACATCGATGTCGCTGGCAGTGTATGCAATCGTGTTCCAAAATCTTTCGATAAACAACAGACCTTAAATCGGCTCCTACATTGCTGATGTCGATTTCAAATATTGAAGAAAGCGAATTACTTTATGCAACATGCCGACTAAGAAGAAAAGAGCGCACGGCACTATCATGGCATAGTAGAAAGGCGATACATAGTTCGGCCAGTGCATGCAAATCTTTAGTCACGCCTTTGCACCTGCACGAGTCGCGGCGTCTTTCTGTCTTATCAAATCAGGCCATGCTAGAGCTGATGCTCTTTTCTTCGTTTCTCGATAAAAGCTCAAGTAGAGTTGGTCGATGAAGTCCCTCGAAGAAGCGCCGGCGAGAAGGTGATATGCAGAGCACGGTTTCTCAACTTCCTGTGACTAGAAATTTTGCAGACATTTGAAAAAGTTGGTTAAAAACCACGTTATGCGACTTCCTCCTCTTTTAATAAAACATGGTGAGACTAGTGACATGCAGTAGCATAAGTTAAACTATTGTTTATGTAGAGAACGTGTGTTCCGACATCTCACTCAGTTGCCCTCATGCAACACTTTGAAGAAGAATCTTTCCTACTTCTACAACAAACGTAGGTTTATTCCTTTCAATGTTAAAAGTCATAGAGCAAGTCTTAAAGTAATAGCCAGAACAGAGCTCTCAACAGATTCTAGAGACGCTTTTAGATGCTCTTCTCCGGACAGTACATCTACCATCTGCTATAAGTCCATTGAGCAAACTAAAAGTTCTGTATATAGATGCTCGAGAAGATTCGAAAAAAGACTCTGACAGCCGAAAATGACGTAGCGGCAACGAAAGAGCCGTCTAATATGTCCCATGGTCCTCTCGTGAGGCATAGAGAATATAGATTTTTGTATTAACATTTAGAGCCTGAAAAACATGCTTCCCTCATCTTGAAATCAACAGAAGCAAACGCGCATGTAGACTCCCAAGCTGGAGTGTCGACAGAAATGCTTAGAATTCAGTTTTAGGACAAAGCTGGACCAGCCATGGCCCTCGGGTACCTTGAAAAGAAAAACAACAACACCTTCATGCACGAACCATCAACTACAAATTATTTACTAGGTAAATCAAACAACCATTTTGATGATCTGCATATCCAAAAAATGACACCTTGCGTCTTTCCATGCAAGGCATTGAGAACTAGCTATAATGGACGAGAATGCTGTTCTCCGTCTTGTTCACCAACGACCAAGCACTCCGATGTAAAAGCTTCAACTAAGAGCCGAATACAACCTACAACAAGACAATGTTTCCCGGCGCGACCTTCAATCTTGATATCCAAACCCTTATGCTCTTTTTCATCTTGAAAAAACCCACCTACTGCTCCCCCCACAGAGTCTTGTGTGTACCAGAAATGCAGCATAGAAGTTCTACGCTTGCCTTGTAACTCCGTTTTCGACTAGGACTAGAGAATTAAGGTATTAATAGTGACATGCTTTCCTCTCAACACAACTCCGCACCGTTCCTGTCAATGCCGTCTTGCGAATAAGAAATATTAGGGCCAAGAGCGATGCAGTACTGGTACTAAACGAACTGATGACTGCGTGGATGAAAAAATTGGCTGCTGTCGTATCCCGAGCGTCTAGTGTGAAAACAAATATACTACTTCCCTATGGGATATAAGTCTAAAAGTGCGTGTCTTTGAATCAAGAATTATTTGAAATGAGAAGAAGAGATTAGGGGTATCACAAATGTCGTATCTTTAGGATCTTATGCGAAAATGAGCTGCTGACTCTATTATGGGATACAAGTTTGAAAGTACATCACTTTAAATAAAGAAACGTTATGAATTAGAGGAATAATTCACGCCACCTACAAATGTCGTATCTTGAGCATATAAGTTAGTGCAAAAAACAAGCGAATGGCTATCACAGAGCACACATGCTTGAATGCACATGTCTTTGAATCAAGAATCAGCAGAGACGAGAGAAGAGACTAGAGTTACGATAAATGTCATATCTTGAATATCTGGTTCAAAAGCAAGTAAATAG
This sequence comes from Polyplosphaeria fusca, assembly GCA_010093805.1. Lineage (NCBI taxonomy): Eukaryota > Fungi > Ascomycota > Dothideomycetes > Pleosporales > Tetraplosphaeriaceae > Polyplosphaeria > Polyplosphaeria fusca. Next base: position 74,276 of record ML996140.1, on the reverse strand, counting down.
GCGCTACAGATCATCTATGCCTAAAAGCACGTGTCTTTGAATTAAGAATCAGGGGAAATTAGTAAAAGAGGATGCGTAAGCCCGGACAGATGTCATAGTAGAGCCGAATTTGAAACAGCCAAAGGACATGAAACTCCAAACATCTTTTAAAAGGAGCTTGCGAGAATTGTGATGTATAAAACCAACTTATCAAAATTGAGATGAAGTCACTTTGATAGGGTCAAACGCTAGAAACGTTCTATGCGAAGAAGTCATGACGAGTTCGCGTAGAACCAAAGAAAACGAAAGAGTTGTTTTGCCATGGAGTTCTGTAATATAAACGCAGACGATCTCTTCGCATGGCTCTCCAAGCGTGCTTTGGAAACCTATAAAGCATCAGCCGATGCCGTCCGTCCGAGGTGGAAGACTAAAATTTGGCAGATTGGCAGTGGATGGTGTATAAGAAGTAGGGAATACCAGACATGAATAAGTGTTAGTCTCCGCCCGAGTCCAAGACTAAAACCAACAGCAATAACGGCTATGGTGTAGAAGGGATCCAGAATATTAGATATGAACAAGTGTCAGTCTCCGCCCAAGTTCGATGACTAAACCCAAGATGAGAAGCAGCATGGCGTATAAGGGATCTAGGATACTGGTCATGAATAAATGCTAGGCCTCGAGGCATGTAAACACCCGTTTGTTAGTACGATGCACCAAAAACCGCCAGTGCAAAAATATGCACCACCTAACAACCCACAATCAACAACACCCTCACCAACTTCTAGTCTTGCAGAAAATGGCTCCTTACGAAAACATGCAACACACACACCACACTGTCCCACGCAAACCAAATACCAATAAATAAATAATTCATACCGTACTCTACACTTCTATCCCCCCACGCCCCAACATCACCCCACCCCCAAATCCTCACCCACAGCCCCGTCAACCCTCCCACAAACCTTCGCGGCACCCAGCACACGTAAAGCCCGTCACCGCACACTCTTTATACACCTTCGGATTAGGATTACATATCGAGCACCAATCGACGTCATCCTGCGTCTTGCTCGAGATATACGTGCGCGAGAGAAAGACTGTGTGTGCCGAGGCGTGGAAGTGGGGGGGGCGCGTGCGGGATGCTTTGGCGACGGTATACTCTTCGTGTACTGTGATCTCTTCGTGGGATGGCATCTTTTCGTGGGATGGGAGGAGGGATATGGAGTCCGCACGCCAAGGGCTTCTGGCGCTGCTGCTGTTGCTGCTGTTGCTGCTGTTGCTGCTGTTGCTGCTGTTGCTGCTGGCGCTGCTGGCGCTGTTGCTGCTCAGAGCTACCCGCGTCCCGTGTTGTCTGCGATGTTTGTGTAGGGCCGCCGAGGGTTTGGCGCGAGCCGTCGAACCAGTCTATCGCGTCTGTGGTGCTGTGTGGGGAGATGGGGTCGTAAGGCGAGGCTGCTGGTGCATTGTGGGGATACTCTTCTGAGTGCTGCATGCCTGAGTATTCGGAGCTTGTGGTCTGTGTGCGGCGCCTTGCGAAGGCGCTTCGCGGGGTGATGCCGCTGAAAAGTCCTCTATTGCACTGTTCTTTTATGGAGTCAGCGTTCTCGGGTATGGAGTCTGTGTTCGATGTCTGTCTGCGGACGGAGGAGGCGGCTCGGACGGCTCGAATGGCGTCGAGGTAAGCTTCGCATCGCTGTGGGACTGGGGTTGGTGGCCGTGAAGGCTCGGTGAACTCGTTGTCCGCCGCTATGCACGCTGTGATTGTAGGTCGACTCAAGGAGAGAGGATTTGGTTCGTGACACCTTAGAAGGATCGAGTAAGATGGTGGAGGGGTCTCTGATGGTATCGTGGGTATTGACTTTCGCCGCCTGAGTTTTCGCAATGCCTGTGCTACATGCTATGTGCCTCGACGTTCGTCTCTGTTGGCGTCTCTGGATTTGATAATGCTTGTGGTTCTGTGGACGAAATGTGGTCGCTTTTGCTTTTCCATTGCGACTTTGATTTGGAATGGGAAAGACTGCGGGTGGGAGACGCAAGGGACGCAGTAAGGTGTCGAGCACGATGGGAATGGGGTTCGAATCGATCTAGACGGTATGAGAGAAATAGAAGAGGAGATTCGGAGCAATAGAAGATTAGACGAGGTGGAGGTATATTGGATCAGACAAAGCTTGCGTTTGCAGCTCTCATAAGGAAAGTGCGAGAGTGGTGCAGTCGCTCCTGCTGGATGATATAGAACACATCAGCGCGAGTGGAAATCAATTTCACCATACTCACAATTAACAAGTGATGCAAGTTAACTAGTCGTGAAGAGATTGCCATTGTCAGGTTTCACAAAATACATGTTCCCCACGTAGACGACAGGGGCTTGGGTATCATATATAGGCTGCGGTGTAAACGCCGAAGCCATATCGATGACGCTCCCATGTACCATGAAACCTTTCCAGTCGGACAAGAAAGGGTCCGTCATATAGCCTCCATTTTTCTGCTGACCATAAACTCCGTACACAATGCGTCCTGATGGACCTATGCAAACTCACCGCCCAGGAAGCGTTCCTAAGAACAGTCTTCAACGAGATCCATTTTCAGATACACTAGCGCATACGTGGCACTCCTATAATCCATCATATCAGAGGCTTGACGAGGCTGACTGTTGGATTAGAAGAGACCCTAGATGAGCGACCAGTCGGTGTCGGAGTCACACTCATCTACCGAGGAAGTGGAGCCATTGTCGGGGACGTTGGTTGGTGATACCTGGAGCCACTCAGCGTCGCTCTCGCCGCCGACGTCAGTGTTCATGTCGAGATCCATGTCGTCGAACCCCATCATACCAAGGTCTGATCCGGCAGACTCCTCGATGCGCTCCTCCTCTTTTGGTTTGTCAATGATGGGTTTCGGGCGACATGCGAGGGCGACTAGCTCCATCGTACCGGGCAGAGCGTCTGTGACCTGTGCGGTCTTCTGCAAGTCGTGCTGAGGATGATGATCGACGGCATGTTGAGTAGTACCATCGGATGGGATGCTAGAAGACTCTAGGCTCTGCTGCAGGATTTCGTTGGGACGGTAGGCGAGGGAAAGCTCTGCATCCTGCTTCTCCGGTGCAGGGCACAGTCCGGTGGTTGATTGGCCAAGATGCATTTCGAGTGATTGTCCCAAGCCGTCTGCGTCGTCAGCATCGTCTACGACGTCTCCGTCGTCTGCATCGTCGGAATCTTCAGCTTCATCAGTGTTGACATAGAAGTCAAGCTCACCGTCCAGAGGTGCAGCAGAAGAGGGTGCAGGATTGCATACGGGCAGTTGCATGATCTCGGCAGCGATATCGTCCTCGTAATTGCGCTCCATCAAGGTCTTGCAGAGGGCTTGGTGGAAGTCAGGCCTATCGTAGATTAGCTTAGCGATCTCCAGGTCTCCGCGGATCTTGTCATAGGATAAGATGAAATAGTGAATCAGGTGCTGTTTAGCGTTAGTTATGTTTGTCAGCCTCGCAGCTTGTGAAACTTACCTTGAATGGAGACGTATTGTCAGCGAGATGACGGAGGGCGAACACGATAGCATCGCATAGGTCGCGAGGGGGGGAAGGCAGCGCAAGGGCAATGACTGTGGCCTGTTGCATGCTGAGATCGGCCTCGTCTTGAAGCTCTGGCACATCGAAGTTGCGGCCCATGTAGAACATCTGAAGGTGAAGGAGGAGCGACACATTCTCGGGATCCTCATCGTCAGGCTTGCTCGCGTAGCTGGAGCCTTCCTCGAGAAAGTAGACGAAGCGTTCAACGAGGTCGTGGGATTCGGCTTCGATATTGGCAATGGCCTTGCCGCCATAGCCAAGCTCGAAGGCGTAGGCCAGTAGCGGGCATCGCCCATTGACAATGGCGAGCTTGACGTCATCAAGGTGGGTGATTTTGCCGTCAGGAAGCGTAATATAAATGGTTCCAGTGTCGGTACCAGCGCCGGGGGACTCGAAGCTCGCCATGGTGGGGAGGACTGCGGGATCCTGCGTAGAGCAAGGCCCCGAGCGTGCTCACGGTATGATCTCAATGTGGCGCGAGGGCAAGGGCGCGTGGGATGTTCTTGTCTTGAAGCGCAGAAGGATGCTGAGGCTGCAGCCCGGGGGAGACGGGTAGCTTCGGCGACCTGAAGAAGAGTATTGACGAGTGTGATCCAGGCGGGGCCGCGCGAGAGAGCTTGAAGCTTCAGCGCGACCAGTCGGGCGGGGCAAAGGTGGATGAGGCTCGAATTGCCTTGCGGGTGGTGCAGGCAGCAGGCAGGAGCAAGAGGGACCTGATTGGCTTGACGCGTCGCACACGCGCTGGCCAACCGTCACGTGTGGCCGCCATTTCTGCTGCGCGCAACTTCACCTTCACCTTCACCCTCAGCTCCACTTCACTGTTAGGTGTGAGACTGTGAGTCGACGTCGCGATGCCAGGCCAATAACGGCCAGGGTAGGTCTAGTCTGTGGCGGAGCGCTAGGCGCGCGGAGCCACTTTCCTCAACCGCCCGCCCCAACACAGTTGCACCGCCCACGTCACGTCACGTCACGTCACTTGCACCTTTTCTCACATTTTCACTCTCTACTGTCCACCCACTGTCCAGCATCGTCGCGTCTCAGCACAATTGCGAGACGCCCACCGCCCGCCGCCCGCCGCCCCACCGCCCTGCTGCCACAATGGGCCTCCTCTCCCTCCTCCCGGACCAATACAGCACGCTAGAGACATGGCTCAAGAGGACCTTTGTATGGGCATCCTCGCGCTGCCCGACTCTGACTGACTCTGACTGACTCTCCCGCAGCTGGTCCTCGCCATCATCGTCATCGGGCCCTGGGCCGTGCTTCTCCTTTACGATCTGCTGCTCTACATGTTCCGCTCCGCCACCTACGAGATTCCGTACGTTGGAGGGAGAGCTCGCGGTAGAGCACGACCGCGCGCTCCCAGCCTTACTGAGAGACCGAGTGGCCATCGCAGAAAGTTCAGCCTCTCTCGTCGCCGCCCCGCTCGTGCCGAAACAACGGGAGGCTCCAAGTCGGAAGCCGCTGATCCCCGATGGCGAAACATAAAGGAGGAAGGCACAGAGGACTCGTCGGATACGCGATGAAGAAACTTTTACTTTACACCTCTCCTCGCAATTCCTTTGTAGCTTCTCCATGCCCATGTCCGTCACGCTCGAGCTTCTGCCCCGACGCTTATCCGCTCACCTAGGTATGTAGCTAGTGAGGGACGGCAACGTTAGACTGCGATCGGTTTTACACTTCGCACGGGTACCAACAAACCGCAATCGATTTTGTTTGCAGTCGCACTTCCGCAGGCGGAGCGCCCGATTAGGCTCACCGGTATCTTCCGAGGCTTTTGCTCCCACCGATACCATGTTACTTCACCACCCCAGCCACTCAAATGGTGTCGACAGTGCAGATGTACGAGCGAGTGTACCGCGCCAGTGTTTGAGAAGATAGCAGCACTCGGGGAAAGTCGACCGCTGCCGTTTTACGGTAGCGTCGGGGCTGGCTCCTATTTAGACGCACTGTTTGAGCGACAAGTCGGGAGAGGCGAGATTTCAATTCATCTCGGACATTTCTCATCCCCAGGCACACATGGAGACGTATGCGGGGCTCGACAGAATTACCGTAGCACCGAGTCGCATCTCCGTTGGGTACAGCTCGAAGCAAAATTCAAGCTCGATGCGACATGCACCCTTTTAATTGCTCGGGGCATCCTTCCAGCACTATATATCATTATGCCCACTCTTACATAAAGCAAGTCACCATCAACCCTTGTCCTCGCATTCCTTCGTTCGTCTCCACTGGAAAGTGTTTGCTTCTCGGTTGGTTTCACCCTCGGCACGTGATCACACCGCTCAGTCTACGCTTCTCAGGGCCATCCTATCGACTCTCTCTCACACTACCCGCACCTCAGCCGTGGGGCAGGGCGTAGCCCTGTACGCGCAAGGTGATGCATGCAGTTCCACTTTTGTCTTCAAGATCTCTGAAACCCACAACTGCTGTTCTACAGAGTTTGCTGGCCGCTGATGTTGCGGTGAAGTCGTCTGTAGTATATATCAGTCGATGATCTTGAGCTCAACCCACAATGTATCTACGCATTCTCCACCCATATAATCGTCATGGCCACAAATATGCCATTACGACCTCCAATGCCAATGGATGACATGCACCGGACAATGCCTTTCGACATGGATCGAGACCCTCGCGATCCTAGAATCATGAGCGCACCCATTGACGCGTGTCGGATGGGCATGGATGGGTCTGACTACTTTGGAGCAATGGGGATGGGGATGGGCATGGGCATGGGCATGACCCCATCACACCATCGATTTCCTGACTCTCCTTATCTCCCGCCAGGAAGTGACTCGGACATGGTGGGCGTGGGCATGGGAATCTATAGCGACCAACACGCTGATGAACAGGTGCGAAGGTAATGTCATCGACATTGCACAAATGACACGTAATGAACCGCAGCAGCACGAACCTTCTTGTTCAAGTCGTCAACTCCCAAATCACGCACAACGCCCGATATAGCCAGATACAGCCCAAGATGTGCAGCGACGGAAGATTTCCTCAATTCCCGCGAGAATTCCGTGTCCCCAAGACTGTCGAGGAAATCATGACAATGGACTGTATGATCCAGGCTAGTTAACACACGGTCGAATGGCACTGACAGAAGAAAAGCATCCTCGATCGATCGAATCCTTCACTCATATGGGCTCCCGACCGATCTGCGCTCTTTCCGCCTGACCTCTCAGGATTATGTGAAATCTGGAGTTGCAAAGCAAGCGAAGCTCTGTACTTTGTTGGACTTTCTGGGCGCGACTCAACTGACAGCTTACTTGAGGCAGAAGCTGAGGCGACATGCTAGGTATGGGCGATGAACAATCTGTAATCCGCAGGACCATGAGGGGTTGAACAGGCTGGGCCTGGTTGCATTTATCAATGATGTTTGCTGTGGTTTGGTTGACGTGGACCTCTTTCCCCGCATCCAAGGGGTCCCGCGCAGCTATGCTCCAATCGGATAGTTTTCCCGTTATCGTCGTATAGGTGCTTCGGCTCTCGCATATGCACGGCGTGTATGGCGTGGCTCATTCAACATGCGCTCTTTATGTATGATTTAGTGGTGCCTTGATATATGAATGAATGCATCGCCTTGAGTCCTGAAGGACTTGACTGCATTCGTGTACAGCCGCGAGCACCGGTAGCAACATGCTCTGCTTCGATATCCTACACCAGCCCTACGCGTGGGCCATTGTGCCCTCTGTGCTGGCACTAGTACTCTACATCTACACACGACGACGATCAAAGCACATCTTGAAGGTCATCACTCCTTAGCCCTCCCTTCCAAAATGATCTCACACACTCCCCTAGACACCAACCTCATACACCTCACCCCCAACCCCCACGAAAGAACTAGTTCCCGAAGATGCATACACCAACATCGTGCCCCTTCCCGACTTCGACCTCACCTCCACCCCTCCCATCAAGATCCGCCCCTTCAAACCCAAATACCACCTGACCATGGCCCTCGAGAACATCACGCTCTCCGACCTCATCGTCATGGATAACACATACGAATCGCGCATCGCCCTCCGCAAACACCTAATCCAGACCCACCCGCAAGACATCCTAGCCGCCCAGCCCCCCGCCACCGACGCCATCTTTGAATTCTACACCTGGATCACCTCAACCTACCTCCCCCAGCGCTTCCCCACACTATTCACCCTACTCCCTAACGGCCTCCTCAACACCATAACCCAAGAAACCGTCCCCCTAACTCCCAACTCCCCCCTCGCGGCCCTCCGCACCCTCGGCACAACCATCGACACCGACTTCCTCTTCCTGCTCCCCTCTTCCCTCCCCTCGGACACCAACCGCTACCGCCTGCACGCCTTCATATCCTGCTTCCCCTCCGGCTTCTCCACCCCCCAAAAACTCGGGCTCCGCCTCGACGAAATCCACGCCCCGGTGCCCGGCTACAGAGACAAGCTTGAGCGCAGCATGGATCGTTTCTTCGCCTCGCTTCCCGCAGGCAAGATAGTGCGGCGCGTGAACTGGAGCGTGACGACGCACGGGGAGTTGTTTTGCTTGGCGGGGACGCATTTGAGTGAGGAGGAGATGCGGAGGCGGGAGGAGGAGGGGGAGGAGGAGAAGGAGTGGGGGCTGGATAAGACGGTGTTGAGGTGCGAGAGGCAGACGTTGCATCGGCTGCCGAGGTCGGGCGCGCTGGTGTTTGGGTTCAAGACGTATCAGTATGGGATTGGGGAGGTGAGGGACGAGGGGAGTGGGAAAGAGTTGGCGGAGGCGAGTGAGGGGTTAGGGAGGGGGAGTGTGCCGGGGATGAGGGTGTATAAGAGCGAGGTTGTTTGGGGGGAGAGGGTGAGGGCGTTTTTGAGGGGGGAGATTGATGGGTAGGGGGTGGACGAGAGGTTTTGTGGGAGGATATTATGGTGTTTGTAGATAGATATCAAGGGCGTGGAGATGGTATGTTGAGATATTTGCGGCTAATCGACGTCTGGGACTGGGAGTCCGTCTAGGATCTTCATGTTGTCTCTTCCCAGACTCTTCATAGCTTCTGCTGCTTTTTGATTTCTGAGCTCTTTTGTCTCCTCATCTGTTACCAGGACGAAGTCGTATGTCAATAGCTTAGAGCCCTCTGGAATATCGTATTTCTTCGCCTGCTCCGGTGTCACGGTCCCCAGGTCCACTATGAGAGACTCCTTGACGCCGAAGACCGCGTCTGACGTTTCGTAAGGGTCTCCTCGAAGATACAAAGCCCTAAATTTGTCAACCTGAGGTTAGCTTTGTTGGAATAGAAACCCACGTAATGAGGTGATCAAAGCCAGGCTTCTCAAACATATAATGCATGTGGCTTGGCCTCCACGAATGGCGCCCTAGCTTATCCAGCATCTTTCCCACGGGTCCATCATTCGGAATGCGATACGGCACCGGCACAATCGCCTTGAACCAAAACACGCCGTCCTTGTCGCTCCTCATGACCGCTCTCCCATCTGGTTTTTCACCGCTATAGTCTTCGTACTGCACGTCGTAGCTTCCTTTGCTATCCGTCTCCCAGATATCAATCTTGACGTCGGAGATGGGTTCCCCAGTCGTAGTCTTAACAGTGCAGAGACAGAGCAAAGGTTCTCCGTCCGGATCGCCCGAGATCTTGTGGCCGAGGGTATGGTCCTGAGCATCGTGCGTGTGGTAGGGGCCGAGGACGGTGCCCTCAGTTGAGGACGAGGGTTTGGGGTGGTCGATGCTATCGACGAGGAGTGAGAGGCCGAGGGTGTCGGAGAGGAGGATGAATTCCTATGCCCATGGGCGTCAGCGATTGCTCTTCGAGCATGGTAGAGATTGTCTCGGCGAAGGCAACGTACCTGCCGCACATCTGTGCATTTCTTCCCCACTGCCGTCAAGAACTCAATGCCTGCGAGCCATTCCGGTGTGCTTAACCGCGTCTCGCGCGCAAAGTCGTGGAGGTGCGACACCAGACGCTCCATTACATACTTGAACCGAGGCTCTTCACATTGCGAGTTAATGAGATGGACATTGTCGGTGATGTTATCAATGGTGAGGTCCTTTAGTGGGGGTATGTTGACCTTCTCGTGCGCCATCTTGGGTCACTTTCTGCGATAAATTGTCGTGTCGAGGTCGTGTGGGGGTAGAAGGGAACAAAGCAGGCGCGAAATCGTGGAGATATACAAGCCTCTCTGTCCAAGCCCTTTTACGCCGTAATACACAGTAAGACCTTACAAATTGAGACTACATCGAACGGCCCTGTTCCGCGTTTTGGTGCTGGTGGAACGACGTCAATCAAACACGTGAGTAGATGGGAGCCCTGGAAGAGGGGCATGGGTCCAAGGCTGACATGATGGTTTACCAGGTCTTCAATTGGCTCATACAGTTCGTACAGCTTGTGTATGCGACTGCGTCCAACAGCATTGAACGCCCCGCACCTGTGTTGGTCGAGGTGAGCCTGGCCTGGCCTGGTGATGTCGGAGGCGCGCTCGGTAAGTGGGATGTGGGGCAGGCTATGGCTGGGAGACTAGTATGAATCGGGCCGGTTCGCACAGGAAGAGGTTATGTTTTCAAAGGGAAAAGCCCAGGTTATACGGAGTAGGTCCACTGTAGTGTAGGTACTGGCAACATTTAGCGTGTCAGAATCCGGTAGCAAGTCAACATAGTTGCTCATTCGACTCTGACGAGACCTGCTTTCACATCTGTCCGCGCTCGAACCGTATTTGAGACCAGAGTCGGAACGCAAGGACTGTAGGTAAGCCGACTGATTCAGAGTATATGCTGGAAAGACTTGATCCCAAGTCACTGATAAGGATGCGATTCGCGCGATAAATGCCGATAAGCCCTGCGAGAAATATGCATTCCTCCAACACGATGGCTTGAGTACAGGTTAGTATATTTGTTGACTTGCCGACCGAGCGAGCTCAGGAATATCCGTACCACCAGATTCTCGGCAGAAAGCGTTCGAAAAGAAGGCCCGACGCATGTATGTCGCACATGTGGGTTTCAGACGTGTGTTGCGTGCAGCCGCATGCTCCTGAACGAAGCCAAGAGATCGTCCTGTGCCGAATGCAGTTCCTAGGTGTCTTTGTTGTATTAAGGGGGTGTGCGACAGGAGAACTGTTGAGGAAGAGCATGGACGCGCTGCGAACTCTATGACTACCAGCTTGGGTGGTGGGGGAGGATTGACGTCAGAAGCGCAAAGCAGCGCTGCATCAACATCGCATTCGCATCTAGCCATGGCATCGAACCGTCATCGCAGTATCCGGAGGAAATCGGACCTCCAAGCGGAAGCCTGCATGTCGACACGATACTTTGCCGCAGTTAATTAGCCTGAAAGGCAGTCGCATCACCAGATGCAGGAACAACGCAAGCACAGTAGCTCAGTCGAAATCATCCATATTGCTCGGATCTTGCCATGTTGATCGCGATCGCATACGCCTATCTCCATTCCCACCCGAACATTTGAGGTTGAGAGAGGTGGACTGAGGAACAAGACCGATTACAGTTCTTTACGTGGAGAAGAACTTCCGTACAGTCCCGTGCCGCCCACATATCCCGCTGCCGATGAAAGAGATACATTACATGAAAGTAATAGAGAATGGTGAAATCGGGTTCGCAGGCCATGAGCGCTACACCCTATGCGGCAGAATTTTTGGGATTCTCCGACGAGGTTTTCCACTAGGTGTGAGGTCAGACTTGCGTTCAAAATCTTAGGAGCGCGCCTCTCGTGGAAAAGTGGACTGAGAAAATTGCTATAGTCTGCGAGGCCTCGTTTCGGCCTGCAGCTCTTCGGTGAGAGCGCGATTCTCAGCGTGGAGAAATGAAGCAATCACGACTCTTGCATCGACACGAATCGTAGTCATGAAGACAGTGCCGATTATGTTCGAAGGAGACGTCTTTCGGGAGAGTAGGAGTGCGTGGAAACGCAGTGCCGGAACAGAAGGCAGGGCCAGAAATGAAATAGCAAGAACAGGATCGGTATTAGGAACAGGAAACGCATACCTTCTTGCCCAGCTCCTTCTGCTGGTCCTTGAAGGCCATGTCCTTGTACTCAGAACGGTGCTTCTTGACTGTCGGGTGTTAGCGCTGTTGGTGGCAGGATGCGTCGCAAACGCGTCAAACGCGTAGATTTTGACGGTTTGGGTGGACGAACAGAATTGCTGCATCTTGATCATTGCATTCTTCGCATTTGCCCTCTTGCCGGCGCCGCGACCAGGTCCGCCTTTGCGAACGCCGCCTGTGGTTGTGGCCTTGGCCTTGGGGGTGGCTGCTTTGGTTGTGGTAGGGGCCATTGTAAATTATTTAAGAATTTAGAAAAGCTTGTAGTGGGTGTGCTGAGGAAGCCCAGAAGAAATTCGATGGATTCGATGAATTGAGGAAATTGGTGTTGGAGGAGAGCATGAGGACGAAGGTGAAGGGCCAAGTTAAACAACATCCGGAAGGGTAATCGCGCTAGTCTTGAATTGCTTTAGCTCCGGAACAGACATAAATCGAATGCGCAGAGCACAACGACTGTGTATGCGGCGCTGACTTGGACCGAAGTAGACACTGTGGCAGGGTGATTGGAGCCCTGCATTGAGGCTGAAACATGATAGCTGCAATCAACCGCGCCCTGCAGCGACCCCTACGCCGTGCTCCCATTAGACGAGCAGGCCTATTCTGTGCCTAAGGATGCGACAGTTATTTGCTGATCCTCGACATCGGCAGCGTTTCGAAAGAAACAGAGGATTCTTGAGCGTGATATCGGATGCTGACAGCCGCAATGACGCAGACGGTTAGCTCCACCGCCCTAGCCACTTCTCCATTTGGCCTTGTCGTAGCTAGAATTCATCGACGATGCACTTGACTTGATGTTGGAGCTGTTATGTAGAGCTCCTGTCCAATCTGTAGCGCTCACCGCTATAATGGTCACAACCACGGTTCTTGAGCTCGACCACGCAACTTCGGTGCCTTGTAGCGTAAATGAAATGCTGCGAGACAGCTTGAAGACGAATTATCAAGTGCTTTGCAGATATTCTGCTTGGGAAAAGGCCCAAGACGTAGGGGTACAGATACTCTTCATCCTCTGCTACGTGCCACTCTCGCACATATACTTCAGCCAAAGTTCCGTGCTGTGTCTTGATGCTCAAGGTACCCCACAAGAAGAATGAGGCTCAATACGCTATTAACATCCATCCTCCTTGACTCCATCGCCTGGGATCATCGGCTGAACAATGGTGATATTTGCGAGGCCTCGACCGATGCCTTGCGAGTAGACCTCCACTTCATTTTTGAGCCGCGGCGGCTTTGGCTTCCTCACTCCCCACAGCTACCAGTTTGCCGACGACCAAGTATTTTTCCATGAATCGCTCCTCCCAGCCCCGCATAGCTTCGAGCTGGTCGTCGCCTAGGTCTGAGAGAGTGTCCAGGGGGCCGTCCAAATCCTTGGTCAGCATGTCCTCGTCGAAGCTGCCGCACGCAAGTCCACGACTCGCGTCACGCCCTGCAAAGTTGGCATAGGGACCGCCTGGGCCGTAGAAGTTCCTCCCAGCCGTGACATCAAACACCCTGCCGCGGACGGACAAATATACTGGCATACCATTCAGGCCATTGTAGGGGAACAATTCCGGCGGAGTGAAGGTTCGGAAAACGGTCGGAGGTGGCGGCTTGGGAAGCGTTTGCTGTTTTGCGGGCTTGAGGCGAAGGTACACGAGGAAGACGAGCAGCGAAAGGAGGACCAGGTTGATGGGCGTCACTGGCGAGGCACTGCGTGGCAGTCTGTTAGCTGAAAAGCGCGGTGGCTTCAGGTTACCCAATGCTTACACCTCGGCGGCTGGCGGAGGGGAAGATGCTGCCACGGTCAGCTCGTGTTCAGAAGGTCAGTGTGCAAGCTAACTGTCTGTCATTCTCGAGGAACGCGTTGATACGTAGAAGCTGCCTACTCGCGTTGATTTCCGGGTGCGCGTGGTGAGTAGAGGTGCTGGTCCGTAGCGGGGCAGCTATTTGTATCGAGGAGAATGATGCAACCCCGACGCTGACGACCGCAACACCACGCTAAGAAACGTCCCGACCGCGAGTCGCATTCCGATCAGCTCGCGCAGTGAGCCACTAGCCGCCCTGCTTATTCCGTTGCCTCTGGACCTGGACTTGCATCTGCGCCCCCGAACCCACGACTCTAGGGGGGAGCCGCCATAAGACGTTAAAGCGGAGCCAGACAGAGGGTGCGAATTCATGCAACATCGCTGCCCAGCCCAGCGCCACTGAATCACAAATCCCCACAAACGGCACCATTTATCACAAAGGGGTCGGCCCTCATATCTATATATACTCGTCGCAAGCCTCGGGCGGGCATGCTGCGCTGCGCGACGCCGTCAAGCAGCTATTCTCTGCCCTCTTGAAACGCCGATTTGAGTCTGAAACGCAACAAAACAATTCATCTCGGCAGCCACAGACGCCTCTGATTCGTCGCGCCACTCCTTGAGCCTTGAGACCAGGAAACTCGACTGCTCTTTACTGTCGAACCGTTGAAAGCGCCCTGTAGCCTCTCCGACTGCGACGTTCGGTGGCGCCCGCTCGCGGAAAGCACGACGGATCCCGCTGCGCCTCAAGACGTGGCCGCCGCCCCTCCCCTCCCCTGCACCCTCAGCTCAGTGTTCCTGCATCGTGTGAGTCGTCGGTCGCCACTCCTATTTTGACTCTTCTCCCCAGCAACACACACGAGCAGCGTAACGAGCAGGAGACAGTCTGCTCTTGTGGTGATATCCATTTGGTACGTACGCGTCTCACTTCTCTTGCTTCTTGCCTGTCACTCCACTCTCCCGTCGCTATATTGGCTCTGGACCCCATTCTCTGGATCCTGTTCATTCTCTGAACCCTGCCCTGCTGCTTCGAACATCATTCTCAGCAAGGCTCCTCTTTAATCCTACCCGGTTGCTTATCCTTGCGATTTCCTTGGCCATCCGGTTTTCGAGACAGCGATCGCCTTCAGACCAAGTATCGATCTTACTACATTCTCCATCATCGCAAGATGACTTCCTGGAATATGGATTACCCCCCAGTGGCCCCAGTGGATCTCCCAAAAAACCGAAAGTGGAAGACAGCCGGCCTTATTGCGTTATCATTCTTCATGCCTCCCCTCGCCATGTATCTGGACGGTGCCTCTCTTGACCTTGTCTTAATCAGCTGCATCGTAACATGCTTTTCATTGTTGGCCTCAATCGTCTTGGCCATTTGTTTCGTCTGTCGTAGCCCATATGGTCGAAAAGCGCAGCGACCAATGCGGGTTCGACTTCGTACTGCCAATGTCCAAGGAAACCAAACAGAGGGCATGCTTGAAAATGAAGAGAAAGCGACGCAAGCTCTCACAGAACCTAGCAATGCGCCCATTCAAAGCAAGGCGACCAATGTTGAGGCACCTCAATAGCAACTCAACGGAACGCACCCGACACCCGACCCAACCCACCATTCGCTAATTCACCTGTGATTCTTCCTTCTGGCGCTGTTATCTGCGACTCACGACATGTTGGATTCTTGGCTGACCCTTGTTCTATGCAGGTCCTATCATGTGGAAACGCCTGCAGGGTCATGGTCGGGAAAAAGAGAAGCATATCGGCAATCCCGTTCTCGTTGAAACCACCTACGACGAGGATCAGCTCAGGCATATTCCCACCATCTCTGCCGCCCAAAATGCCAGTCATCAGCCGAGTGTACAGTCACCCTCTTCTCTCCAGTCATAGTAAGATGTCTCTTCCTCCGCACTCCCAAGCTTTCTATTAACATCAGATAGCAATACATTATCTCCAACCTACGCGCAGAATTACCGCGCTTCCGATGCTCCTACTCTCAACTCTACCTACTCGCAGCCTTCCCCCGAATTAAACTACGATTATAATCCTACGGCCTCGGAACCTGGTTACCGAGACGACGTGTCACCTCCCTCTTCTCCCGAGCCAGAGCAGCAAAACGAAGTAGACGCTAATCAACCACGACGATTTCGCTCTATGCGCGATGTATCCCCCGTTGACGAGACCCGAGCAGCCCGTACCGGCAGTAATATTCCCGTCTTGCGAAAGGCCCCGCTTGACGCTCAAGGCAACCAAACTGCGGCCACTCAGAAATTCTGGGGCGGTAAAGTAGCGCCGAACAGCAAAGTGAAGTGGGATGAGTACTCCGGCGAACCTACCTCAAGCACCAAGGGCAAGGCGAGCCAGGTCAGTCCAGGATCCTTCGTACCAAAAGTCGCCAAGGCTACTACCAGCGGACCGCAAGACGCGCTCAAGAAGCCGGCGACATATTCGGAACGCACGAACCGTTTTGGAAGTAAACCATCCGTTGTTGACACCAAACCAAGGCCCCGCGAACCCTGGAGTCGAGCCAGTGGACGAGCAGAAATCGTGCAGCCCTTAAAGGACGACAAGGACGCGAAACAACCACCAACAGCATTCCAAAAAAGAGTTGTTCCTAAAAAAGCAGACAGTCCAGGACTCGTATCGCCGAATTCGCTTGCGAATACCGTGAAGCGGGTGCCTGTCGCGACTGAGACCGCCCCCGTCGCAGATGACCGCGAGGGGCTCGACAGCTTTGACACGCATGAGGATCCCATTAAACCCGTTGTCCCGCTCAAAGTCGGAAGGAACTCTCCTCCCAGGAGTTTGGCATCTCCCACTTCGCCGCATAACCCGGTAAATCAGGGTCCTTATTCATATCCCAGCCCCATAACTCCTACCAACAATCAGCCTCGATCGCAATCGACCAAGGAGCAGGAAACCGAAGGCCCCCAGTCGCGATCGACACCACCAAACGCAAAGATCGTCAGAAAAAGCATTGAGGCCACACCGGAATCAACGTCAAGTAAAGAGAACGGGTTCAAGAGTCGCTTCAGCTGGACTACGGTCAATACCAGTACGACTTACCAGCATTCTCCACCACCGTCGCCTCCGCCGCCCCTCCCAACCGAGGATCCCCTGCCTGCTGCGAAGTCGATCCTCGAGCGTAAACGCCCTGTCCCCACATCCGACAAGGCCACAGCACGCAAGCCCATTTCGGCTGCAACTACCCGCTCTGTAACCATGTCCGACCCGCCTTCTCCCCGTCCGTCGTCGACCTTCTCGACGAATACTCAAAAAGCGTTGCCACGTCCACCCACTGAACTCACAGCCGCGGATCATATCGACATCCTGGAGGCGCAAATGGAGGATCTGCGGTTGCGCCGGTCCAACGTCGGCCGTCTACTACATGATCTCAACCAGCGGGCTCCGCCAAACCCACTGCTCACGGACTTCAAGAGGATGAGATTGGTCGAGCGGCGTAAGAAGGACTTTGAGAATGAGCTAGCCGAGATCAAGAAGGAGGAGCATGACGTTGGGCTGATGTTGCACCGGGCTTGGAGGAAGAGGGAGCGGGCTGACCCGAACGGAAGCGAAAGCGCCATCTGGATCAGGCGAGTCACGCGATGAAGCACTTTTGGTTTTGCTGCGACTTTGCCTGCAAGGACCAGGATCGAGTCTGCACTGTATGATGTATGGGTTGGCTGGAGCAGGTCCTTCTGCTTTCGAGACGGGGTGGATAAGTCTGAAAGGCCCGAAGAGGAGGCAGTGCGGGCTTTTTGTGTGCTAGTTTCTGAATTTGTAGCATTTTTGTGGTGCGAGAGCGATGAGATACCTCATTTCCTTCTAATTCGAGAATGATTGTTCTGCGGGACTCTGACTTTGCAAAGACACGTTATTGATGCAATTCTCTGTTTACGAACCCTTTAAATTTTTATATTACGTACGCCCCTCCCTGCTGTGAGTATTGGGATCCACATAGCGAGGTTCAACTAGAGCGCTGTACAATGAACGTCTAGTGCCGTACTGGTCGACTAAACAATCACTTATATCCGTGTGACCTTATCATCCTAGCCCCCACAAGCCCTGCTATCTCAAACAGGCAAAATCGGCCTCTTTCCCCACTCATCCTTCCCTGCCGCAGCACTGAAAACTATACCTGCCACACCCATCACCTCAAACTTCCCTGATCGGTGAAGCCCCCTCGGCCATAAACTAGTCATACACCTCTTCAATAACTTCAATCGTTGGTCAGATGCTTGATCGCCGATGCATGTATTTATGAGAAGGCGCAAATGGGCAAGTTTGCCGAAAATGTGGATATTTCGTGGCGCTTTTCTCGGAGCCTTGGTTTTCTTTGCACTAGATATTCCCGAGGATTGGGGAAATTGGGCGGGAGAGTGGCACGGGAATACATTTTGGGGCGGGTTGTTGCAGGGGGTTGGGGTAGAGGAATTGGGGGATGGGAAAGTGGAGGTGGAGGGGTTTGATTGACTGGGTCGAGGGAGGTGGGGAGTTTAGGGTTCAAGCAGGAATACTTTGGAGGGATGGGCAGGGTGGTTGAGCTGAATTAGGATATGATTCAATGATCTAGGTAAATCTTACTGGGTGTGGACTTGATGGACACGAACTGATAACATTTGTTTGTTGAGAAACCCTCAAGTTGATCTTTTGAAAAGAATGAAGCAACATATCGTCCGATCATGTTGGCCCTTTGTGACAAGCAGACAGACGTGCATTTCTACAATGCAGTAGCGCAGCCTCACGAAGCGCTCATGTATCTATTGGTCGATAACTGCAGCCCACCCCGGACAGGAATGAATCATCCGATGACTACTTCTACTGTGGGATAGTCAGGGCCTGCGGCAAGTGCCGCTCGTGATGTACACGAGCTCGCATCGTGGGAGGTGGTTCAGCTGCTTACGCTGTCGTGCAGCAAGATGGGTTCTTGGGGGTGAGATATGACGGGTCCAGCTGCACGGCGATGACTCGGAAGCAACAGCAGTATTACGTGCATGTCTGCCGCGTTCCCGCTCCGATGGTAGAGCGAGCGGAGACGCAGATCCGATTGGCGAGCATCAATTGGAAACGGCAGCACTAGCAAATTCGTGATCTAGCTCCACTGCCTCATGGCCCGGTGCAAGATCAGTAGAGATTGATGGTGTAATCGGTGGACATTCGCGTGAAGGAAAAGCTGAGATGATAAGGAAGAGTGGTAAAAGGGGGCGATACGGTGAGCTTCCCGTGGTTATATGGCTGCCACGCGCTCTGGGCTACCGTTCATCTGCTAGATTGAAGGCGGTAAAAAGGCTTCCGATGCATAGGAGCGGCACAGTTGCGGAGAAGGCAAGAATCTGAACATGGTCGTGATTCCTTCCGCCTGGTCCCCCTTTGTTGGGGTCCATGTACGGGGACGGGTGATGTCCTGGCAGCAACCTGATTCCCGAAGCCATGGGATTTGCACCATGGTGCGGCAATGGCTTGATGAAGTCGGCAAGCTGAAGCACGGCGATTTTGCTTTTCACGGCGAAGGGTGGCGCTAAGTGGTCCTCTGCAGTGGATATGCAGAGCGAGGGGATGTGAGGGCCTTGGCCCGTGACGCTGCCTGGCTTGGAAGGCGCCGCCGCATGCGCGAGCCAGTGAAGGAGCGCTCATTGTCGGAAGTGCAACGCTAGAATCGATATGTGGGCGGGTTCAGGGTGGTGGTGAGGCGTGGTGGAAGGGAGCGGGCATCAGAAGGGCGCGGATGCAGGGAGCCGGTGCTGCCTGACAAACAACCCCGCCGACTATTTCCGCCCGGCAGCCACTGCTCAGGCACGTCTATAAATCCCAGCGCGCGCCACAGCCTCATCCGTCTTGCAAAACTCTTTGTATTGTACCGAGTAATCCGCTCTCCCCATTATGCAGCCCGGCAGCAGCCCAGTTACGCCAGACCCGTTCCCTCCCAATCCGATGCGTCACAGTACATCCAATGCTCAAGATCGCGACGACGCGTCGCCCAGCCGGGGCGCCAGAGAGAACGAAGGGGAATACCACGAATAGAAGATTGAATCCACCGGCTCCGGAACGCCATTCCTATACCTGCACCGGCACTATTCCCTCGAGCTGTGGCATCATCTCCAGAGCCTTGGCATCCAGACTCCAGCTGTGCAGGTCGCCGACATGAGTTTCGAACAGCGGAGTCAGCCTGGTACACCCGGATTCAATGTCCCAGTAGTGGCAGGCATCGTCGGCATAAGGCCAGCTAATGGTCACGAATCCAACAAAGGCACCCACGACGAAATCGCCTGGGTGTTGATATAGATACTGGCGTAATTGTGGCCTGCCCGAGTCAGACATGGCGCCCAGAACCCACCGGCAGCAGCGAGGCCAACTCACCATGGAAGAAGATCCACCAATATATCGTAGGGGGTACAGTCCTGCCGAGAAAGAGGCATTAGCCATTCAGGCATTGCGTTTAGGTTCTCAACACTCGGCCAGATGATCCACTGCCTCCGCATTAGCACATGTCTTCCTCCGTCAACCTTGGATTGCGCTCCTACCCGCATCATTTTAGTCAACAGATATGTCGAGGCCAGCCGGACTGGCAGCGGTGCAGCTCCCAAGAGCTTGTTGACTGTTCGAGAAGCCCACGTCGTTACTGGCTGAGTCTCCTGCGGATCTACAAACCCCAGTAGGATTGTGTCGACGTCGATTTCATTGCGGCCGAATATCTGCGTCTCATCCCACCCGTTTGCCAACATCTCTCTTTTCGTCTTTCTGTAAAATGCACATTCAAAACTAAATTTTCCCAATTCGCTCCCGTCGTTATATTTAGATAGAAACACGCCGTCAAGAGCTGGGTCTGGCTGAAAAGCGTGTGCCGGCTGGCTGTGTTCCCTACTTTCGTTAACGTCAGTCTCTCTTTTACCCTCCATTCAATCCTTATTCGTACCTGTCATCTCGTGACGAGCCATCATAAGATGAAGCTGCAAGACTCTGGGATGGACGCTGGTACGGCTCGCTCCCAGGGGTGCCTAACGAATCCTGCTCGGCCAATTGATTTTGCTGGTCCCGGACATCCTTGGTCACACATTAGCCATAGCACGAGGCAACCGCGGCATTTGCACATACCTGGAGAGATTTCTTGATCTCATCCGCCGAGTGGTGTGCAAACCCGTTCTTCTCCAACTCGTTGGCCCACGTCGCCGCGGTCGCTCTGTCCGGAGCCATGGCCAACAATGAGACAATCGACTTCATATCATCCAGCTCCTTTGCCAGCCTCCTGACGTGAGCCCTTAATTGTGTAGTAGTCTTGCCATCTTCGGCCACATCATAGATACACTGGAGGTTCTTGGACTGGCAAGTGTTGCATTTCGGTCTAACGCCATCGCACTGCAACATCGTCAACAAAAGGATCGCAGACTGGGCAGTCGGGGCAACATACCTTCGACTTCCGCTTTCGACAGCTTTCACACGCAATAGACGTAATTTTCCCGCGAGGAGTACGCAGCGCGTAGGTTCCGGAGATGGGCGACTGATGCTGGCCTCTTGATCCGCCCAAACCCCCTCCGAGGCCTTGTTTTGGGGCCAACGGAGCCTTGTGATTCGCAGTCGCCGATGCAGGCTGTGGACGAAGTACAAGAGTGGCGTCGGCCGACGTATCAATTTGGAGGGGACTCTGGCTGTTGTCCCAGGATGAAGATGATTCCTCTCTGTCACACATCAGCATCTCGAAACTTCACAGGGGTAGAGGGTTGCGATGATCAAGCAACCAACTATCGAGAAGAAGTGGCCACGGCTAATCCTGGATCTGGGCGACGCATTCACTCATCCCGGGACGACCAGCTTTTGGGTGACAAATATTGCGTCTTGGTATTGCAGCCATGCCTGAGAACTTGAATTGGTGACAGAAGTCAACTTCGATGAAGACGGCGTTGGACTATTGCTGCATCAGACTGCTCGCACAGCATTCGGCAGCAGCCACCCGACTCAAATGAGGCGGATCACCCCATGAACCACCGGTTACCGTACCGAAGCCGAATGTTGCCTTGCGTGGTACAAATTTGCCGAGATCGACTTTGGTGGCTTGATATAGGTCTCTGAGCCGAACCTGGCAATACTGTCGCTTACTCGGCCACGGCTCCTCGAAGAGAGCCAGGACTGTTCACGGCAGCGATACCTCGGAAATACCGTCGCGATGTTCGGTCGCGGCGATTTGCGAGTGCGCCTGGATCGAACGAAGCAATGTCTGCCATGGTCGAAGGCGGGCCCGGGAAAGGGTCTGATTTCTACGCAGGATCTCGGGCGCGCGCCCTGTGGAGTCGCCTTGTGGAGTCGCCCGCTGGTCGCATAATCCGAGGAAGAAATGGGGCAGAGAGAAAGTGGAAATAAGATTACCTGTGAAAAGACTGCGAGGGTATCACAGCCTCCGAGGCACGACGCATCATACGAGGATTTGGTCCTTCTGGCAGCCCACCGTCCAGCGAATTTGGCAAGCCATTGTGATACCAATAATTCACCCCTGGATATACATCAGCTCCGACTCTGGATATGTGAACACACTTGCGGCTTACCTGGAGACGAGTTTGTCGATTCTGAAGGCATGAATGCAAGCATTTCTCTGAATACTACATCCGAAGGGGGGTTGGGGCTATGGGCGGAGAGGTACAGAGCACCCAATTCCGCAAGACCCTGGGGGCGATCAGCCCTGCATCAGTCGGGGAATTACGACTTTGTATAGATCTGCTGGAGCCTTGCAGACATGGAAATCACCAGGCTCGACCAGCCTAACGTACTTGCTGACAAGCCTCACCAGCTGGAACGGAGTTTCAAATGTCGCTCACATATACGCCAACGAGCGGCGGATGCAGGTTCGCCCTAGTGTCTAGTGGACCAAAGCCAACAACCGCGGGGAAGTCGGCTGGCAGACGGCAGTGTCGGGATAGACTAGCCCGGCGCTCTCCGCAGCTGTCACGAAGGCAAACAAGCCGAGCAGAGTCGGGGGGTGAGAGTCAGAGCGCGTGCTGAGACTCCCTGGTCCCCCTCTGGCTTGGGCTGTCACCCCGAAATACCACGCCACCGCACGTTCTTGCTCACTCTTACTCAGGTTCTGACCGGGCCATGCAAACACAATATGTCTAGATTGGGAAAGCCGCACAAGGACCGCGAACTCACTTTTGACGTTGGCTATGACGCACCACGGCCTGGCATCCTGTGTAGGCTTGCCATCAAGACTGCCCTGGCTCGGACGCCGCACCCTCAACAGTGGTCTAGACCCTGATTTCCGATGAACCGCCGCTTGAAAGCGGGCTTTTGGCCCCTCGTCGCCCAGGCATCCCCTTCTGCAACGCGGCTGTCATAGGCCACTCCCGGCGAGACATTAAGTACCCAAGTCGGTCCGATACCTCGTCTCAGCTCAATGGTCGCACTGCCTTGTTGCAATGACGATCTCTACGCTGATTGCGAAGCTGCCCCCTCCCCAAGCACACACAGTCCGCAAGGCCCATGGCATGGAGCTCGGTGAGCCGTGTGGGCTTGAGCAAAGTTCAGAGCAAGGGCAAGACCTTCCACGCAATGCTCTACTGGCATGCTCTGCCTCGGCGCCACCCTCATGTGTCCAAATCCGACAGAGCCTCGTAATCCCGAAAGGCAATCACATGCGAGCTGGGCACTGAGCAGCTCTGCGTTCATTTCCGGCGACCGGCGACTGGGCCTGGCTGCAAGCCACTGTTGAAAGTGACCTTTCAGCAAGGATGCAATCGACAGGATAGGATAGGACTGACGTGTCGCCCCGACTGATCTTGCCTTCTGAGTGACGTCGGCACTGCCGGGTTCATAATTGCAACGGTTCCTACGCCTCTGCTCATCTCCCGCAGTCTACGCTGGGTCGTTAGAGTGAGTCGTACGCAGCGCTCGGGCGGCTTCCGATCCAAGGAGGCACGCTGCTGTGCCATCTTTTGTTACGAGGTATGCTCTGACCTGTGAGAGACTTTTACACAACGCTTCTCTTTGGCAATTAGGGCCATCACCATCATTGCTCGATATCACAGAACCAGCTCCAGGTCTAGCTGCAAAGAGGACCCGTATCCCTCCTCATGACGACCAACAGACGATCTGATTGGCTGGGCCCCAACAATGGCCCGCTTTCGAAAAGAACGTTTGATGGGCTCAAAGTCACTGGGAGGCAGGTGAATTCGCGCAATCTAGAGGACTCTTCTGCACCGTGCCACCAATGCCCCGAACATCTTGCCGCATCTGAGGTAGTGGCAGCTGATCGACTGCTTTCGCATTGGCGCAACAAGCGACCATGCTCACATTTCACCTACTCCAACGGTGCAAAGATCTTCAGAGTACAAGGCGGCTGTGCATGCGGTGTCATGGCGCAACAATGTCCTCTGTCCGGCATCTCCACGGGAGAGTCGTCGAAAAAAAGTGCCTCGTCCGCCCGAGCATTTGGTGTTGCACCTGCAACTCGCCACGGTTCCCCGCACGCATTGCACCAGCATGATCCGAATTGGACACAGCGCCAGGAACACCTACGTAGGAGTGGCATTGTCCTTGCACTAACAGATGGATGGGACCGGATCCCTGGACGACTAACGAAAGCGTGAGCCCGTCGTTTCTCACGGTCCCTCTGCTGGGCTAGGTTTTCGCCATCGCCCGCCCCTAAATCGGCCCGTCTGCCACTATTGATCGCTTGGCCTAGCGTTGCACCACCTACCATTTCATTAAACTACTTTTGCAGGAAGAAGGTTTAGACGTGGAAGCCAAACGTGGACAGTGAGAAACCTACCATGGGTAAGTGGAACTCGGTCGCGAGCCGAACAATTGAAAGGTAGACGAGCAATGACGTTCCGCTGGGCATCTCGCAATCGCGTTCGCTTCCCGAATGGCGTAGAGCTATTGGTGGCTGCCTCTGTCTGGCCAAGAGCGAACAATCGTCAAATGCACGTGCACCTTGTCAAGCACACAAGATCCTTTCTCCTGGCAACGGTTTCCCTACCGAATATCTGGTTCTGGCGTCTTGAAGCTACTCATTCAGCCTCGACCTCGTGCGAGCTAGGCATACAACTCGAGCTCGCCGGCGCTCCGCCAGGCATGATTGGGATGTCGCCGTCCCACGTTTCCTCAGCGCAGGGTCCCACCGCACATTGCCACGGAACTATCCTGTGCAGCGAGGCAAGTCCTCTGAGCCTATCTTTCGGCTATCTCAACTTGCGACCTTGGATCTTACATCCGATGCAAGGCCGCCGCCATTTCACAGTCCGGAAGCACTGTGGCACAATGACCCTCTCCGTCGCAAAGTTTATTTGAACTCCACATGCAAACTCCACTTACGCACACTACGTGCACCTGGAACCTTGTAGATCGTGTGAGTGAGCCGTGTCCTCAACGGCTTCTTACGCAACGGCCAGGATGGCCAAAGTACCTCCAAGTGTGCCATCTGCCTACCACTTCCCGAGTCAAGGGCCATCTCAGACATATTTCCTCTCATGACTCAACGACCGCCCAGCCTTGAACTCGATGGGAGCATGCTCTGCAACGTCGCTTTTTCAAACCAAATTGTTTTTCTTGCGATGGTCTCCATCAGACCACTTTCACACCCTGCATGATCCTCCCCGAAATAACACCTTCGGTATGCCATGGGGAAGACCGGCAGTTGCCCCTCTTTCCCCGATGCTGGCAAGGGATCAAGGCGTTTCCACCCCTCACCGAGCAGCCGCGGCGCAGCAAAGAGACAGACAGGTTCGCGGATGCGACGATCGCAGTGCGTGGCATTTCTCGGCTTCTACTTCAAATTGCCGCCACTCAGGGGCATCGGTGTCTTGCACTGCTTATTTCCGCGCGAGTCGCTTCCTTTGCGGTGTAGAAAGGTAAGAAGAGAGAAGGAAGTGGCGAGGCGGATGCGGGTTGCGTTCGCGTGAATGGGCCGAATCCATGCATGTTTGTCGATTGCGACTGAAACATCTCCGCGCGAAATTGTAGTCATGGAGGGGATGCGCAGGGGCTATACCTTTGCAGAGTCATTGAACAACCAGCATGGGCACGATATTTGTTCATTGTGGCATGTTGTACGCGGGTCCTGTCTCCATGTTGATCCGTTCTGCAACACATTCTCGCCTGCCCCCGGGCGGAGGCGACCTATCCTGACTGTCGATCGGGCCAGGGGATGGGGGAACTCGCAATGCGGTTCCGGTCGCATCTGACTGTTTCCCAACACGAGTCCGAGTTGCTTCAGACGGCTGCTCTCCGTGGCCCCCGAGCTGGGCACATTTTCCACGCATCCAGTCGCCCCCTTCCCCCCTTCCTTCTTATTCCCACTTCGATATGTCTGCACTGTGTACTTGTAGAGCGCGCCCCTTTCCCAGCCAAACACAGTTATGCGCGAAATGGTACGGGTTGAACATTGCACATGGCTGTGCTTATGTAGTTAGCACAATACAGTGGACGTCAGGATGGCAAGGAAATGCACATGCAACGTACTTACTACTCAGCACACAGTAGGCGTCTTGTCCAGGGCAGCATCCAAAACCGAGCCTCGCGACTTGGCGCACACGTGATGGCGCGTCGCCAAGGCACTAGTTGACTAAGCGAGAAAAGTTGCTAGTGACCTCACTCCCACCACGCTGCCCCACGCTTCCCTCTCCACCACACCCCAACCGCGATCGTACCCGCGCGGCCCCTCTTTCCCTGCCCACACCTTCCTACCTGCCCCAAAAAACCGCTCCACTGAGAGCTTCAAGTCGTCGCCTGCGTGTCCTTGTGCGCCTCGTCTTGCGCTTC
Organism: Polyplosphaeria fusca; assembly: GCA_010093805.1. Classification (NCBI taxonomy): domain Eukaryota; kingdom Fungi; phylum Ascomycota; class Dothideomycetes; order Pleosporales; family Tetraplosphaeriaceae; genus Polyplosphaeria; species Polyplosphaeria fusca. The sequence goes on along the minus strand of ML996140.1, from coordinate 48,218 downwards.
TGAGGCCCCCAGGCCGATTGAGCTGCGAAGCACCAAGGATACAGCCAGCAGTCAGTTGCAGCGAGCCATTCGTCTTCCCCCAAAGGACCCAAGCTGACTAGCCGCGTCCTCACCTTCTTCTCCCTGATAGCTAGGCTTCGGGTTCGCTGCGCACGACACAGACGCCGTCATGTCGTCCTCGAACAATGCAAGGTCCTACAACCGCCCGCCGCGCTCACCATTTGACGGCGAGAGCAGAGACCGACGTCGACCAAACCCGGGCATGAGGCGCAATTATCGCGACGAGTCACCACAGCCGTATCGTCATCCCCGCGACCGCGACCGCGACCGCGTCCGCGAGCGCTCCCGGTCCCGGTCTCCATATCGTCACAGTCGCGATCGCTCCCCCTCTCCGTACCGTCGTGGCCGCGATCGCTCTCCTTCTCCATACCGCAATGGTCGCGATCGCTCTCCATCACCGTACCGCCACTCCCGAGGAGGTCGCGATCGCTCGTCTTTGTATCCCGGCTCTCGCGATTCTCGAAACACTCGCGACGGCAATCGGTATGATAACGGCGATGCCGGCTCTAAGCGCAAAAGCGACTTCCCGCAGCGCAAGGCTCGTCCCGAGAAGCGTTATGACGGGCCCTTGTCGTCGCGCCAAGGTAAGCAAACACGATCCGCATGCAATTGATCATACTCACATTTCTTTAGATCGTGACGCTGGCTCTAAGTCTCCCATGTCGCTAGTCAATGATAAACCGATTGTTGTCCCCAAGTTCGACGACACGACGCTCCCTAAGCAAGGAGGACAGTCCAAGACAAATGAGGGGAAACATGTGCAAGAGGATGTCCGAATGTGAGGAAAAGAACACTACCTCTTTGTATATGTGACTAACACCTCCCAGGACTGTTGATACTCAAGACAATTCGACATACTCTGATATAGATGACGAAAACAACGCCCCACGCCGCGAGACCCGTGAGGAGAAGCTAGCAAAGTGGGCTGCAATTAGAGCACGTCATGCCGCGCTTGACAAGGCAGAGGATGAAGCCAAAGCCAAAGCCGAAGCTGACAAAGCTCCGATTGCCCAATCGCTCCTTCAGCAACCTCTCATTGGTAACGCGTCCAACATGGATACCCAGGATGCCGGATTAGCTGCCACGTCATCCGAGAATGTGCTCTCTCCCGCGAATGAGTCACCAAATGTTGCGTCTTCAGCGGGCTCGCCAGATGAGATGATTATCGATAAACCGCAAGAAGATGGCAAGGGATGGAGCCCTCAAAAGGAGGAGCGGTCCGCTGCTGGTTACAATCCGGATGCCGATCTGACCGACACCCGTCCTCAAGTACTAGGGCTTAGCAGCTCGAAAATGTCAGCTAGCAGTGCCCATGAAGAAGATCTCTTGCTCAAGAAGGAACCAAAGCGCAAGTCTAAATGGGAAGAGCGGGACGACATGTTTGCGTCGGATACAGAGCCGCCAACACCATCATCTTCGCCACACTCTGATCAAGGAGGGACTGCGAAAGCTAAATTATCCTTCGATGATGACCAGTCCACATATGTTGCCGCGCCCGAGGGCGTCATACTGCCCGAGAAGATGCTCGGCAATTGGACCGATGTCTCAGGATACTACAAAATAATCCAGAACGAGCTCATGGGTCCCAAACACCGCTATCACGTCCAGACAAAGGCTGGTGGTGGTGTCTACTCGACTGTCGCTCGTGCCATGGTTGTCAAAGAGCAAGGCCAACCACCTGCAAAAGAGGATGGTCAACTACTAGGGAAGGACGCTGTCAAAGAGCTTGTCGCAATTAAGATTACGCGTAAGAACGACGCGATGGCTTATTCTGCAAAGCGTGAAGCCCGCTTCCTCAAGAAGCTGAATGATGAGGACAAAGAGGACAAGAAGCATATTATTCGCTTCGTGGAGCAATTCCGGCACAAGGGCCACCTCTGCCTCGTCTTCGAGAACATGGAACGCAATCTGCGGACCCTGCTTGAAAAGGACAGCAAAAACCAGGGAATCCCTCTCCGCGCCGTCAAGGAGTACGCGCGCCAAATGTTCATGGGTCTCAGTCACCTCGAAAATAACGACATCATCCATTTTGACCTGAAGCCGGACAACATTCTCGTGTCTGCCGATACTAGGACGATCAAGCTCTGTGATTTTGGTACAGCGCAGGAAGTCGACGAGAACTACGATCACGACGAGACTATGGTGTCGCGCTTCTATCGCGCGCCCGACATCATCTTGGGTATGAAGTACGGTCCCGCCATCGACATGTGGTCAATCGGCTGCACCATCTATGAAGTGTGGACTGGAAAGATTCTATTCAACGGAAAAACCAACAATGCAATGATTGAATCATTTCTTGAGACACTGGAGTGGCCGAGCGAAAAACTTGTCAAGAAGGGTGTGAGGTCGCACTGGCATTTTGATTTCACTATGCCGCCTACCTTCAGGAGAGGGGAGCCATCGTCCACAGTATGTCAACAACCATACCCAGCGGGTCTAGGTGAATCAGATCCACCGGGTCTAGTTCTGCCAGACCCCCGCAAAGAAATGAAGAAGAATGAAGAAGAAAAAAAAAAAAATTTTTGAAAATGACACTGACGACAAGCAGGTGCCTCAAAAGGCCGTCGGCAAGCACCAAATTAGTAAAACAACTCTCGCCAAGCGAGTTGCAGAAGGAGCTCAAGGCTTAACAGCAGATATTCCCAAACGTGAAGACTTGGACAGTTTCACGTCTCTGCTGTTTGGTTGTCTTCATTGGAACGTCGAGAAGCGCACGAAGCCCCAGGCGGCTCTGGAACACAAATTCTTCGGGCTTGGTCAGACCCAACTCGCTCGGAAGCCGCTTGCCTTCCCACAGCCACCTCGTGCACATCGGAAGTAAGTATCGTCCAGTAAGCTCTTCACCTCTAGACGTCATTTCATCTCTTCCTCGGATCCGATAACGACTCTCGACATTATACCACCTTCTGGAGGGTTCGACAGCCAATTTCTTCTTCTTTTTCATGGGCCGTGATACCCCGGGGTCTGGTTTTGAAGCTTATGGTTTCACTGTTTCACTGTTTCCCGGTTTCTCGATTGACTGGGGTAAGTATATGAGGAGCAGACTCGTGGGTCCCTGCCGTAGCCTTTCTTGCCTTTGGCATGTCTGGCGCTGCTTGAATAGGATTGTACGAAATGGGATTACATAAGATGGGATTGCACGAGATGGAATTGCACGAGATGGGATCTTTCCTCCCGCAGCATGGTAGCTCTAGCAATTGTGGCTAGTCAGAAATATTCAAAAGTCCACCAAAACCTTGCTTGCACGTCTTGCGTTTATTGCCTGGGGTGAAAGAGTCCGTATACCCTGGATGAATTGACTGCTATAGAGTGTACGTATACATACCCTTCCCCGCCATTTCCTCTCGAGTCCCAAAAGGACATCAGCCCTTCGCCACCATCTCCCCCCTCACCCAATCCGCAAAACCACCCTCGATACTCCGACTAAACGCCACCCAAAACGCCATCGTCTCGCTCCTCGGCGGCGGACAATGCTCGACAACCGCCCGCACGTCCACATCCCTCAAACCCTTGATCCCCATGACCTGCTCCACCCACTCCAGATCCACACCCCCGATCGCACCACCTCGACCACTATCCCCCCTCACCCGCGCCAACACCCTCAACTGCCCCGCGCTCACCGCCTCCACGCCCTCCCACCCGCCAACCCCCGGCCGTCCCCCCACAACATGCAATGCCACCCGCTGCAACCTAAGCCCCTGCGTCCCCCCCAAATACCGACACGCACACGCCCACTCCGCGCGATCAAACTCGCTCACATACGGCAGCGGCTTCTTCGTTATCTGCACGTATCGCAAGCTCGCGCGGGCCACGGGGGTTAGGTCCGAGAGGAACGGCACGATGGCCTCGATGGCGGTGTCGAAGGAGAAGGTGTAGGTGCTGTAGAGGAGGGAGGAGGCTTCGGTGTGGATCTGGCGGGAGAGGGGCAGGAGGGAGGGGATGGTGTGGTGGAGGTGTGAGAGGGTGGGGGGGAGGGGGAGGGTGTAGGTTGTGGGGGTTGTGTGGGTTTGGAAGGGGCCTGGGGGTGTGTTAGTTTTTGGTTGGGTGGGAAAGGGGGGAAGGGGGAGGTACCGGTGCGGATGTGGTAGGTGGTACGAAGGCGGCGCTTGGGGGAGGGGGCGTGGTGGGGGAGAGAGGGGTCGATGGTTCGGACGGTGAGGGTTGTTGGGGAGGAGGTTGGGTCTGGGGTGTAGTAGGGGTGTTGAGGAGAGAGGTTGTCGATGGAGGTGGAATGGGTTGGCGCGGGGGTCGAGGAAGGGAGGAGCAAGTATTCGTAGATTTGGAGCCGGAGTTCGAAGGGAAGCCGGAGGAAGGGGGATTGCTGGGGTTCTGAGGTCGTCATTATGAATATGGATTTGTGGTGATGTGGTTTAGAGCGTATGTAGTTGAGACGGTGAGTATCGAGGAGATGAATAGCTAAACACACGCACACACCGTCAGTATTCGCACTGGAAGAAGCAAGCACCTTATAAACTCCTCAACCCCCTCCTCCCCCCCCCAAACAAAGCAAAAAGACACAAGAAGAAATATAACCACACACCTCTCTTGTATGCATCCACCACACTTTTTCTCAGCTAAGCCCTCGCCCAATCAATCAATCCACCAATCAATCCTCCAGCTCTTACAACGGAAAAACCCATCCCTCACCGCACCGCGCACCCCCCATCCTTATATATCCTTCCCCCTCCCCACCACCACCACACTACGCACCAAAACCACCCATCCATCCATCACGGTGCTGATAAGCCCCTGCTCCCCTGCCCATGCCCCCACCAACCCAAAAATCCCTACGCACACATTTCCGATCGCGCCGGAACGCCCAAGCCCGCTCTATACCATTTGTAGCTTAGTTTCGAGCACTAGCGCCGCGGGTCCCACTTCGAGACATGCATATGCGGCAGGTCTGGCTATCAGGATGTGGGTAGTTAGGCGGTGAGCAAGCAACAAGTTTTGGATATGACGATGATGCGTAATTGCTGCATACCGGTTTTCTGCATACAGGCTGGGATTTGTCGAGGGGCTGCGGTGGGAGTATGAGGGCGGGGAGAAGGGGGGGGGGGGGGGGGGGGAAAAAGGGGGGGAACCAGGGGGGGGGGGGGGGTGGGGGGTTTGGGGTTTTT
>ML996140.1:0-43028 GCA_010093805.1 Polyplosphaeria fusca | reverse complement strand
GGGGGGGGGGGGGGGGGGGGGGGGGGGGGGGGGGGGGGGGGGGGGGGGGGGGGGGGGGGGGGGGGGGGGGGGGGGGGGGGAGAGTAATCAGTGCGAACCAGCAGGGTGTGCGTGTATGTGTGCTTGTGATGTTTTGCGTGGTGCGATGAGCGAGTTGAGTAAGCTTGACACAGGCAGGCTCATCTGCGTTCGTGGGCGGCTTCCGAGGCCGATTTTTGTGGGTTGGGTGGATATGTGACATGTCGATATCACGCCGTGGTCGTGTTGTGCGGGTCGGTTGTGGAAGCGCTAATTACGATGTGTTGAGGTGCCGTCACCGCTTGCTTGCCTGCCCGCCCGTGAGAGCGGTGCCGAGTGGTAGAGGTACGTACCTGCGTTAGGGCTGTCCCTGTCGGAGATGGAATCCCTGCCGGCCCGAGTGCGTCGTGGGACGGAGACGGGCCTGGAGGGCATGTCCGTCATTCGGGTTTGGCTCGGCCCAGTCGTTGGGTGGCGAGATGGTAACGTGTTGGTGAAACGTGGTGCTCTGGTATCAATGCTATTTGCTCAGAGGGAGTGGTCCATGGAGATGATTAGGGCGGTAAAGTTTGAGCTCAATGAGATATTTGTTGGACGTATCAAGACATTTTACCCGCGGGACCTTCACCGCATAGTTAGTCATGGTTGAGCCTGAAATTGGTTGATTCTGTCAATCCACCTTTGCCATAAAAGTAGGCATTGAGCTCCTCGGGTGTCTTGATCTGAGAGCACTCGGTACAGCTAGCTAAACTCCTTATCCGTCCTAGACCAAACTCTGGCAAACCAAGCCTGTCCTCGCAACCCCCGCAGAAAAACAATTTTTTGGATTTGATGATCCTCCCTTGCCCGTTGGAAAAACTCGCATTACCCACTAAGTTTGGTGCCCAGATAGCGCCGATCTCAAACGATGAAGTAGTGAGAGGATGCAAGAGAGGAGAGACTCGAAAGGAAAGAAAAGACAAGACCACAGGGGAAGCCCCTGCGAGACCAATTCATCCTCATAATTAATACAAGGCTAGCTTTTGCCGTGAATTCAGAAAAGAAAAGAGAAGGTTTCCTGTCTCTTGCCGCTCGAGGGGAGCAATCATGTTCACAGCTCATCAGAGCCACCGTCCATCATGTCACCATCCCAGACGCTCCCCGCAGAACAAGACTTCTAGTTGTGTCCGTAGGTATTACCCCAGCCGCCGCGGTTGTAACTGTTGTAACCTCCTCCGAATCCACTGTAGCTTGCGTAACCGCCGGCCTGGTGGCTCCCGCCGCCTTGGTGACCGAGTCCTCCGAGTCCACCGTACTGGTTGCCTTGACCTCCCTGCATTTGGTTCACGTGACTGGGATATCCGCCGAAGCCAGACTGCGGTGGAAGTCCTTGGCCCCCCTGGCCTGGCGTGTTGTTCGTAGCCGATCCGGGCCTGCCAGGCTGTGTTCCAAGCGCAGATGGACTGGGCCCGCCGCTCTTGGAGTCACCGAAAGGCTTCAGAGAATCCTCGTTGCCCCCCTGCTGGCCGCCCTGCTGCTGCCCGTACGATGAGCTCTGGTTCGGATACCCGCCCTGAGACCGGCCAAACGACTCTGGAAACCCACCGAAGCCTCCAGCAGTAGCGCCATGTTGACTCTGCGAAGCCCCAGACGCTGATCGGCCATAGTCACCTAGTCCTCCTCCAAGACCACCATCACGTCCGTGAGAGGCTCCGAAGCCGCCAGCATTTGCCGGAGACGACGAATTGTGGTCGAACGCGGATTGGGGAGACATGCCGTAGTGGTGTGGCTGACCGTACATGTTCTTGCCTCCTCCGAAGCCACCATAAGCTCCTTGGCCATACCCACCGAACTGGTTCATATAGTTTGCGTAGTAAGGGCTTCCATAGTAAGGATGGCTATAAGGATACCCGCCATGCTGTCCTTGTTGAGCATGCTGTTGGTGAACGTGGCTTTGCGAAGCAGGACCACTGGGGTGTTGGCCACTCAATGCAGGATTGGGCGTGGTGTGGCCGCTGTTCTGCGAATCGTTGTACATTTTCTGGACCTGTGTCGGTGTAAGAGAGGATATTCTTTGATTCTCGCGCTCTTGAACGTTCGCATCGACTTGATGAAGAGAGGGTGGCGGCCGTAACGACGGCCAGGAATGTTGACTGCGCACGCCGCCAGACTGTAAAGAGTTGAAATGTCTTACCTGCTGCTGTTGACTCGCGGGGAAAGCCGACTCCGCCGGGCTAGCGCTGAAGCCGCTGCCGGCACGTTGTTGGGTAGATCCAGCTTCTTGCTGGTTCGGGTGATTCTGTTGATTGTAGTTGTTATAATAGTTGGTGTAAGAAGAATTACGAGGTTGCTCAGACGCCATGTATTGAGAACCAAACGCTTCTGGACCCGATGAGCCTGGTTGCGAGTGAGGCACATTGTGGCTCTGCTGTTGATTGCCGTATTCGTATTGGCTTGCTTGGGGAACCTGTTGGCCGAATGGGTCGTATGACTTCGGGGTCGGTGCAGTCGTCTCCGCTTGCACATTGCCCTGAGCATATCGCCCGAACTGATTGTACGGCTGGGTGCCCTGCGATCCTTGATTTTGCATCACTTGTGCAGCGAGCGGATTCGAAGGAGACTGCTGAGAGAGGGGTTGTTGCTGAGGTGGAGGCAGACCAGGCGCTTGTTTCGGGGTGGGTATCGATTCCTGGGGCTGCGATTCGGTGGGTGGGGGGGCCTGGTGAGGTGCTGGGGGAAGAGCTGCTCGTGGCTGTGCCACGGGAGAATGCTGAGGGGGTTGGGTCCGAGTCTCAGCCTCCTCTCTATCCTCGTCGACATCCAAAGCGTCAGCGTCCATGTCCCCATTCAAGCCCATGCTGCCAAATTGCACTGCTGCTCGGTCGACTGCGTGATTGCCGGGCATAACAACAGCCTCTTGCTGTTCCATCAGCCTTCGCTGGAAGCTGGCGCTACGGTGAGGGACACTCGTGGCCTTGAGAGCTGTGGTCGCGTACCCACCCAGTCCGGGGCGCCCGATCGGTTGCTGGGCCGATGTGCTGAGAGGAGTCGCTACGCCGATATCCCTGGAGCTGGCAACGGTGCTTGCAGCCGTCTCGGTGGCTGGTGGATGTGAAACATCTGGTAGATGCTCGACATTGTCCTTGGTGAGCTCGTCTTTGGACGGGGTCAGGTTGGACTCGGGCTCGGGTTCTGCTAAGATCTCAGGTGTCGACGTTGCTTCCTCGACTGCGACTGTGGGCAGTTCTATCATCTCGTCCGCGATCGGTGGTATGGGCAGTTCCTCAGCTTGGACTGCTGGCTCTTGGGCGACTTCATGGGCAGGGATTTCGGCTGGAGCTGGAGCTGGAGCCAGCTCCTCCTCAGGCGGAGGCGGTTGTGCCTTTGGTTTCGGAACAGCAGGAGCAGCCTTGGGCGCCGCGAACATGCTGGCCCAGGTTTTCTTTGCGGGAGCAGAAGAAGCAGCAGCCTTGGCCTTTGGTGCTTCGACTTCGGTGGCATTCGTTGTAGACGAAACCGGGGCAGCGATCGTCTCATTCTCCTTGGTGTCGGTCGAAGCAGGCGCGTCCCATGCGGGAGACTCCATGGTCGGCACTGAAGCTGTAGGGCCACCCGAGCGAGTGCCGTTGGTTGCGCCTCCACGAGCACCGCGAAAGCCTCCACGGCCTCGCTCGGTGCCGCGTCCACGGCCGCCGCGAATGCTGTCACCACCGCGTCCGCGACCGCCAGGTCCTCCGCGAGCGCTCGGTGCGCCATCGGTTGTTGCGCTGGCCCCGGTCGCGTCCTTTACCTTGGAGCGCGAACGGTCCTTTGTCTTTTTCACTTCGGCGAATTGCGAGACATTGCCTGTGAACAAGTCGTGATTAGCAGAAATCCTCGAGTCTCGGCCTTGAGAATGCCTTGACCTCGGCGGCCATGCTGGGCTGGGCCACTCACCCTCGCTGATCTTTTCGATTGTGGCTTCGAGGTCTCCGTCAGATTCTTCAACCGCGAGCACGAGGTCAGCGTCAGTCCAGTCGGGGAACAGCTCCTTCAGCATGGACAATTGCGACTTGTAGCGCTTCTTCAATTCTCCAAGCTCACCCTGGTCTGCCGACGTGTCGACGGGGCCGGATGCGGCGTGGTCGCCGTTTGTCTGCTTGTTTGGCCGCGGACCTCGACCGCCTCTGCCTCCTCGAGCTGAGCTCCTGCCGCGCGGGGCGGGCCGGGACTGTGGTTCGGACATGTGTGTGTGTGTGTGTGTGGGTGTCGTGTGGAGTGCAATAGACCGCTGTGGGCTGCGGGCGTGGGGGAGAGGGTTGTTGTTGGGTGTGGAGAGGGCGAGGGTAGGGAGGTAAAGCAGAGGGCAGCTAAAAGAAGCAAACGCTTGGCGCTGCTGGTGCTCCGGAGGTGTGCTCGACGCTGCTGGCTGCGCGCGGGTTGGAGGGCTAGGGGGAGAGTGTGTGCATTCAGATGCGGGCTGGGGAACTGCAGGAGAAAGGGCGGGCGCGCCGTGGGCAAAACGCAGTAGCTGCCCGGACAAGGCGAGCGTCACGTGTCGTCTCGCCCGCCTCCGCCGACGTGTTTCACTCGACCCACCGCGTCACGCCCGCAGCCCGCATGTCCAAGCCCTCCTCCCCTCCACGCCAATCATCCGCCCTGGGCCTCCAGACATGATCAACGCGGCCGGCCGACGAGCCTTCAGCTTCCTGGCGAACAAGATTCACCCGCAGCTGCCTCTCTCTCCGCGCGAGAGCGAGCAGCTGCTTGGCCTGCTCACCACCTCCTTCCGCGCTCAACTCGACCGCGCTCACGGGAGCCCCAACCATGGCGGCGCGCAAATGCCTCGTGACAGGTCGCACTCACTCACCAACGAGCACATGGATTCTATACTGACGAATCCTCTACTGGCGCCCAGAGTCCCTGCCAGAACTGGTGCACAGGACGCTCTCCGGGACCCGTTGGGCTGGTTTCTAGGGCAAGTCGCGATGGGGGCGGCAGACGTCCAGAAAGCTTGGGTCTGCCTCGATTTGCTACACCGGGCACCACAGTCATCCCAGACCAAAGCAGCATCACAAATAGCGAATTGGCTGTGGTCGAGTGGGCTTGAGAACACCAATGAGTTTGTGTCTGCACCTCGCACCTTCCAAGAGCGACTTGTGCAACTACTCGTAAGAGACAAGGACGAGTCTCCGGTCTGGCGGTGGATCCTAAGTTGTCCACATGATTTCGCAAAGAACACAAAGATGCCTCTCGACCAAGTCCTGAGGTTCAAGGGCCTTGTCATACGAGCAATGTTGTTCTCAAAGCTCACCAATCCACGACAAATTGACAGTGCCTTGGCCACGTTCCTGCAGATCAGGATGAAGCTGCACCAATCCGAGAGAGACACTACTGTCCGCAGGCTACAGCGCGCTGGAGAGCTTCTCGTCTCTTACATTGCTGCCCATCCAGACGCTCCTGTATCAACAGATGCCTATAATGCGTTCCAAGAGTCGGTACCAGAATGGAGCGGATCCAGCCTCACTTTAACCCAGTGCTTGCTGGCGCTCCACCATCCCTCCAAGCCCACCGCGCTTCCAACTATAGACCTTGTTCAGAACGTCGATGGAGGAGCAGAAGCTTTTCTCCAACCGTTGACGCAGAAGCAAAGGAAGCTCCTGGTCACACTATGTTTGGGTGCCGCTCGGCGTCTGCTTGATGAAAAGCACTTTGATGGTGCTCGCAAGGTCCTCCATTTTACCAAAGAAGCCTTCCCTGAATTAGCCGAGGAGCCTCTGGAGACGGTAGTGCCGAGTGAGAAAATTGAAACCCCACAACAACCGAGTCAGACGTCTATTGAAGAAGAGAAGAACTTGCGACTGCTGGATGGGCTTCTGCTTGGATAGAATCCGCATTGCATCAACCTCTACCTCGAAATTTAAGCATGACCACCATGCATGAGAGGGAAAAGCAATTGAAAGTGAGAAATGGAGCAACAGCAATGTCGGCCCCGTCATGATTCGTCTAGGTACGACAACGAAATCTACTAGTGCAGGCAGGCCATGCTTCAAATCCTTCTGACCCGGAACGCCACCAATGCCGAACGCAAGGAAACGCCAACGTATCTACAGCTCTTCACTCAATAGCAGACACGCCGCTGCCATGGAGGACAGGATTGATCGTCTTCTCGTCAAACTCAAACCGGAACTCTTTGCCCAATTCCTTCCGTATGGCGGTCTGAACAGCCTCAAGCACATTCTTGAACACACCAAAGCTGGCCGGGTTGTTGTCGTCGTTGCCCTCGCCCTGGTACACACCAGTGCGTACGAGACAAGTGTTCCAGCCGTACATGTTTCCTCCAATTATGTCAGACGCCGGGTTGTCGCCTATCATGTAGACATTGGCCGGTAGACGCTCGTCGTTGTGGATCTGCTCCATCCAGCTGGCGATGACCTCATCGGCGTACTTGTACGTAGCCAACTCGGGCTTTCCGTATACGACACGCTCCAGATCTGCGCCTGTTAGAGCCTTATACATGGCCTCGAGGCCGATGCGGAAGGTACCCTGCGACATGCGTGGGATCGGATGCTCGGTAGGGCACAGCATGTCGCCTTGGGAAAAGTAGATGGGGATTCGTTGCGAAACTGGGTCCTTGGCCACGGTCCCAAAACGGCCGTTTTCGCTCCGTAGGAGATCCATGATTATTTGCATGTCGGTGGCATAATCCCTGGAGTCTGAGAACACCATGATGGCGTCAATGTTGGTCTTGGAGAAGTCTCGTGGACGCGATGTAGCCCGCTCCTCGTCGGTAAAGACTCGGTACGGGGCAATCGTGGGATCCCACGCGACGATATCATTCGGCACGACTATGTCTTGGAACCCGTATTGCTCGGCTACTTCCCGGCACTTGTAGCCTTCACCGCCAACAACGAGCACAGTCTTGTAGTACTCGGCCAGAGCTCGCATGGGCGTGTGCGACTGAATGAACTGATCCGTCGAAATGGGGTTCCTGAGAATCTTGGAAAGCTGCTCCACGCGGGCCAACTCGGGCTTTCCGGATCCATTGGTGAGGAAGATGTGCGGGATCTTGATGCCGAGTTCGTTGTCCCCATTCAGGATCTCGAGCACACGCCTGCCCTCTGGGATCAAGCGGTCGCCGTGGACCAGGACGCCGTCGATGTCGAAGACGAAGGCCATATCCTTGGCTGCACGCACCTTCTCACCGGCCAGGTCTTGGACCTGAGCAGCAAGGATGTCGCGAGTGGGTTGGATGGGTGGCATGCCCGGCCGCTGGGGTTTGCCGTCCGGGTAGTGTACAGACGACAATCTCGACTGCCTCGTTGATCGTGGAATGGGCAAAGAAGCACCAAAAGAGTTCCTGGAACCCCTCCTCTCCTTCATTGAAGGAGAGAGGGAGAGGTTGTGCATGTACGACTGGGCATCTGAGATGGAGCTTCGTGAGGCGGGGATCTCAATGGACTCGCCGCGACCTTCGACCGGAATTGCGATGGTACTGCCATGACTCCCTACAGGCAGACTGCCGTTGTGGGAAGAGACTTCTTGGACGCGATTGCTGTCTCGAGACTTGACAGTAGACAGAGGGGCTTGAGCGCCAAAGTCAGAGTCCTCGAAGGCAGGCATGATGGGTAAGTTGTTTGAGTAAAGACACAGATCTGCTTGTCTCTCTCCTTCGTGTCTCTCTCCTTCGTGTCGGGTGAGAGGTATTTAGGCTGGTGAAGGATGGAATACGACGTGAGAAGGGATGGAGTTGCTTTGTCTATTTCCACCACAGGGACTTCTCATCCCATATATGCTCTCTCCATTCTCTCCAGGCCACCCGCCTTCTCCCCTCGTTTCCCTGATCCTACTCCCCATGATCAGAGACTTTTCCCACTTTTCCTTTTGATCCCGTACCTCTCCGACGGCTGAAACGCCCATGTCCACAGTGTACATTACAACTATGACGCCAGCAACATGACGGCCGCCTAGGACCCGCCGCGCATTGCCACATAGTCTCGACACGTTCTCTATCATGCTCCACAGCATGCCCTCATCCGGCGCCCACACTGGCCGAGCATGACAGCAGAGCCGCAAAATGACCGACCCTGCGACCCGCTTTCCGATAGGCCGTATCCACAGTCACATGAAATCTCTGATAAGAGACTTGCAGGCGCTTGGTTGGCGAGCAAAGGGCTCTCGGTTCCTGCCGGCCGCCGACAAGACGTGACAGTTCGCGGTGCCGTGACGTTTTTTCTGTGGAGAGCGCGCCCTGGTTCGCGGCTGATGAGAGGCGGTGCGCGCTGAAAAAGCGGAGACGCTCGGCGAGGTGCGTGGGCGCCACCGCCAATGGCGTTGCAGCTGGCGGCTTGGCCGAAGAAACACCACGGTTCTTCTTCGAGAAGGGAACTGGGATGGGTTCTAGTGCAAGAGCGAAGATATCCGAAGTGGAGAGGTGATGTCATTTGGGGGTGCGGCGGTGAGAGCTCCGGTGCGGTGATGGGTTTGAGAATGTTGTTGGAATGAGAGATCTTCGGATGGGAAAACTGGGGATGCAGCGTGTTATCTCGGAGGATACGTTTTGTGGTGATGAGATTTTCAAGAGAGTTGGGATGGATACTGGGAGGTGCTTGAAGGCGCAGTATAAGGCGTTTGTTGTCTCCTGGACTCGACTCTCCACTGTTCCATCGCCTTGCCATCGAGACGACTTCAGATGATCCAGTCAGGCAGCAACAGCTTCAGCCATACTTCTGTAACTGAAGAGATCCCGCATCACATTTCAGTTGTACCCGTCGACATGGGCTCCTTCACTCCTCTCCCGAACACGAAGACGTACACGCTCAACAATGGCGTCGAAATCCCCGCCGTTGGCTTCGGCACCTTTGCAAACGAAGGGTCGAAAGGCGAGACATACAAGGCCGTCACGGAAGCACTGGATGCCGGGTACCGTCATCTAGACTGCGCTTGGTTTTACCAGAACGAAGACGAGGTCGGCGACGCGGTACGAGACTTTCTCAAATCAAACGCCAGCGTGCAGCGCAGCGACCTCTTCATCTGCACAAAAGTCTGGAACCACCTGCACGAGCCCGAGGAGGTGCAATGGAGCCTCAACAACTCGCTCTCGCGTCTACAGCTGGACTACGTCGATCTGTTCCTGATCCACTGGCCCATCGCGGCCGAGTCCGACTCCAACCGCATGCCCAAGCTCGGCGCAGACGGCAAATACATCATCAAGAAGGGCCTCACCGCGAACCCAGAGCCTACCTGGCGCGCAATGGAGGACCTGTACGCCTCCGGCAAGGCGCGCGCAATCGGAGTGTCAAACTGGACGATAGCCGGGCTACAACAGCTCCTCAGCTTCGCGCGAGTACCACCCGCCGTGAATCAAATCGAGATCCACCCGTTCCTACCAAACACAGAGCTCATCGACTTTTGCAAACAGCACCGCATCGTGCCAGCCGCGTACTCGCCGCTCGGGTCGCAAAACCAAGTGCCCACGACGGGCGAGCGGGTGCGCGACGACGCAACGCTCAAGGCGGTAGCACAAAAGAGCGGATACTCGCTCGCGCAGGTGCTGCTCGCATGGGGGCTGCGCAGGGGGTGCGTGGTGCTGCCCAAGAGCGCGACGCCAGCGCGCATACGGAGTAATTGGGAGATTCCGGAACTGACGCACGACGACTTTGAGGCGGTGGAGGGGGTCGCGAGGGGGAGGTGCGCAAGGTTTGTGAATATGAGGGAGACGTTTGGGTACGATGTTTGGCCGGAAGAAACAGAGGCGTAGGGTTGCGCTGGGACGGAGTTAATTTTGCGGGCTGTTGGTTAAAGGGCGTTTGGGAGTTGGGGCGTGTTGGATCATGGTGGGTTTGGGATGGTGTTGATCGAGTGCATGGTCGGCAGATGAGGATGTGCAGGCCCTGCATGGTCGCGGTGAAAGGGGCAGGGCTGCTGGTTCACGTATTCTCACAACTCTTTCAGGACTTTTCAAAGACATTGTCTCGGTGTGCGTGTCCATGTCGCCATCGCGGCTCGGCCTCTCAAGCTTTCTCTCCACCCGTGTCAAATCCCAGAGGCGCACGCCCACGAATATTGTCTCGTTTGCTCGCGCATCACTCCCAGGGGCAAACGCACCCCGCGACACCGCATCAAGGGTCGGTGTCCGTCGCGACGACCCCTCAATGTATATGCCCGCGCGTGACGCAAGGCGGCATGCTTGGTTGCTTGCTTGCATAGCGGACGGCGAAGTGCAGGCCGTGACGGATTCACCCAGAGCACAGGCTTGGCACATGCCCCTTTCCGGAACAAGGTGCAGCCAACAACGCTAGTTCTACACGACATCTTTAGTGCTGGATTCGACGCGCGCAAGAGACAATTGCCTGAAGAGGAAGTGTAAAGGGGGGCCCGTTCTGCGGCCACAGCAAGCAAGCACGAGTCAACTTCTCTCCGTCCCAACGGATGCGGAAGGGCGTCGGTGGATTTTGCTTTCTGCATCGTGGCGCCCGTCGTTTGGAGCGCGGGCTGCCGGCGGCCACGTCCAGCCTCCTGGAGCCTCCTGATTGCGCGGGCTAATTTTGGGAGCCACGCTGTTGTGGTGGAATAGACGGGCCCATGGCAGTCGATGGTGGTAGTACAGTACCTGGCAGGGCCCGTCTTGTTGGAGCGAGGCGGCACAAGGGACGGCGACATTGCTTAGGGCGGGAACAATAAGAGCCACGGCGGGTCGACGAGTGCCTGGATTGTGTTTGATAACAGCACGAGGTGGCTGGGTTCTTCCATGGAGGCTCCCAGGGGAAAGGAGAAGAATACGATACGCGAGATCTGCCAGCCAGGGCCGGGGGTTGCTGTTAGAGTGCAAGAAGGAATATTGGAAAGGATTCGGGATGAGTTGGTGGACATGACCATCATCATCATCACAACAACAAAAGAGGTTGTTCGGTTTCTTTTCGATCAAAGGGCGTGGGACGCGGGATGCACAAGTCGGCCAGCTCTCCACGAAGCGGCTTCATGCACCCTCGGGCGCCGCTGTCACGACGCCCACAGGCGCGTCCATTGGCGCAATTTGGCGGGCGGGCGAAGATCACGACCCTCTGCGACTGCTGGATCGCCGACCAGGAAGCCCGTCCGCTGCCGAGCACGTCCACTGCCAACCACCCCGAGCGCGCGACCTTCCCAACTCAATCCTTTCTCCCATCCATCCAAGACAACGGGGCGACACAGCGCGCGCACACACACATGGACTCACAACGGCCTCAACGCGCGTCTTGCCCCTGCTCGGGTGGTGCAGCCCGCCGCCGCAACGCCGCAACGCCTCGCCTTCAGCTCCCAGGCACAACCTTCTGACGGTCCCCAATGCACCTTCATAATGATCCGGTGGCGTATTGGCCAGCCGCCCTCTCGCTACCAGCAGCGTGAACGTGGTGGAGCTGTCGGTCGGATTTAGCCTAGCTGCCTGCCTGCCTCGTCCCCATTCGCCTGGTGGCTGTCTAAACGATACATGATTGAGCGGAGATTTGCTGCCGCTCCAGATGCGCCGATCAACACCTGGGGCTTCCCGTTTGCAAAAGCCCGTCCGTCAAGGATCTGCTCGGGGTATGCCAACTCAACCATCCAGGGTTCGAGACATTTGCCGCCCGTGCTGCTGCCATGCGCGCCGGCGACCTCGTCCATATGTTGCTCCCCCTCCCATCCTCCCTCCTGCAGCCGTGTCTCCTCCCAAGACATGTTCAATCCGTACGTGCCGCTGGCCCCGCCGCCGACAACCCACAAGAGGGGCTTTCTGTCTGCCGAAGATGCCATTGACATGTGAGTGCTCCGCTTGGACACCATTCTCCGTCACTGACAAGTATTTCCAGCTACATAACCCGTCCTTTGCGCGCAGTGGACACGGAGAGCATCGAGGCGCCGCGACCATGCACCGCAGGCCAGATTGTAAACCGCACCTTTACCTCGTCACTTCCCTCAGGCCATGGATCCCGTATCACGCGCTCAATTCCAGAACGGAGGTCGTCAGTGTCCATTCCTTATGGTTCCCCGGCCGCCCATGACTTTGAAATCCCTCATCTGACTAAGACTCCGTGGGAAATTGAGCGCAGCAAGAGGAATTCCACCTGGCGGCGAACCAAGCTTGAGCCCTCGGCCCCGTCCCAACTGTTCAAAAGGTTGCCGCGAGAGGTTTACGACTGCATTATGGGCCAATTGGAGCAACTGCACTTTGCGCAAGAGCAGGCATGTTCATCATGCTATCTGAGAGACCTGCACAGCTTGTGTCTGACAAATCGTGCGTGGGATCGTGCCGCAACTGCGCAAATGTAAGCAGCCTTGGATACCATATCCTGGGGATTCCCGACTAACTTTGATAAAGGTATAAAAAAGTTTGGCTACTTACCAATGAGGAGCACCCACGAATGCCGAAACTCAAAATCAAAGGGACGAGTCGACTGAAGCTCCTTCGGCGCACGCTCCGAGAACGCCAGGCTTTGGCGAAACTCGTGCGTGAGCTGCACATGCCAGACTTTTTAATCTTGTATCAGAATGCGAGCATAGAAAGAGAGGAGATTGTGAATCTGGCCGCCTCAATCGTCATGGCGTGTCCAAACCTTGAGCGCATCGCGGGGTTTCATATCCCGTATACGTACCAGTTCGATCGTCTGTCGCATGCGCTGTCGACCAGGAGGAACCTCAAGGAGCGCGTCTGGCTGCTCAACGAGAATGATGTCGACTCTGATACCGAGGACGACGAGGACCCGATGAAGGACTATTACCATCGGGCAAACGACCCTACTGAGCGGTTCCTGGACCTCAATTCTGACCACGCCAAACTCACCACCCTGGTATTACACCAACAGCAACTGCGTCCCAACCCACTGGCATTTCGCGCCATAGTCGGAACTTTCCGGCAGTACCCTTCACTGCGCCACCTCTCCCTCTCCAATCTCCCGGCGACTACCTTTACGAATATGGCGCTGAATGCGCTTCCTCGAAACCTTCAGTCTCTGCGCCTGGAGAATCTTCCTGGCATCAACGACAAGGGCCTCCAGCGTTTTGCCACGTCCATGACCCCGACAACCCTGGAAAGCCTAATGCTGATTAACCTGGAGATATCGGATGTTTCCATCATCGCCAGCTTCCTATCCACGCGACTCGAACACCTAAAACGCTTCTCGCTCGCCCAACACAAGGCCCCGCACCTCCCCTCGGGCGCCGCCGTCCCCTCCCTCCAATCCAAAACCCTCACCTACATCCACTGGGAAATCCGCTCTCAAGCCGGCCCCATCCCAACCCACTCCACCCCCTTCCCCTCCTCACACACCACTCCCTCATTCCCCTTCCCCAACTCCGAACCCTTTTCCTGCCTCGCCACTAGCCTTCTCTCTAATAGCATCAAGAACGCCCTTTTCCCCTCCCTCCTCACCCTCCGCGCCCCGCACGATCCCCAAGGCCTCCTGCAATCCCTCTGCGCGCCCCGCGCCTCCGCCCTCCTCCCCTCCGACTCCTCGCTCCTCACCTCACCCCCCCGCTCCGGCCCTCCATCCCCAGGCTTCCCTCCCACAGCCCCAGCAGGCTACTCCATCCTCGCTCCCCCGCCCTCGGCCTCCAGCTCGCTGCACTCGAGCAAAGCCTCAACGACTTCCTCCATCTCCTCGGACCGCGCGGATTCACCAATGTCCCCTACCTTCCCGACCGCACCTACATCCTCGCTCACGAATCTGGCGCCAAAGCAGCTCTCGCCACTGGCACTCAATGTGCCACTGACAACCGGCATGGAGCCTGCGCGCTCGAGGTTGGCGGCGCAAGCGAGGATATTGGAGGGACGCAGGACGCCGTTTTTGGCGGTGAGGGTCACGGATCCGGCGGGGGTGGTCAGGGTGGATAAGATGGTGTATGGATTTTTGGGGGAGCTGGGGAGTAGGGTTGTGTATGAGGTTAGGGCGGATGGGGGGAAGAGGGAAAGGGAGGGGGAGGGGGAGGGGGATGACGAGGGGGAGAGCAGGTGGATTGTTGGGGTCGGGGATGTGGTTGGTGTGGATGAAGGTGGCTGTGTATGGGGACATAGGGGGGTGGGCAGGCAAGTTGGGGTTATGAGACTTTTTTGAGTGGAGGGGAAAGTGGTTGGGGGGAAGTGTACGCTCGTTTTGGTTTGCTTTGTTGTTTGTTGGTGTTGGGAAGCGTGGCATAAGATAGGATAACCCTGCATTCGCTAGCCATTTCATTTTTTGGGTGGAGAAGGAAGACATGGAAAAGAGAGAGAGAGAAGGGGAAGATCAGCATAGTGTGTAATTATATTAACGATGAGTGCAGAAGATATAACGTTACTACAAGAACGAAGCCTACTAACTTACAAGAATGAAGCATAGTTATATAAATAAATATTAAACCTAAGACCGACCATAGCTTCTTAGAGTGAGCAACTTCAAGAACCAAGTATATCAAGGAAAGATTAAAGAGCGGCCACACCTTCCGAGAATGATCAAATCCGCCCACACTCTGGCCCGTATCAAAATCATTCCATATACTTGAGGCTGGCGGCGGAGAGAGGTTTCAATTTAGCGCCATCAGTCAGGATCTGCATCCAACATCAGCTCAGCACTCCCAGCACTCCCACTCCTCTACTCACCCAGGCCTCCTCCTCCTCATCATCATCGTCATCGTCATCACTCTAAGCCTAACACGACCCCCCCACCTCCACCTCCTCCACAACCTCCACCACCACTTCTTGCTCTCCTCCTCCTCCTCCTCTTCCTCCTCCTCCTCCCCCCTCCCCCCTCACACAAAACCCCACCCAAACATCCTCCCCCCACCCACAACTAAAACTCGGTTCCCCCGGCCAACTCCCCCTCCTCAAATACGCGCCCTCGCACTCCGCCCCCACACACTCCGCCCCCTCACACCTGCCCTCCCCCGCCACAACCTTGACCCCTTCGCCCACGATCGGACAATACCCCGGATCCTGCCTCCCCACGTTCGCGTCGCAATCAATCCTGCTGAAGTCGTAGAAGAAGCGCGGGGCTTCGAGGTGGTATTCGAATTGCAGGATTCCGGCTGGAGCCGGGGTGATGAAGGGCTGGTCGCGGATCTTGAGGGATATGCCGCCTTCGGGGACGGTGAGCATGGCGTGGGGGTGGGTGAGGCCGGGGGGGATGGGGGTGAGGGGTATGTTGTCGGGGGTGGAGCTGTGGGTTACGGGCCAGAAGTAGAGGGGGTAGGGGCAGTTGTTGTGGAGGAGGATGTTCTTGGGGGGGAGGGTTAGTGGGGGGGTGGAAGCGAGGGGAGGGGATGCGTACATTGAATGCTAGGGTGGGGAGGACGAGAGACAGGACGAGGAAGAGGCTCATGAGAGGGTTGGTGAGAGCCATGGTGAGGGTCACGTTATACCGATGTGACTACGGGCTTGATGTGTTGGACGTGAGATGTGTGTTCCAGCAGTGTGTATCAAGGAAGTGTAAACACCTGAAGGTTGACGATACGTCTGCATGTGGCACTCAAGTGTCTTGCAAGAACTGCCCGTCACAGCGAGCACAATAAGTCGGAAAGATGCAAAATCTGCTCTAGGAGGAGGGGGGAGACTCTGGCTCAAGTACTTGTTGAGGGAGCGAGCTGACAGACCCTCTGTTTTGTCAACGCTCTTGCCCTCAACTCCACCAACGCTCTTGCTCTAAAGCGTTGATGAGAGTCAAAGATTCTAGAGATGCCAATACGGTGTCCTTGATTAGACATTCTATCGACGTAAAGGGGTGCAGTGATTGGTTTACCGGGACAGAAGTCCTCAAAGGGACTTCAAGTTCTATTGGTATTGCGTGCCGTCTTGATTATAATCACTCCTCGCTGACCTCAACTTCCATCTCGCTGACCACATTATTATATCGTTGGGCCATTTGTGCCGTGGGCGCGACTGAGTCAAGCACATTTTTCCGCATCAACAGCCCGCCTCATGACCATTGTAGTTCAACGTTGAGCAGCAGAGGCAAGAAAAAAAAGGTTGGGCAATGGAACCATGAAAAGAAGTGGCCAAACGAGAAATGCAGACTGTGACTACCACTGGACGTGAGCCAATGAACCGGTGTTGTGGGATGGGCCTCAGCAGACCGCATTCGTTTCTGATATCGACGTATTCACAACCGCAATAGAAAAGCCTTGCATTCGGATCTCAGATATGCTCACTCATATGAGCCAGAATGCTTGACCATGCGAGATGGGAGACATAATGAAGAGGGCCAGCTTACCACGTCGATATAGTCTTACCACGGTTCTTGCTCGCTATAGTAGCGCTAGCGTTAGTAGAGGCGCAACAGTCTAGGCAACGAGGGAACATTCAGCTGCAGGTCGTGAATATAACCCAATAATCACCCTCTATGAAAGGAGATCTGCTTGTAGCGAAAGATAATGTATAGTAAAAGTAAATTGTATTGTGTATTGTGCTAAGGACAGCGTTGACGTCTGCAAAAGCAAACGTCAGGTCCAGCTACGCCTGGACAAACGCCGAAGCGTGCTCTCTCAGTCGAGAAGTCGATCATCGATCGAGGGTATTGAAGCCAGCCCCAAATTCAGAAAAAGGTATCCGGCCCAGACCTAGGAAAATGGTTGCAATTTGAGCCCCCAGAAATCCCTGCGATCGAATGTAGCCGAAAGACAAAGGACATTGTAAACGCCACCCATGCTGATGCAAAGTCTCATAATGCCGTGCCCTTTGGCCACCCAATCGCACCCCGTCATGTGTCCAAAGGTGTTTCTTAGCGTAGTCACAAGCTTGAGCATCGCTCTAAGCAGCTGGGACCCTGGACAAGTCGGCACCCTTCTCAATGTGTCGCTCGGTGACAATCTGTTCGCGTGCCGTGTAGATGAGCTTGTAGGCTGTTCGAATGGTGCCGTCGCTGACGTCGACGGCGTTGCCAATATCCTTTGGAGAGCGAGGCTCGCCCATGAGGTAAGAGACGAGGTAGATGCAGGCGCCGGTGATGGAGAGCGGAGAGCGTCCGGCAGCAACGCCGAGTTCGGTGACGCGAGCGGCGGTTTCCTCGGCGATGATTGCAGTCTGAGCGCTGAGAGCAAGCTTGTTGCAGGCACGTCCGATCAGCTCTGATGCATCGGTTGACTTTGTGTGCTCAAAGGCGCCGTTGCTGAGGACAGCATTGCCGATGGGGTTGGTGCTAAAGTCCTTGTTCTTGTGCATGAAAGCTTCAAGTGCCTTGAAGGTGCGGCCAATCTCCTTTTTGGAGACATTGGTCAGCTTGAAGATCTCGCGAAACGACCTCGGCAGCTTGTGCTGGCGACAGGCAATGAACAGGCAGCCAGCTATGACGGAATCCTGCGATTTGCCCTTGAAGATCTTGGCGTCATCAGTCAGCCTATACAGCACTTTGGTCGAGTCGGCAATGGGCTTGGGGATGTTGGAAGAGTCGCAGAGGGCGCTGATCTGGCTATAGGCTGCCTGGAGGGACTTGTTCGACTTGTCCATGTTGGACTTGTTCTGGGCACGCGAGAGCTCGCGCACACGCAGGCCACCGTCGCCAAAGCCGATTTCTGTCTGCAACTGGGAGCCGTGCAGCAGAGGGTTGGCAGCGTCTCCGATACGCGAGGGGTCGTCGTTGCCTTGGTCATCGTTGGAAAAGGTTCGCCACTCGGAGCGCGTGTCGATGGTGCGGTCTGCTAGAACTCGTCCACAAGAGCCGCAGACGACGTCGCCAGATGAGAATTCCTCGACAAGGTTGGGTGGATCCTCGCGACAGTCGGGGCATAGGAGTTTGACGTTTAGATTCTCCTGCCACTCCTCGGGCTGCACAGGCGCGCGGACCTCCTCGTAGACCTCTCCTGGAGAGAGCACGCGGCCGTCCGGGGTTATGTTCGACATTTTTGATGTGGGTTGTTAGTTTGTGCGTAGGGCAAGATGAGCGTGCTGGTGGGCAGAGGGTGAGAGAGCGGTCGAAGGTGGCGGAAGCGCTGGCTCTCCCACGGGTCCCAGAGCGACGAGCCCTGTGACGGTCCTTGAAATATTTATTCCGTGTCTATCTATGGCTTTCAACGAGTGACTGCCGACGGTCGCAGGCGAGCGTGTGCGGTGTGCTTTGGAGGAGGAGCACAAAGAGGCGGCGGTGTTAAGAAGGCAGTCGCGAGATTCACGGCGGCGCGGGTGCCCAGACCCGAAAGCGAGCTAACCCGATGTGGACGGACGGCTGCGGCTCAAGCCTGCCGTTGGAAAACTCCAGCAGGCCGACTACCTGCATCGCCCCAGCTCCCCACCACCACCGCAGCCATGTTTAACACGATGCTTGCGCAATCCATCAGGGCTTCGGTGCGTGAACCAATTGATCCGGGTTGAATTGCTGCTGACCAGAGTGCAGCGCCAGGGGCTCGTCCGCGTCGCTCGCCAGCAGTCCGTCCTCGTCTCCCGACGTACCTTCATCGTCCCAACGGCCGCCCGGCAAGGTGAATCGTCCCAATGGCGCGCCAGAAGCTTTACTGATTAGAATGGAAACCCACAGTCGACCTCGTGCAGGACATGTACCTCCGCGAGCTAAAGAGCTACAAGCCCCCGCAAGTCAAGGCCTCGGACGCCGAAGGCCACGTCCAAAAGTTTGCCATCCCCCAGGCCCCGCCATCTCCCGAGGAGACCGACATCGCCGCTGATCTCAAGGCATACGAGACGCAGCAGGTGGAGCTCGAGGGCTCGTCCAAGGACGGCGAGACGGCGCCGGTGCAGGAGGACTGGTTCGAGGAGGAGCCCGAGGAGGAGGCGGCTCATCACTAAAGGCACTGTGCATGGGAAGACCATCTGTATCAAAACACCTATCGCCTGTATCAAGATCTTGAGCTCGGATAATTGAGACAATTCAGCTTCACGAACTTGCCGATGGCTACCAGTGCTGCTCCTGGCCAAGAAGTGGCCATCTCGATGCGATGTGCATCTCCAATCTCTTGACAAGTGTGCATAAACCGCTGATGAGCACCGTCGGAATGAGGTAAAGGTCTCTTGCGGCCTCGGTAGGTTCGCTGCGACGATATCGTTCTTGTGCAATCCCCCAAAGCTCGAGAACAGTGATTGGTTCACTCGATTAGTCCCAAGACCAAGCTCAGCTCGGTCGGGATCCAATGCCGTAGTACAAGTGCAAGAACACATGCAAGACTGGACTCATGCTCTGTAATTAGTCGATGACAGCTGCACTGGAGAACATGCGTTCCCTCTCCACGCTTATGGCGTGGCGAACCGTCGTTCGAGACATCAAGGCGAACCAAATACCCCACCCGTCTCTGCGTGATGGCGAGCAATCAGCGGAGACCCGTAGATGCAGTGTGTACCACGGATGGGTGCTCGCGATTCGTCATGTTGCGGGCCGAGAGCAGAGCACCGCAGGCAGCTACTGTGCAAATGCCGCGTATAGGCGGGGGTTTGCTGCTATCCAAATGGCCAGCAAGAAACCTGAATCCGACGCCAGGGCTGGGCTGGGCGGATAGAGCAGCACGAGCCGACATGGGATGTGAAGCAGTGCTCCCCGTGACTCGCACGCGCGCGGGAGGTACCCCGGGAGCGCACGGCGGACCACGCTGCGAGCTGGCGCTGAATGGCCGGCACATGCTCTATCTAATAGCAGTGGGCAATCAACGCTGGCCTCGGAGCGGCAGGTGGATGTGCAGACGCAGACGCGGCCAAAATTAAATCCATCTCAAAGATCGCCCGGGAGGGATCGCTCTCCGCACAGCCACGAAACCTGCTGCCAACCCTGCCTGGCGGCCTCGCCTGCAGCATCTCTGACGACCAAAGGCTTTTACCGAAATCAGCTCAACCTTCGCCGCCGTCAGTGCTAGCTTGGGGACCGCCTCATCCCAGTCTTCCCACAGTCGTGTTGCCGTCGGTCGCTACCTCTCTCTGCCTTGCACCCCTCGCACTCCTCGCACGTCTCCCCCGTCGCTCGCTGCTCCCTCCACGCTCGCTCCTCAACAGCCGCCCGCCTGGCCGCATTCGAAACACGCCCGCCCCGCTGACACTCGCCGCTTCAGCCTCGACACCTGCAATTCGCAATTGATACCGGCCAGGCCACGCCGTGACCCACGCCGCCCGCTGCTGCGAATAGACATGGGAGCTTCTCCCTGAAGCTTGCTTGCACATCTCGGGACGTCCATGGAGTAGCAGCCGTCTCTCTGCACCATGCTCGCCCACGCCTCCAGAGGCAGGAACCGGAGCGCCTCTGAAGCTTTCCCACCCCCCGAGCGAGATGTTGAGCCTGTCCACATCCCCAAAGCCGCGAGCTACACCTACTTCCCCAAGGTGCAGAACCTGGAGCTGACGGGCACAATATCCGAAGATGAATTGAAGGAACGTGGCTCGTCTTACTCATCCTCGAATGGATCCAGTCCGTCTTCAGAGGAGGCTCCCGAGGTAGAGCAGCTGCCGCAGCTGCGGCCGTCAATCTCGCGCCGGTCGTCGAGGTTCCTCCCCTTCTCCAGCAAGAGCCGGGAGCCGTCCGCCGAGAGGAAGTCGGAGCAGAGTCGCCACGAGAAGGTCAAAAAGGCCGACTCTCCCTCCGTCTCTCCTGTGCGGTCGCTGTCCAAGCTGCGGAGAAAGTCGTGGATAACGACGCAGCCGCGGGACGAATCGCCCTCGAAAGAGGCGAGTGAAGCAAAAACAAACGGCGCCCGAAAGAGCGTATCAGGGGCAGAGAGTAGCAAGTACCGGTCACTGAGTGGTGCCCTGGGCATTCCAGAGAAGGCAAAAATCAAAGACGTCACAGCAGACTCGCCAGCGCCCAAAGCTCGCGTTCTCACGAAGAAGCCAAAGCGACCCCTCAGCGGCATCTTTAGCTCGTCAACCGCTCCTGCAGCCCTGCCAGAGCCCGAAAAGACGCACCCCCAACGTCATTCCACCAACATACCCCCAGTGCCGGCACTGCCCACGTCATTCTCCACCGAGAAGCTCCCCTCGTTCTTGCAATCTCCGACCTCACCGACCCACATTCCTCCACTTCCTCGCAACATCTCTTCGGAAAAGCTCAAAGGTGGGAGAACGGAGCCCCGCAAGAAGGATGAGCTTTGGACGGTCTTCCGGACCCTGGAAGCCGACCTTCGCAAGTAAGTCGCGCGATTAACTGACTGCTGGGAATGAATCTATGCTGACCGATATTGTAGATTCCAAGCCAAATCGATCGCGCTCAAGGCGAACGTTGTGCGCACCACTCTTTTGCCCTTTCTGCGCTCCTACAACGTGCACCCATCGAACCACAAGCTGCGCCCTGAGGATCTGGACCGACGCGCAAACATTTTGAACGGATGGTGGACCGGGCTCCTGGAGTTCCTTGCCGGGCGCAACAATCAGTCCATGTCGGGCACAGATCGGCCTGCGATTCTTGAGGGGATTGCTGGCATCATGGAGCGGCCAGAGTGGAGGTCGTCGCCGTCGCCATTTTGCGCCCTCGCTGACCGGGTCGAGACGTCTTCTACCTCGACGGCAAACACAAACGCTTCGGCTTCCTCGACGTCATCTGACTTCCTAGCAGAATCTGTCTATCACAATGTCCGGAACATCTTCATCCAGAACCTCCTCTCGCAGATGACGTTTGTGGTGGATAAGATGGCCCTGCGCAACGCCGCTGCAAGTCTCGTGACGTTTTGTGGCAAGACGTGTGCCTATGCGTTCTGTTTCTGCCCGGGCGTTGCAGACGTGCTGGTGCGTCTATGGAATCCGTCGTTAGGCTTGATGAAGCGTGTTCTCGAAGAGTCTGATATCTCCAGACAGGATCGGCTTGACGACGTTGCGGAGCGCATCTCCCAATCGTTTCCTCCGTTGCTTCATTCGCTCAAATTTCAGTCCCCGGGAAAGCTGATGCGGGTCCTTCGTCGACCAGCGGCCCTACCACTCGGGACTGCCAACTTGGACTGGAACGGCAGCTGGACCAAACGATGGTCCGGCGCGGAGAGCGACCTGTTCTACGTCTTTGTGAAACACTATCACATTCTTGTGACCGACTTTCTCCCAATCGAGCCCAGCCATGCGGAACGTGTCTGCGTACCCGGACTGGTCATGGTACATGCCCAGATCTTGTCGAACCTCGACGCCACCATCAACCGCCATGCCAATCCTCAGCAACAGGACGACACCATGGCTGGTGCATCAAACATCACTTTTGATGATGTGCTCAGTGATCCGGATGCTTCCGCTTCCGCAATTCCAATGCCCCCTGCCAATGCCACGCGGCAAATGGCAGAGAACCGCCTCATAATGTTAATTAGGGATTTTCTTTCCGAACGAAACGCGCCTCTATCAACCGCACGACGCATATTCGCAGAGAGTTTCGGGCGACTTCTGAAAGCCGCTGCTCGGAATGTGCCCATTTACGACAACAACGCCTGTCATACGCTCTGCGACTTTTTGGAGGAAGCGTTTGTGATTCTCGTTCGCTATGAACAGCTCGACACGCAGCATCATTCTGTCCTCGACTGGCCGTTCTGGCTGTTGGTGTGTAAGCAAATGGCCGCAAGCCAAAACACTGCGACTGAGATTAAGTTGTTTGCCTTTTTGTATAGCACTTGGAGTATCGTTGTTCCAGACGCGGAGCGCAAGAGAGCCTTGTGCATCGATTTCCTTTTGGAGCCGGAGTTCTTTGAAAGCAGGTTCAACCACTGGTGTCCGATGGTTCGAGCGTATTTCATGCGATTGCTATGTTGGCGGGTCGCACGGTACGATGGCGAGGAGACTGTTGGCGAGATGTAAGCAACCTGTCGGATACAGATGAAACTAGCTAACTTTTACAGAAACATCATGAGAGCTCTGAGCGACCGCCTGCGCTCTGTATGGTCTCACTACCTCTGGCTCCGCGAAGAAGCGGAGATTAACGAATTGGTACTACCATCAACAGCTGCGTGCAATCCTGCTCCAAGCCGGCGTTTCCTCATCATACGCAATGATAATCCAATGGCGACCAGCAATGGTCCCTTTCTTTCGTTTGACGGCGTCATTCAATCGCCAACGCTGAGGAGACTGCCTTCGATGGAGTCCGTCCCGGAGGCGGATGCTCGACCCGTTTCCGCGGCATCAATGGAGTCGCTAGATTTCCCTGAAGAAGACACGACCAAAGGGCGCTGGGGTATTCTACGGAACATCATTGGCACCTCGAAACAGGCAGCCAAGTCCAAGAGTACGGCCTCGGCTCGAAAAGAGAACAGCAAAGGCTCCAGTGCCTCTCCCAAGAACTCTTCCGAATCGCTGGCGGTCAAAAGGGCGACGCCAGCGCCAGTCCCACCCCCTCAGCCCACGCACCGAAGCTACAGCTTCCGGTTCGCACTCGAGTGGGTCGACAAGCGATTTGCCACTTTCCAGAACATGCGCCTTAATCCGCCCCGACTACCTCTTCCCGCTCAGGTCTTGCTTCAGACCAAAGGGATCAACATCTCTGCTGTAAGCAGCACCAGACCGATTGGAGCCTCGGCTACTTCCAGTCGGTACGCTGGTCGCGCGCTCGCAGAGTGGACCTTCATCTCTCACGAGTGCCAAAACTTCTTTGACCGGAGGAAAAATGAAGGCGTTCCCAACAACAAGCTGGTTGAGACTCCCACGCTCGCAGTAGAGGCATTCCGAAGGCCTGGCTGATGTCTGGTCATGTTCAATGGACGCCGCTCGTCATTTTGCTTGCATTTTCACATATTGCATCCTCAGCCTTGCGTACTTCAATCATCACCTCGACAAATTTCCTTGGACCGCATCGGCAGGTCTGATAATTCACTAGATGCATTAAAGCGCTTTCGTCTCACGGCACTGAGAGCCTTCGGAGTACAGGGTATTCATCTGCTTTTGAACGCATTTAAGCATGCGCGGCATTACATCTTCTTGTTCGCGTGGGTTGGTTTCATTGATGGGTGGGGTTGACAATGATGGGACGCACCGGTTGAATTTGGGTGGCGAGGGATTACATAGGGGAATGGATCTCGTTCTGTGCAATCTGAATCCAATGCTTGATCGTGAGATGAATATGCTTAATTCGTGTGTTCGTCGCTGCAGGCAATGACTGGCAGAGTAAGCTCCAGCGCGGCGCCAAGCGCTCGGAGGTCTTCCACCACTCCGCAAACGCACGCCACCTTGACCTTACAAAACACCACCACAGCCTCGAATACCAACTCTCGCCATGGGAAACGACGGCGGTAGCATACCGACGCGTCGCGAGCTTGTCAAGGAAGCCGCAAAAGCTCTCACGACAACGCAGGTCAAGGAAGTGCAGTCCGAACAGCAAGAATACGCCTGGTCCCACGATCCACTCTCACAGAAAGCGCTCGCGCGACCCGTCGTTTCCGACTCGGCAGGCACACTATACAACAAGGAATCCATCCTGGAATATCTGCTCAACACAGAGGATGACGCAACGAAGGCTGAAGCGGACAAGGTCTTGGATGGCCGTGTGAAGAGCTTGAAAGACGTCATCGAGGTCAAGTTCGAAGTCGAGGAGGGGCAGAGAGAAGGCGCAAGCACTGGAAGGACTGAAAAGTGGATCTGCCCCATTACGAGGACAGAGTTGGGACCCGGGAGCAAGGCCGTGTACATCGTGCCATGTGGACACGCGTTCGCGGGGAGCGTGGTCAAGGAAGTCTCTGGAGAGACGTGCCTGCAGGTCTGTTTTGACCACTCCTATGATTATAGATATCATGTTAACCAGTGTATTCAGTGCAACGAGCCATATGCGTCGAATGATATCATTCCCATCGTACCGATTGTCCCAACAGACATCGCTCGCCTAACCCTCCGAGCAAAGACGCTAAAGGAGAAAGGCCTCACCCACTCTCTCAAGGATGCAGCTGGCAAGAAGAAAAAGAGGAAACACGCTGACAGGGAAGCCAACGGCGAGACCAACGGCACGACCAACGGCACCGCCTCAAAAGCCAAAGATTCCACGTCAGAGGAGGACAAGAAGGAGAAGGAACGAAAACCGAAGCAGGTTCCAGCTGCTAGTGATGGCATCAAGAACGCCTCGACGGCGTATTTGACGAAGAAGGTGCTTGCGGAGCAGGAGGAGAAGAACAAGCGGAGGAAGCTGCAGCAGAACGAGAACGTGAAGAGCCTGTTTTCGAAAGGAAACAGAGTCCCGGATGCGAAGAATTCGGCCGACTACATGACGAGGGGCTTCTCGTTTGGCAAGTAAGCCAGAAAAGTCCTTACAGAACACCGTTCTGGCGCTCGACACGTCGACATCATCTTCCTTTCGGCACCTTCAGATGCCCTCCCCATGCACTTGTTATCACTGCATTTCCGCATGAAATCGTAGCAATCTGAGCCAGCACGATTCTACCGGCGTTGGGACATGTCGAGGTAGTGTCAGCCTTTGTATCATTTTACACCAACCTAACGCGTCTACCAGATACCCTCCATAGTTCATTCAATCACCCTATATGCAAGCTCCCTCCACACTTGCCGTCGTATTCTTCACCATGCCATCCAAAAACCCTCCTCCAGCGCACAATACACCCTTCACAAACGCCTTGCTAACCGCATCCGCCCCCGTCGGTCCCGTGTGCGTATGATCGTTTGGAAACATGGCATCCACCTTTGCCTTGCCGTACGTCTTGAAGATATTCGCCGTGTACTGCCCGTGATCGACAAACATGGCATTCTCAGCCCCCAGCTTCGCAACCACGTCCTTGCAATACGTCGTGAATCTACTCGCCCCGTAGCTAAAGGACCCGCCCTCCCAGGGATTGTTGGGCGTCGGCGACGAGATGATGACCTTTGCGCCCTTGCCGATAAGCGCTTTTCCCGCGTTGAACAGGTACGCCGGGTACGTGAGCACCGTCACCGTCTGCCCATTGAACTTTGATGTGCACGTCTCGTTGCCCGCGCCGGGGCAGTCGGTGCGTCCATTATCATTACTCCCCAGCGATCCGCCATCGTTGTGCCCGAACTCGATGACGACGACGTCCCCGGCCTTGACGCTGCTCACCAGCGTATCGAAGCGCCCTTCGACGGTGTAGGAGCGCGCGCTGCGGCCGCCGAGGGCCTTGTTCACCACGGGCGTGGAGAGCGAGTATTTGAAGTAGTATCCCCAGCCTTGGGTCGCGTTAGTAGGAGCTTCTTCTGCGCAACATGTTGTTGCAGCCGCGCGCGTACCTTGAATTGCCCCGGAGCTGTAGTCCTGCATCGTCGAGTCGCCGGCTAGGTACACGGTCGGCGCGCGCTGGACGAGCCGGCCGGGCGCACATAGCGCGCGAGTCGCCAGACACCCCAAAACCGATACCAATGAAGCCGTACGCATAGCTACAAATGAAGAAGTTCGTATTTGCAGAATCTACACTGCGCTGTGCACAGAGAGCGACCGAGCACAAAGGACTACGATTCTAATTTACACCCCTCGACGCACGCAAAAATGTCCTTCCGAATTCCCCACATGGAGGAGGGGGGGAGGGTTCCGCATCTTGCAAAACCGTGGCCTGGAAGAATTGCGACAAGGGGCGATGAAGTTCCGTTTATATTGCAACCCCACCGGACGGCCGAGGGATGCCGGGGATGAGGGTGGAGGGGGATACGTACCCGTCACTAATTATCGAAGACTAGAGATATACTTTGCTATGTAGTCCGGAACGAGTAAAGTATAAAATGTGTAGATATGTTTAATGGCGTGTTGGTGTAGAGAGGGATGGGGTGGGCTGGGGTTGAGAATGACGGTTTCTATGGAGTGTGAGACAGCGAGGCACGTGTGCGTCTACATGTGTGAAGAAAGGGGCAGAGCGATCGATGGAAGGCAAGACATGAGGCGAGCAGCTATGTCTCATATCAAAGTAAACTTCTACGGAGCGCATCATGTCATGCCTGGAGTGTCAAATCCATCATCCATCATCGGGCAACAGCACCTCGGCAGCGCTAACCCAATGCAGATTGCATACGCGATCGATGCAGCCTAGCGCAGCACGCACGTTCAGTCCGTGGTCGTGCTCGTGCAACCATCCATCCCATCCCATCTTGCAGCCCTGTTCCCTACCTACCTACCTACCTAATCCAAACCCAAATCTTCAATTTCAATCATGAGACACAATTTCCTTCCCATCCCCTTTTTCTTCGGAGCTAGGATATAGGTGAGCGAACCGCGGCGCCGCGGCGTCTACGGGTTCCGAACTACACTTCTGCACATCTCAATCCCGCCGGGATTTTCGTAACTGAGGCTACTGGCATAGTACTTCCGCCCTACTCCGTACCTGTCTATGTATGTACTGCATCCTGGGTATACGCTAGACTTCGGCACGTCTCGGCAAGTTTCGCCTCGCCTCGTGTCTCCGGGCACCTATTCGTTTCATTCTAATCCCCTCGGGTCCACGGCGCAATTCGTCTTCCGATGGTTGATGGCTTGGCTTGTTCTGACACCTGAGACAAGATACTGGGTAGATCGAGTGTTGGCACGGAGCGTAGCGGCGAGGCGAGGCGAGGCGAGGGGGGAGTGTTGGGATGGGTGGGGATGGGACAGAGTATGGTGTAGTGAGGATGGGATAGTGGGACTTGCGGTAGTGTACGAAAGAAGCGTGTTTGTGAGGAGGAGGGAGTGAGTGTGTTACGAGTCAGGATAGGTGGGATGGTGTGGTTGCGAAGAGGGGTTGTTGGGGGTGTGCGTGGGGAGAATGTGTTCTTCACGATGCGGCAGTGTCGTTCTAGAACGCAGACGCGGGAGGAAGCTGGTTGGCGTCGGGACAGGGAGTCACACTGTCCCGTAGACGAGGGCAGGCGAGTCAAGTCGAGTCACGTCCAGCCAAGCCAAGTCGTTTCGTTCGCGGACATATGCTACACACGCATATCTCCGTATTGCGCGTACAAGAGTGGTGGTGCGTGTGTGCCGTGAAGGGCGCGTGTTGGTGGTGGATGTGCTTTGAAGCCTGGGGCGCGGAGCGGGATGTGTGGCCCGCGCGAGGCATGTTGGTTGAGGCTGGGGTGCATGTGCGTACGTAGGGCCATGTCCACTTGCCATTTGCCGCTTTGGGGAGGAGGGGGGCAAGGGGGGAGAGCAGAAGGATGAGATCGGAGCTGGGGGGTGATCGGGAGGAGGAAGGGCGGGCGTGGGATGCGTGGCTCAGGCTTTTGAGGCTTCCCGTCTGCAGCATGTCAGTGGTGTGGTGGATGTCATTACCTAGGTTGGCTTGATTCTACTGCGCTCTGCTTATCTGATCTGGTTCATTGTGCGAGCAGAGTGGGAGAAGACCATTTTTCGTCCCCGTATGCAGCGGGTTTTGCGGGCGAAAGATGCACCTAGTGTGAAAAGGTGCACTACTGCACCGGGCCTGCAGTAGTGCAGTATGGTAGTCCCCGCTGCTAGTCGACCTGGCATTCACATCGCTATGGTACCCTTGTACTGTGGTAGTCGGGACTCTGCATAGCAGCCGCATCAACTTCCCCAAAACTATCCCCGTGGAACTAGTTGGCGAATGCGTTGAGCATTGCCTGAAATGCTTCTAGACGTCGGATAATGCACCGCAAATCTGGCCCTGGACTAGGATTCTCCAACTCGCCGTCTCCAATTCTCAACGGCCGTGTTTGTTGGTACCAAATAACGCACCTTGTCCTATCGTGCGTCGCTCGTTTGGTCGTATCCATGGCCTCTTCTATCCCAGACAAGCCCTTCTCCCATCCCTTCTCGAAACGGGGCTCAGTATTGCCAACATACCTCGCACTCTAGCCCGCCCAAGCCTCGTCGAAACAACGATGAAACGCGTACGCCCCAGCCAATCATAAATCGAATCCTCCAGCAGCGCGCAAGGCTGCGCCTAGCGTAGGATTGCAATGGCACCACGTCAGGTTAGACTTGCAGCTCCCGTGCGCCACCAGCCCGCGGCCTCGTCTTGGGCCAGCAGCTGTGCCACCAAACAGACGCGTCCTTGGGAGTATGCGCGCTTCCGGCACATCTCCTGCGCCGCACTCATGATGTGCGTTCGGCAGCATGGAATCCTGCGAAGAAGCGTCCCCGCTGCAAGCGCAAAACGCCCTTGCACAAGCACACACACGACACGGCACACGCCGTCGCACATGACAATGCAGCCAGGCAGTGAGCAAGCGTTGCTACTGCTTGCCAATGGCCCAATTACCAAGCAGGCGAAACCTGACAAATCAGAGCGCTGGCTCGCGTGCGCAGAGTGTGATTCATACAGTAGGCCCAGGGGCACGTGCTTTTGATAGTCCCGAGGTCTTTTGGGAGGAATCAAAGT
The DNA here is from genome assembly GCA_010093805.1 of Polyplosphaeria fusca. Classification (NCBI taxonomy): domain Eukaryota; kingdom Fungi; phylum Ascomycota; class Dothideomycetes; order Pleosporales; family Tetraplosphaeriaceae; genus Polyplosphaeria; species Polyplosphaeria fusca. Next base: position 13,928 of record ML996140.1, on the reverse strand, counting down.
GCCAGAGAATCCTGCAGGATTTCCGCCAGCCGCGAACCCGCGGACGCTCCGATGGAAGGATCGATTGCGTGGCTTCCCGAAGCATTTCATTTCTATAATTACTTAGCGCCTTATTCTTCTTTTGCTGCTGCTGCGACTACCTGATGCAAGGGTAATCACGGGCGCCGAGTTTTGATATAGGGTGACGCATGTGCCTTTGTACAGTGGGGGTGATACAGGTGATATGTACTAGTGCTACCGCTGTGCCGGTAACCAACGGGATGTCATTGCGCGCCAGTCGAGGCAATGCGTGCATTCAGGCCGCAGGAACTGGGTCGAACGCGTAGGATGGAGCTTGGCAACAAGGCCCGGGGACTCCCGAGACGGCGCGGTCAATCAGGAAGCTGCATAGACAGAGGCCCAGGTTGACTACGTAGTTGGGCGCGGGGATGTGGCTGTTGAAGAATTCGAGAGCACTGGGCCACGGCCTGTATTGCGTTAGGAGAAGGCTTTGGGATTGAGGCAGATGCAGCGCTTTATGGTAATAGGTAGAGGATGGGGTATATGTACATGTTCATTAAATCATAGGTATCATACAATGCCAAAAGTAATGCAGCTCTATACAAATCAACCGAGCGTTAGAATTTCACGTACCGGTCCAGACTCTCGCCACTCCTCAGCAGGTAGTTGACGCCTATTTGCCGTTCTGCCATGTTGACAGAGACGAAGACATCCTGCACTCTCCTCGCCTCCTGGATGTCGCTGCATTCTTTGCACTTGTTACTGAGCGGCAACCAGTTCTCTGGGCCAAGATCAACGACATCTGAGATGCCTTCTTCGAGCTTGACACACTGCAACGCAACCATTCCGGCTCCAAATGAATCCCACACTCCTTCCCGTCGTCTACAGTTCAGCAACATGGCGATGGCTCGTCTCCGTAACATCGGATCTCGACATCGGCACGCGGTAAGGAACAAGGGAACGATGGGCGACAGTTCAAACGAAGGCGAAAAGGACGACGGTTTTCGTTTCGGCGCAGGCGGCGTAGTTGAGAATTCCGAAGGCGTTTTTGTTCGCGGAATCTGTGGGGTGAGATCGGGAAGGAAGACGAGCGTGGCAGCACCGGGAGGCGGAGAGTGGGTTATTGTTGCGGGGTTGGGCGCAATGGCGCGGTGTTTGGGCCGTGGCGTCGACGCTGAACGAGGAGGGGAATTGGACGCGCGAGACGATGGGACAGACGCTGCTCGGTTGAGTATGGGTAATGTTTCAGCGAGGTCCACAACCGTCTGGAATGATTTCTGGAACGAGTCCCAGCTCATTTCGGTCCTGAGACCAGCGCCGGCCTGTACAATTGTTCTGGCCATGATGCCATATATTTTCAACAACGTGTTTCCAGCATAGACCTTTGCGTCACCCTGCTCGTGCGGTGGCACGTTCTGCTGGTAATGTTCGAATGTGTGTTCCCATGCCTCGAGCGAGTTCATGAGCTGCGTATATATCAGGAGCCAGTTGGGATGCTCTGGTGCCTGGGGGTTAATGTTTGCAATGCCTGATATCCACATCATGCAACGGAGCAGTCCGACGAGGTCGTTTCGGGCAGTCGCATTCTGTGTATAGACATGAGGTATCTGCGGGCACTCTGGGGGATTGTCCAAGCTATAGTCGTATGGTGATGCGTTGTCTGAAAAGGTCATGGCTTGCAGGTCGAAACGGTACAGCACATTGGCAATGGTCTCCTGCGAGGCCGTGGACTGCACTTCCGGGGGCAGGCTTCGTTTGTGTTGGTTTAGTATGCGCAGTCCATTGCGCAGATGCATGTTGGCGGCCCTGTAGTTCCCGGCGAGGTTCTCGTAGCAGGTGAAGATGATGCATGCTATGAGCACCTTCTCCACATTCGGCTGTCCTTCTTGATGGGCGATGAGTAGGTCGTTTGAGTGCTTGACGGCTTGCATGTACTGCACAAAAGCAAAGTCGTTTGTCTTTGCGCTGAAGATGGGCGTGGTGCTCTCGAAGCGCTCGTGCATGGTGCTCAGAGCCAGGATGCCATGCTTGATGGCGGGCTCGGAATGGCTCAGTTGCAGGACCCTCTGGCTCCACAAGTCCGAGTCGAAGAACTCGGTCCACTTGGGGAGCGTGTTGGTCTGAAAGTAGAAGAAGGAGCGGTTCTCAGCGGCCTCTGGCGATAGGCTCCTGGAGGGATTCCTGGGGACGCTGGTGACATTGGGGGTCTGGGGCACGACGAGAAACGACGAGTTGCGGTAGGAGGCGGCGTCACCCGGCGACTGGCCCCTCTTGTTGGCAATGTGCTTGTATCCCTCGCACTTGCGGCCGGTCTTTGTGCAGCGCAGACACTCTGGCTTCGTCTCGTCGCACTTGACGCGCCGTATCCTGATCGGGCGTCAGCATTGGGCGCGCCTTTCTGATTGGCCACCGGGCTGGGGGCAGCTCACCGGCACGTCTCGCAGCCCGTCTTGACGCGTAGCTTGTACTGGCGCTCCAGCTGGCGCAGCTTGGTCTCGTCGGTTTCCATCTGCATCTGCATGGTGGTCGTCGTCGTCGTCGTCGTCGGCGTCGTCTTCAGCGTCCTGTGCGTTCATGGCGTCGTGTGTGGTGTCTGGGCTCTGCCTTAAATAAGAGATGACATGTTCATCCGTGGCTGAGCGTTGGAGGCACCCACAGGCTCCCTGACGCTCCGGGATTCGGGTTAAGGTTGGAGTTGGCCCCCTGCACTAACTCTGCTTCGAGACTCGCCCTCCCACCCCGCCGCCAGTGTCTGCCTTGTAAATTCACCACTCCTGGGGATGAGATAATCCAACGCAGCCCTCGTCATCCTGCTGTGTACACCACCCTCCTGCATAGACCGCTCGCTCTTGGCGTTTTGGAGAAGTCGCTCCATGCTCTGTTACCTATGCTTGCTTCTCGGCTCGCCGCGGCATGCCACATGCCAGTCCACTGCAAAATCAAATTCTTCCGCTGCCCTACAGTAGTCCGACACTGAAGGTGTGGAGCGGAATTCCGCTTGACTTGATCCAGCCCGGCAATTAGGAATTGCTGAATCGACAAAGCCCGCCAAGTCGTCGTCGACGATGGGCTGCGAATTTGGCTTGGTGCGCACCGGCGCCAGAGTCGTGCCGACCGCGGCATGCCTGGCAGTCGATGCTCTCCCGGGCATGGAGATAAGAGCCAGGAACCTTCTCCCAGCCCATGACATGACCGCCTTAGCCCGAGGCGCCGTCGTGCGTTTCACCCTTCCCACTGCCTTTACAAGGTACGATCGTGGGCAGGGCGCTGGCGTCAAGTCCAACATAAACGACCCGACCAAACAGCGACCATGGGTCTGTGTGCACGCCGTTGTGCTGCCGACCAGCATTGTTAGCTCAACGCGGAAGTCAAGCGACCGGGATGCAATAGCCGCATAGCCGCATATTCAACTACAACCGCTGCGGCGGGCCTGGTTCCTGCTGGTGTCAACACATGGTAAACACTAGGAGAACTTGCTACCTTTGGCTTCGTCTGTTTCAGGGCGTCCTGCTGCTTTATCATCTCGTTCCTGCCTTCTGTTCAATTGACTGCACTATCCACCACGACTGTGAAGTGTCTCGAACCGGAGAAGCGTGGGGTCGCACTGTGGTGGTTGATGCTCGATCCCTAACAGGATGTCGTCCGTCCAACATTGATCCAGTCGTGCGGTCTCTCGGCCAAACAAATCAAACGAGGGTGCGAGCTAAAGAGAGGCTGACGAGTTGCAGGAATGAAGATGAAATGCACAGCGTTATATTTAGCGGGCTTCTTGTCTTGGTGACCATGATAAATGGCGATGCGTGGAAGCCTTCTTCACTTCTCGAGGGAATTGGGCCTGCGGAGGAAATCGAAAACACTGCGCGACGGCAGCGACGAGAGAGCTTATAGCTATCTGACCTTTCCACGTACTGGGTCCTAGTCAGCATTTCTGAAATCGGGGCATCCACTTCTGCTGTAACACTTCCCCGAGGTCCTGGCCTCGGTCCTTACGAGGCCTCTTCGTTTTTCTCCATTTCGAACCCGAACCGGTAATCTAACGAACCCAAGCCACCGAAAAGGGAAGCATGCGAGCTTGCCCTGGTCTGCCGTCGAATGCTTCCGTCGAATACGTACTTCCCAATCCACGTGGAGCCCCGAAGCAAGCGCTGGCCTTTATACTCCAGTGTAACCTCCTCTTAAGCACCAGATCGGTTCCGTGAAACGTGCGCGTATCTCGGAGGTTTTGCTTATGAGTAAGGTATATGCGCTAATCCTACAGTGGACGCTCTTAAGCCTGATATGGGCGATTGTCCAGATCTCATGCCCTTGCGCTTATATCGATGGGGTGCCTGGAAAGAGATTTTACTGTATCACCCTCGCTTAAGCCATGTGATTGCTGTGAAGCGCTGCTACGATTCGTAGATCGCGCATGTAGACGCAAGGTGGGATTTCCGTACTGCATACGACACAGCCTTCCTCAGCTGCGTCACAGTCGGAAAAACATGAAATGTCGCCATCGAGCGGACTGACTTACTTCGTGCCGTCCCGCCTTGCACCCTGCTAGCTTCCGTCCCGTATCTAGTCTTTTCCCGTCAGCAACTGTACCATACGACCTCATCTCGTAACCTTCCTGTCTCCCCTCTAACGAACATAATGTTGTCTTTGTTTCAAGGAATGTTTCCGTCTATTGCGGCTGACTTCTAGGGCTGGGCATTTGAGGCGTTGAAAATCTCCTCTGAACATGTCTTCTCGCCACGAGCGTGTCCGGCTAGTTTATTCCCTGCGTCAACGTGTCCGACGAAGAAGACGTTTTGTGCGCAAACTCTGGTCCAAATACCTAGGCACACTTGAACCCTCGTGGCTTGCATGGGCCCGGAATTTGTTTGCCAACGCGCATGGTACAGCGTGTGATTATCATGTCGATGTTGTGCCTCGTTGAGCATGCCGTGCATGAGGGGCCGGTGAAGAGGAGGCAGGAGTTTTTTCGTAGTGCCGGAGAGATTTAAGAGAACATTCGCGGGGTGGAATGGAGGAGGAGAAGGATATGGTGTTCTTGTTCTGTGCCAACCTGTGGGTAAGGGCAGGTAACAAGGTCGCTCCTTCCGAATGTGCATCTCCGAGCCCGACATGTTGTCAGGTGAGTCTTGTGCCTTTCAGTTTCGTAGCATGAATATTTCAGCAGGTTTGTTTGTTATGAGATGTGTGTCATTCGCATTCGTTTGCTATAGATAACGTAAACACAAGGTAAGACCGATTCGAAAGTATAAGCTAGTAGTACTGAAACTGAATAGCCGTCTAACCAAGGATGAAACTATTCTCACAAAAGAAACTATCGCATACTCTCATTACGTCCGTAAAAGCATTAGACCTGAGATCCGTATTACATCGGTACGGTTGTGCACCAATCAGCAATAGGTCTACACGGTCTCGATCAAATCATTAAGAGCAAGACATCCCCGGTCTGTACGGTACCTGTGCGGAGGCAAAGTATCCCCCAAACTCCGCTTCCAAAGGGGGGTATCGCAAAGTTCCGCACTCCAGACCCTTCTCCACAAACTCCAGGATATTGACCTCCTAGGGTCTACCACTTCTACCGAACTTTGGTACATAAGGAAAAGGCTGAAAAGCAAATACTGCACAAAAGATTCGTATATGGATCCGTATCAAAGACGAATTCGGCCCTCCGTATGTATGAGGGTCGCTCGATCTTTCGGATGAATAGGGTTCATCGCACACGGTGGAGCCTTGCATATGGGCAAGGGTCTTGGTGTTCCGTCGCGATAATGGGATGGTTGGCTTGCTGTTCGTTGATGCATACTTCGCGCAGCTAGGCACTCTTTGTCGATATCCTGCGCCGGGCTCGAAGGTCCAAACAGCATCTTCCACACGTTGCCTGTGTTTGGTTCCGTATCAACAATGCCTCTGGATGGAGTCAGTTGCTATCAGACGGCATAATTGGATGGAGTGCGTACTTGGGAATGCCAAGCTCATGATGTCCTGCGCTGAGACGCTCCAGTCTCTCGACTCCTCGCTCATCATCTCCGAAACGAATGAAGTGGACATCCACTTCGACGGGCAAGCCGTCATTGATATATTTGTCAACTAGGACTCGAATAGGCTCGTGAACTCCGCAAAACTCGTCCTCTTCATCTTCCCAAACACCGTCCGTAAGCACGTAAATGCTCACACCGCTCTTCTGTTTCTTCCTGCTCAGCCATTGGCAGAGCCGTGATCGTCGTTTCCGACGCAGTCCATTGACACTATCTGGATGATATGGTCCAAGTATCTGAGCAATCTTGACTTTCGGATTACTTCGTCCAGCAGGCTGTACTCCGTCGAAAATTTTCAGCAAGACTTCGGGTCTTTTACTGTGCGCTTCGCGAGGGGAACAGGTGAAATATACACTCGTTTTATCCGAATTACTCACAATATTGGAAAGTGCTTCAAGTACCTTCCTGACTTCTTTCCAAATTTGCCTTTGGTCCATAGTGCTGGAGTTATCGATGAGGAATATCTTAGGGCACTTAGACACAGATAATTGACTTTGGAATTCACATACCTGATCTCTATTGGCTAGTCGGGGCAAGTTTTCAAGACCATTCAGCGTCGTTGTATGCTGTGAAGTTGTAAACAGCTTGCGGCGAGCATATTTGTTGCTGCTAAGCCATCCTATGACATCCGAGATATTGGTAGGTGAAAGTCCATTCGTAGCGTAATATTCAGCAAAGAGACTGGGTTGTGGCACAAGAACGGAGCGCGAATGAGTGCCACTGGATGACAAATGGCCGCTCACAACGCTTGGCTCGGGTAATGGTGTTATGACGTCCTCGTCTTCGATTGTTGGAGACACAGTCCGCGATTCTCTTGTTCTTCCGAGAGAGCTCTCGCAAGACCAGTTATTCCAATCAGCGGAGTATGATCTCCTAACACTGGGTCGATCAGGGAGGTAATTGTGTGTGGTTATTGAAGTTGTTGAAATGGGTGGTCTTCGGTTGTCTCGTCCGATGTTACGAGAACTTGGCAACGTGGGAATGGTCCACCCACGTTCCATCGGCCTTCCATAACCTGAGGTTGAGACTGGTGGTAGGGGTTGTGATATGTTCACCTCTGAAGCGCGCTTGGCAATTATCTCTGGCGGTAATTGTGGTGGCTCCCGTCGCGGAGGTGTATCGAAGGGGTGGGGATGCTGGTAAGTATCTGTCAGGAGCTTATTTGCTGCTTTCCAGGCTTGGCGGCTGCGGCGCTCCACGTCCATTGCGTTTAATCTCTCTTCATGCTTGGGTTCCAACATTTGGTTAACGAGTTCGATCATGTCGGAGGTGATATGATCGATCTGAGGCTTTCCGTGACCAATGTCTAGATGAGTGTTCCGGACTTCGTCGAGAACATCGCCTTTACCGTTATGAAAACAACCGCTGTACGGAGAATTGTTGAACTCGACGATGCGGTTAGTCGCTTCGCGGCGTCGGCATCGATATTGGTAAAGGCCTATCCATCCAGAGTCGGACCACACGATTGCTTCGCTATAGACACATCCCAGCGACCAAATGTCCTTGCTCGGAAACGCGGAAAAGACGCTGTTCTCGACGAATTTATCGTCGCGCAAGTACTCTGGTGCACTGTACATCTGCGTTCCCTGACTATCACGACTCTTGACCTCTTTACCTCGTTTTGGCTTCTTTTCCAATGTTGTCAAACCAAAGTCTACCAGCTTGAAAGATACATTGTACGGGTTCGAGTCGAGAGGTTCTGACACGAGAATGTTGTCAAGTTTGATGTCGTGGTGAATCATTTGTAGAAATTGCTCATCTTTGTCCCGCCTCGGAAGCTCATGTAGCCTTGCAACAGGTTTGACCAGATCCAGAAAATTCTTCCAGAAGATCATCAGATCTTCTAGGGTCTCAGGAGGTCGTGTCGTCTGGAAATAGGTATTGAGCGTGCCTCCTCCGACATACTCAAGCAACATGTGACACTTCCCATCATGTCGCCACGACCCATAAAACTTTGCGAGGTTATTCGATATACCTTGTTTACCCCTGAGAAGCTCGTACACTCTCACTTCATTGAAATGATTGGTATAATCGTCCTCATGGCAAGTTTTGATCACATAAGTGTGCGTATGATTGCCGGCTCTGTCATCCTATAGGTTAACTGTCAGCTTCTGCTCAATGCTTTTGATTGTGTGGGATATTGAAACTCACCACTTGATGAAGGGAATCGTAATCAGGGTGTATGTCGACCCTGTATGTGCTCGAACAGGGACCTCTCTTGAGCGGAGTCCTGCTGGTGAAGGGCAGTATTCTATCGAACCCAATGCGCGTATCATGGAGTCCATGTTGATCAAATCGCCGGGGACAGAACTTCCATTGCGCCTTGACAAACTTGTCGAATAAATGCTTGCAGCTGTGCGGCCAGTTCCCAGGTTGAGTGAAGGGGAGTTGATCATCGGCGAAATAATCGTACTGGATGAAGTGTGTGATAGAAGCGCCCTCAAGAAAGGAGCAAAGCGTAGCAAATACGAGCAAATAGCGAGTGCGAATGACTTCCCACTTGTTAGGAGGTAAATCGAAGTCTTTGAGAAGGCCCTTGATTCGAGAAGACGTGAGGCAATTGCGAAGCTTGGATATCGGTACAAAGCATCGACCAGTCGATGAAATAGTGTCACAGGCGGGTACCTGTAGTCGCTCAATATTTTCCAGGAAATCAGCGACGCTATAGTGTGGGTCTACAGCCATCGAGATGGGTCAAGGATGCGGCTGCTAACTGTGGGGCGCTGTTGTCCACTGGCAAATGGACGGTGAGCGTCATAGACGGTCCCGAACCATTGCTGGGGGGGGGGGGGGGGGGACAAATGATTGGAAATATGCTGAAGATATCCGAAGACGAGGAGGGAGTATATGGGGGAACGGAAGGCGTGCTAAAAAGGCGGCGACGGCATGCTGATAACCATGGCATGCGTCAGCCGGTCTCTTGGACGGAGTCTAGCGAATTGACAGATGAGGGACGAGTGAGGAACCACTCCCGACCCACTGGCGCGATATGCTTGCATGCGTTCATTTTAGTACCCGAGATTCGAAAAACGTAAAATAGATAAAAGTGGTCAGTAAACATCGCTGACATTCAGATTTCACCAATAAATCTCGATAGAATCCGATGTGTTGTTCTTTTACCCGTGCGATAACGAATGCGTCCTTAGGCATCGAAAGAACTAAAGCTTTGCCTTGCGAGTGCGCCTGCAGCTGCCAGCCAGGCTGCATCTCATCGCTCCCCCACATGGTTTGCGGGTCGTCCTCTGGGGCGTGCTGAGCAGCCAACTCAATATTCGGAGTCGATGGCGGACTGTAATGACGTTGGTTTAGAGTGGTGTCCGCTAAGCATGGATGAGACGCTTCCTTTGACTGGTACACGCTAAACCGGAATGCTCCAGAAGCGCACATGAAGCTCTTCATCACTCTCATTCCCATCCACGTGTTCGACAAGCTGCGCATGCGTCCTGCGCAAGGCAAAGCACGTCATACGATCAGAGAAAAGCCTTGTTACACCGCCTACAAACGGTGCATGCATGCATGTGCATGCATGTATGTGCATGCGTCTACTGCATGTACCCACTGTTTGTATCAAGACCTCTCCAAGCCATTCCGGTGAAAAGGGCGGAGCAGAGCTTATCGTAATCTCAACAGAGTGTATACTGTGACTTATCCGCGCAGTGGCTGTGAGGGCGTTATTCCATACCTTGAAATGCTTCAGGCTTTTCAATGGCTATCGCGGCAGTGACAAATGCTGTCGACTTTGCTTGCCTGTGCCGCTCGTTCTTAGTTGCTGCGCCATAGAGGTCGTGCCATAGAATATGTATGGGAAAATCCGTGTATTTTGGGATCCGAAGCAGCCAAGTCACTATAATGTTTCTTTGAGCCTCAAGCAAAACTTTTGGATTACGCGCGCTATCAAACGGTTCATACGTATTCATTATGCGAATTCTGACCCACGCTCGATCGCCGCTCTCTTTTGGCGAGTCGATAGAATATGTACCAAGCCACAAACGTGAGCACAGTCAACGGAACCGCGACAGCGACATACATTCGCAGACCCTTGACTTGGAAGTTTTGCTTACCGTCATCAAACTGGAAGATATCTGTACTCATAAACGTCTGTAGTTACATTAGCTCACATGGAAAAGCCTTGGTTCCAAGGGAAGATTTTGAACTTACCGCTATGAAAGTCGCCGGCAGAAAGAATAAGGTTACGGATGTGATGACCCTCATGGATACTGTCTCCTGTATCGTTTTATGCGCAATCTGATGCATCTCGGTAGTCATTGCCTCCATGTTGTCGGCAGACTCTTGCGCCTTCTTTGCGAAGAATTCGCTCGCCTTCACACTTCTATACTGAAGCATGTTGTTCAACTGCAATGCGTAAGTCACTAACAAATATTACGTAGTGAATACATGATGGCGTACCAGGCCCTTCCGGTTTGCAAGCAATCGGAGTAGTGTCTCCGTGCGTGTTTGTAGCATCTGCAAGTCCTTGACGATATTAGAGACTCTCCGATCGAACCGTGCGAGATCGGCCTCACAACCGCTCAATATATCGGCTGGAAATGCTGGATAGAATTTAAGGTATTGATAGTGCTGACTCAACTCCTTCAATACTTCGACATTCAAGCCTAGAACGAGGACAGTTTCCTGAGCCTTTTCTTCGAGGAATTGGATTCGCTGCAGGTCGCCGAACCTTAGCGTTTCCCTGCCTTCAGGAAGACAGTCTTGCGGAAGCCCGGGAGGAAGTTCAGGGGGCTCCTTCTTTACCTCTGTAGAAGATCCTAGCTGTACCTGTTCATTCGGACCGTGCTTTTCAAACATATTGAACGTGTCGCTGCTGGTAGACTTTTGTCGCCAAAGCCATGGACCGCGGGGATTCAGCGACTGGACATGACCATACCAAGACATCATTCTGCGAACCGCAGTTTTTGGCTTTGTTTCTGCTGTGTTCATGCAATGCTCATGGCTGTGACGCCCATCTGGAGATGGCATTGGCTTTCCAAATTCCTTAAAAAATGTTGATGAGCGAGAAGACGAAGACGTTGAGAAAGATTCAGACTTGTTAAATTGACCGGCAAGAGTCTGTAGTGTAGTCCTTCGCGAAGGTGAAGGAAATGGACCATTGTTCCAACGCGGGCTCAACATCGGCGTTGGATCTTTTTCCACTGGCGTTACTAGCGCACTTCTTGTCAAATCTTGGAGTTCGTCCTCCATATCATTGATGTACCAGCGCCAGTTTTCGGCAGACCAGTCGCACATTATTGAATGTGTCGCAAGCGAGGATGCAAATGCAAGGCTTCGAGTACTGAAGTCGGACAGGAAAGGCGATTGAGACCCTTCTGTAATCCTATCTTTGATTCCTCTGTTGCCTTTGACATTGATCCACAGCGACTGGCCAGTCTCAAAGTCGAATGAATGGTACGTGGCAGACTGCCGGATAGACCATTTCACATCCAAATGAGGCCTTTGTAACCGTTCTACAGAACGCAAATTGTAGCATAGCCGCAGAGCAATTCCAGAACGCCCGAGAGATTGTATCTGGACTCCTCGACGTTTTGACTCCAGGCTGTCTTCCTCTCTAAAGCCGCCAAAGTAAGAATCTCGAGCGTGTTCTTGCCTACCAAATGGGAAGATGAAATCCAAAAAGGACGGCATAACTTGATGATAAGAAAAAAGAAATGTGAACATGCCATGGCAAATCTTCAAAGCTGCGCGACTTTGCCCCGCTGTGAGGAACCTAAGGCAGTCAACACGGGTGGTCTCAAGATCATTGGCCGAAAAGCAACACCTACACAAACCGGCATTTGGGATCGGCGTTCCCTGGCCTCAGCGCCTCTCTTAGATGTTCTTTCAGCTCCACCAAAGAAGTGACACAGTTTGAACCGAATCCTGGCCGTATTCTTTCGTTAGCGGGTTCGACTCGAAGAACTGAGGCTCCTCATACCTGCCTCGTCGACTCCGGTATCTAAGAAGTCGACTCCAATCAGTCTTTGGCTCGGTAGCTCTTCTTGACGAGTTGCGCGAACGAACAAGTCGGATTTCTGATCTTTCAGCCTCTCAAAGTACGTGCTCTCATTCAGACTCAGAAATGCATGGCCGATAAGGTTCTTGGGATATTGTAAATGATTCGTGCAGGACAACAAGAGTGCGTCCATGATGGAACGATGTAGTGAATTGAGATAAAGCACAACGCATTCTGCAATTGCCTTGTAGAAGTCTTGGTCCAAGAGTGGCTCCCAACTTATATCGTGAGCACTAGTCCTCAGCCCTTCTTGTGGACTAACAACAAGAAAATCTCGAAAGATCAACGCCCTGGGCGCCATTTTACGGGGGTCGGCTCAGACCATGTCTGTGCTCCCAAGGAAAATGGCACACTCCAAGCTAGCCGTGCAAGGATGCCCAAGGCATTCGCACCTTGCATCGCCACCGGTCAAACGTCTTCATAGCGTAGATCTTCTACTTCCCGCCTTTCCTCCTAGAAATGGTCAATGACGCATGAAATAAGCGGATTAGCCGTATCTCACAGCCGAAAGCTTGCGTGGGACCCAGAATTGATAGAACCCGTTGTCGACCTGGCATTACTCAACGACTACACACAGCGTGTTCTTGGATCTTACCCTGAAATAGAACTGCCAGTTCCCGTGTAATTTGACAAGATAATCGTCGAGATCGCTTTGTCTCAGCCGATAAGTCTCGAAGTCATCCCACAGCCACGACATTGTGACCAAGAGTAAGGCGTTTTGGTCATGCGATAGGACTCGCCAATTAGTCGATACAGTTTCGTCCGGGAACAAAAAAGATTCGGTGAGCATTTGCGCCTGAGAAGGACAAGGCTCCAGGCATGACCACGTTGCGCATTTATGGGGGACTGTCCATGCGCACATCTGGCGGCTCTGCGAGGAATATCCCTCGACATGCTTGCTTCAATGAACAAGATCAGTTTCGACGGTTATCCAGATGCCAGAGAATAGTGAGGCGAGTTCTCATGGTGGAAGGCAAACGGATTGCCTTGTCCAGCCTCCAATAGCAGTGAAAACATGCTTCAGGTTGCATGAGACGGCTCGCATATTTCTCCCATGTGTGGAGGCATACTCCCACACTGCATGATCACAAGACTGACTGCAGGCAGTTCGCCATTGGCAGGGAGGCCCGGATTCGTATTGCTTCGTTATCTTGCAGGCGCATTCAGCCTTTCACTGCCCATGGTGTAACGCCATCGACGGCGAGTGGACAGCTTGTCAACGACCGTGGGATTTGCGACGCCTCTAATATTTGTGAGCATCTCTTGGTGTTGGGCAGTGTCCGGTGCAGGCAAAAGAAAGTAATTATGTTCCACCGTTGACCGGTTGATGATATCGGTACTCCGAGCATAACCAATATCGAGACTCTGGGCGCCTCTGGGATGACGGTATCAAATGTATTGTCTCTTACTGGCATAGCACATCGTATCGATGTAAAGCACAAGTGCTGGGAAGAGTTCCTTGCCCCGATGCGATCGTGCCCTGTGAGGGCTCAATGTAGTTAGTTAACTAACTAACGTGTCCCATCACTCAGCGGCGCACATCAGTCAGTGGCGCACCCCACCAAAGTTGATCGCACTTTTTAGCCGATAGCGCCACAACAACAAAATCAATTAAGCTAGGAATTAAGATATAGATTCTTTAGCTACTAGTACACTGTCGCCTATTATGCCCTTGCACATGGCATTTTGTACACGTTGGTGGTGCGCGCTGCCGTGGAGGAGGTCGCTCGTCTGGCGCCACCTCCGACACCACATTATTGAGCTGCTCTACTAGCTGCTGGCCTGCCTGCGCCTGTAGAGTCCCCCCTTGAGCGATATACCTACGGCGCGTATCCTGCTTACGCTGCCGGCGTTGATTTATAGCCTCCAGCTCAGTAATTCTCTTTTCAAGG
>ML996139.1:83727-208785 GCA_010093805.1 Polyplosphaeria fusca | reverse complement strand
AGGCCAAATGGTAACTCACGTCAATTAATTCGCCGACCTTAACTTAATAGATATCCAAAGGCTTTCGGCATGCTTCTGACCACCAAATGATGACGTGGATGTGAGATGCTTTAGAGACGAGTAGAATACACGTAGTAACTGTGTTATGTAAAGACTACAGATCGGGCTCTACCTTTACGAAAAGGATCGTGGCAAATTCGCCACAACGAGCTAATGTATGGCCGACCCGCTCCTGCCACAGCCTTGCCCTGATGATTACAATACTCCTGTAAGGGCCGTCCATTGTCTGACCGTGCGATAGTTGTATGACCAAAAGGTTTAAACCCTTCTACTTGCGTATGGGCTTGAAACGTTTTGCTGAGCTACTCCGGCCTCCCCATCCTATTGTGTTACTCTTTAACGAGTCAAGACTGGTACTTGGCTGATGCTAGGCCTAGAATCGGCTCTAGAGGGCTCGAGAAGTGGTGGGCTTTTGATCAGTTCCGATATGGGTTTGGCGTCCTCCGGCAGCTGAGCCACAATTCAGCAGCCACCGTTTTCAGCTTGGCTTGCTTATAGACAGTAAATTACAGGTTAGCTGCTTAGCTTAGACTTTGCCCTAGCATTGAATCGTCATTCATTGGATTGGCAGGTACCGATCAGCGTGGCGACACTATATAAATCACCCCGCATGGCAGCCATAGTCTTGAGGATGGCCTATTGACGTAACAGGAAGTGTGCGCGCCTTAGATACTGCAATATTAAGCTATTGAAAGTGGTGAGAACGCGATAGTAGGGTTGTGATGAGACTGCTCTGCGATGTTACCGAATTATGTCTCTCCACAAACCGGCGGCGACGCAGCAACGCCAACGTAAATCTTTAGTGCGTGATGCTCCGTTAGTGCCGAAGAACCCAAACTACAGCACTCGCATAGAATTAAGCAAATTCAGATGTGCGTTAGAAGCTGAGAATGCTTTGAGATTGAAGTACCTAAAATTTGGCTCGCTACGGAGGGTAGCTCGCGACACAGGGACGGATATTACTGTAGACACAATTTCTGTACAAGTGTAGATCGTAGGTGGATCAATCGTACCCATTCAGTGTCACCGCGAAACCCATGGGAGATCAAAAGCCTCCAAGGCCGTGATCGAGAGTTTGTATGGTCGAGAACACAAGTCTAACGCCATCCTCTCCAATTCAACGCCGAACCATTCACAGTGTCCCATAGTGTCCCATAGTGTCCCATAGTGTCCCATTGCGCGTGCAGTTCGCCCAATTTCATTTCCTCATCCCTCCATCCCCTCCTCCCCTCTCAATCACCATGCGTATGAATCCAAAAGTCCCTCGCCTGCATCCTCCCCTCCTTAACCCCCGTCAACACCCCCTTCATCCACCTCGGCGGCCCCCTGGGCCCCATCTCCCCCCCAATAACACAATTCCTCTCCCACGGCGCTCCCTCCCACTCCTTCTCATCCACCAGCTTGCTCACCTCCTCGACAATCTTCAGGCCCCCATCACCACTGACCTTGGCCTGCGCTGCGGCCTCCAGTCTCGCCTTCTGCCGCTCAAGCGACCGGCGCTCGAGGTACGAAGATAGGTTGTCGAGTTGCTGCGACGCAAAGTGTTGGAAGTGGTGTAGGCAGCGGTTTATGATGTCGATGAGGAGGCGGTAGAGGAGCTCGGTTGCGATTGCGGTGCCCGTTTGTTGCGTGAAGAAGTGCGAGGGGATGAGGGCGGATGGGTTGGAGCGCGTAGCGAGGCTGGAGCCGAGCGAGGACGAGCCCCGATAGAGGACGAGCGATTGATCGCCTGTCATGTTGGTCGCGATATGTTGGGCGTGTGTGAGGGTGTGAGTTGAGGTGGGTTGACGCTGGCTTCAGATCTGTTGGGCAAGGCACAGGAAGTTCGGTTCTCGGGAATGTAGTCTTAAACGGGAGGGCTGGAAGAGTCATAAGCACATGACGCGGGTTGACAAATGGGGCTTCTTCCGCTGCGCACGGTGGTGTGAGGCTGAGCTGGGCTGCACTGTGGAGACGCGCGCGGTCGGCGTTTCATGTTGCAGTGCCCGATCGGGCCTTGTCGTCTCCGACCCGACCCAATGACAAGGCGGAGGAGTTCAGGGGAACCCTAATTTGTACAAGGTGTCCGTTTCGGTCACACTGCTGTCTACGTGTCACTCGATGCTGGTATAGACTGGCATTACGTTTCGAACTACACTATATGACATCTTGCTAGATTGCACATGCAGAGTCATCTATTTGAACCCTGGCTCGACGCGGACAGATTCACGTCAACTACCCCTTTTTGAAGCTAAGCATACTGAGCATTAACATCCTGCTAGATCAAACGGAGCACTTCCTTGACTTCAGAAAAAATGGTCCGAGGCTGCAGCAGTATCATACAAGAATTTAGGAAACTTGGACGAACTGGCCGATGGCCGGAACGCCGTCCACCAAAACGTAGACGACATACGGCCCGGGTGGTGCCACGTTCTTGTTGGGGGGCATGGTGACGGTGATGGTCTGGGCCGTGGAGCCGGCCTTGAAATTCTTAGTATCAAGGAACGCCATACGGTGGCCCATGTGGACGGAGTGGGTGACGAAACCTCCGTAGTAGAGGGACACCTTGACCGCCTTGGCGTTGGCGGGGGCAGTGAACTTGATGGTGAAGGTCGAGCCATCAGCCTTCAGGGTCTTGCTGGAGAGCACGACGTCCTTGGGGCGGGTGGGGTTGCCCTGGAGGTAGGGAGGAGTGTAGATCTCGACACGGAACTCGGTGACGTAGGGATCAGTGTTGTCGGCCTTGAGTTTAGGCTGCTCGACGGGGTTGGAGCCAGTGATCATGAGTGTGCCATCGAGGAGCAGAAGTGCAACGCTGTGGTACAGACGAGGGATAGCCGACTTGGCGCCGGTCGTCCATCGCTTGCCGAGCGGCTGCACAGGATCGTAGATGAGGACTTCGAGCGTGGGGTCACGAGCAATGCCGAAGCCCTGGGCGCCGCGGTTGGCGCCGTTAACCCAGATGACAGTGCCGTCAGCCAGAAGAGTACCCTCAACCATAACACGACCCTCGGGCATGCTGTCAAGCTCCCATCCAGGGTTGGTGGCCAAGGGCTGGATCCTGCCGCAAGAGGCGTCACTTGGGGCAGTCACGTCTTGGTATGGTCCTCCACCACAGACAACAATGTCGGGGTTCCACTGGTTACCACTGGAGAGCGGAAGCATGACTGAACCACCGGTGTTGGGGTAGGTGCGGTAGTCGCCGGGGAGATCAGCAAACTTGCGGACGGTGGTTCCGGTACCAACATTGAAGATTTCGGACGACTTGGCGACGAACACAAAGACGTTGCCATCCTTCATGAGATGCATGAATGGGTACATGTAGTACGGTTGGTTCTTGGAGAGAATGTCCATGGTAACGCTCTTGCCTCGGGGGGTACCGTCGGCATTCAAGATCTCGTAGGTGGGGTTGTTGTTCTCTGGCTTTGCGGGATCAAGACCGTTCAAACTTCCAGATGCGACAAAGATGGAGCTGTCAGCCATGATCTGGGCAGACGCGTACCAACGCGCGGTGTTGAGCTGCTGTCCGGGCTCGCTCCAGGCCTGACCGTTAAGAGACGCATCAGTAGCTGATCGCTTCAGGTATCGGATGCCTCGGAAACCATCACCAACGGTAGGATCAATGAAGTCGAGGGGAGCGTTTCCTCCGAGGGAAACGAAGCGGCCATCTGCAAGGAAGATACCACCAGAGCAAAAAGCGTTAGTCTTATAGCCGAGAGGAACAACCTTGTTGGTAGCGGGGTCATACTCGGAAGAGTATGCGTATTGGCCGTTGGCGAGCTTCAATTCGGTGTAGTTCTCGACCTTGTCGAGGAATACAACGCGGCCGTTGGGCATAAGGCCAGCATGCATAGCAGGGACACCGCTTCGGCCCACAGTTGCCAAAGATCCAGGCTTGGCCGCAGCCGGAGCAGGGCTGGGGCCTGGGGCAGGTTGAACTGGGGCATTAGCACAAGGGCCGGACTGGCATCCATCACCGCAGTGGGCAGTGGTGTTTCCGCAGTAGCCGTACATGGAGCAGCATGCGCCCTGGGGCCAGTTGCCGCACACAGTGTTGCCAAAGGTGGCACCGCAGCTTCCATCAGTGGTTGCCTTGCCAGTGGGTTGAGAGTTGGGAATAGTCGAGGGGTTTCCGAGGACGGGTTCGCCAGATGTGGTTGTGGAAGGAGGCCTTGTTGCAGAGGCGCTGGTAGGCTTGGAACCTCCACCAGTCGACGAAGCCGATCCCTTACATCCATTCTGGCATCCGTTCGCAGGCAGACAGTGGCCATCAGTGCTACCGCAGTAGCCGTAGCTAGAGCAGCAACCACCATAGGCCCCCTTGGGATCGCAAGTTGCGCCGGCAAAGTCTTTTCCGCAGCGGCCGTCGTCGCGAGGAGCAGTGGCTCCGGCAGTTGCTGAGGGTGTCGAAGACTTTACAGACGAGGCAGCGCCGCCGCATCCAGAGATACAGCCAGTCCCGCAGTGGGCGGGAGTATTACCACTGTCTCGGTCAGCGTTTTGTTCGGCTAATAGTCCAAGTTTGATTCACAGATGGGTGCAATTTTCAAAGAACCCCATGATATGAAACAAACGAGGACGCGTAGTACAATGCTACGTACCACCAGCCATAGGAACTGCAGCAGGTTCCAGTGTAGACGGTGCTCTTGGGGTCGCAAAGCGTGTTGCCATTGGCCGGGCCGCAAGTACCGTCGGTTGAGTACTTGGTCTGCCTCTTCTCGGGCACTGAGCGACGGAATGACCTGGGGTAAAGCTGATCGTTGCTAACATTTGCGGCGCAACTATGTAATGAGTCAATTTAATGCACGGCATTGGTCATGGGGATCGTACGTATTATCTTCAGTACAATGCTGTCCACGTAGACACTTGGATTGGCCCAAGGCGGTGAAGTCGCAGGTTGGCTGGACCCAGTGGAAATTGATATTAGCCGATGCCAGGCCGGCAAAGGCCAAGGCCGCAATCTTCATTGTGGCAATTACTGTTGTGTTATCAGCCCGTGTTGCAAGAGACAACGTGGTAAACAGGTGTGGTGCGGGATTGCACGCGTGCATTGCAAGTGCCGGTCACACAACGAGAGGAAGCGACTTACGGAAGCGGCTGCTGCAAGACTGTGGGTGGATTGGGAAGTATTAATTACTAGTTGGTAGTGAAAGGAAAGCGAGTGGATAGCGAGGACTTTGAAAGTGCAAGCTGGGAGATTGAAAAAGGCCGGAACGAGTGACGGCGGTAGAGAGAGAAGGCGCAACCGAGCAGGTGCTGAGGCAGGAACTTGAAAATGAGCCCGCAGCGACGAAGGTGAGGAGGCCGAGTAGCGAGGGGAGACAGTGGCTCATGTAGTGCAGCCCTCACACCCTCTCGGCCACGAAAACGGCACCGACGAGACCGAACAGGCAGGCCCTGGGCGGTTCAGGCCCCAGTTGGTGGCCAATGGCAGGGCGAGATGACGCGCACCATGGATGGGCGGCAATTTCTTCTCAGGCATTGCGCCCAGTCCTGATCTCCGCAGGGGCAACCAAATCGTCAAGCTTCCTTCTATTCTGGGCGGACAGGCCGGAAACACGAGCTGTGGCCCCGCCCGTGAAACCATCCTTTCTCCATCCGGACCAAGCGCTCACAAACACGCACCATGGAACAAGACTCAGGGGAACACGGTCGATGGGCCATGTGTTGATATGTTGAGCAGAACCACAATACAATTCGTTGCCCGCCCTGGTTGCGTGGTTGCTGGGCGGGACCGACTTCGTCCAACGGCCACTCTAATGTGCGCCAGGTAGACGGCGAGCAGAGGGACAAGAAAAGCTTGTCGCTCTCCAAGCATTGCCCTACAATCTCCGCATGGGTGTTGACGGCCAGCCCTGCTCCACTCAGGGGGAGCCATGGTGTCATCGCCAGTCAGCAACGGGTTAGCAGCCATCTGTCAGGGGCCCGGTCATCTGTCGCCCCATCTCACCATCTAAAGGACCTTTTCACTCACACGGACGGCCTTACGTTATAACTCGATGCTTTCCTTGTCTAGCACACGCCCAGGAAATGCCAGGAGCCGACGCCGCCGGCCTCTTCCCCACACGACACGAGCGACACGTTGCTCAGCCTCCTCGCCTCCTCGCCTTCAGCTGCTTGTAATTACCTTTTCCGTATTCCGTGAACCGCATTTCGCTGACTGGACGCGTATTATGCCGCATTTCCCGAGAGAGGCTGCTCCAGGAAGCGACTGTGGGACCCAAATGTTACCACGTAGGAAATGCTCACCGCAAATCTCTGCATCGCGTCCAAAAGCCATAAGCTCGGCCTCAATTCAATGCAAAAGTCGCTCCGCTAACGTACATGTGCCCTGACGATCCCATCCCATCACAGCTCCTCTCTTATTGATGGCTGAGCCTGCCCGCCGGACTTCACTACCCAACCGTTCCCGGCACTCAGGTCCCGCCCCCGACGAGCCCCCGAGGCAACTTTCCTCCTTTAACTGAGGCCGTAGCATCCCCGGGCATGCGCTGGTAATTTGGCCCGTTTCGGGCTCCTCGCACAAGCCGGACAAATCGTCGGCTCCTGGCTTTGTAGGACCACCTCAAATACATGGCACTTGGCCGCCTCTCCCAGCGTCCTGTCCCCGAACCTCGATGCTTTGCCCACTTCCGAAAGGGGGACTGGGATGACCTCACCCGTGTGGGCGTCGCGGGCGTAGTTGGTACTCGATGCGCTGCTGCTAGCTGGCGCCGTCTGGGGACCGTACGTCGACGGGTCAGCCATGTGGTGAAGAGGTGGACGCGACACGACGGCGCCAGGGCCGACAGCTTGCGAGTTGATAGACCGTCCGTTGGTGTTCACTCTAGTCTTTCTGTTGTCGACTTTCCGGCCTCTGCCCGAGGCTGCTCTGGAATCTCTCCTGGGTTGCACGTTGTTGCCATTAGTCGCAAGAGGTTGCGCGTCATCTAACCCAATCGGCGCGATAGATGAGTGCAGTGGATTCAGGGGATTGTCAGGACTATGAACGGCACGATCGAATGAGCAGGAGGAATATTTGGTGCTGCTCAGTATTAGTATGTAGCTACTATCAGGTATGCTTATCCCACAAGTAGCTTTCGCCGCATTTCCACTGGTCGTATTGTCAGTCCAATTCAAATATGGGGCTCCCAACCTGCACGACTTACAACTCGCAGCTTCCAATGACACATGGTCACAAACAAGGGCTCTCCCAACACCAGATGAAATCTCCGTTTCCCTGGTTGCAGTCGAGACATGTCTCGGAAAACGACTTACGCTCACCCAATATCTAGCAGGCAGCCAAGCTTCACCGCTTCTTTTCTGATTGCTTCTTGCTGCAACTGCTCCTGTCGCCTTCCGTTAAGTATGAGCAATCGACCGGCCGAAGAGCGACTATGCAAGGCACATTTCATCCCGCAGGCACGAGTAGGCGGCAATCTCTTGAACTGCGTACTGGCGAGGGGATTGGAACGGATGAGTTCTGTGGATAACCAGAAGCAAATTGCATCCGTACTTCTCCATCTCCTCCCACTCACCGGGCATAGACAAGTGTGCGCCGAACATACCTAGGCCGTCCGGCCAACACGTCCAGAAGTATACGGCATCTGCCAATTCCAGCCAGGTTGCCCCATCTTTGCAGCCACCCACCACGTCCGTTTCCAGACAAGAGTTTGACAGAGACTAGACTATGATGCATGAAATGCCACTCGATACGTCGGAAGCATTTCAAAGCATGCAAGCTCCTACACCGCCACTGTATACACGCGTCGTCCCAGCCAACCATGTCGCTCGTCGACATGTTGTACTCCCAACCCAAGTCTGCATACATCGTCCAGCGAAAATACCCTCATCCATCATATTCGCCACGGAACAATCATTCTTCCCCAGAACACCCTACTCAACTACCTGTGGCCAGCGAAAAACACCCCCATCAACAAAAGTCCCTCTCACCCGCCCATCCTCCTCCAACGCTGTGCAACACTCGCATGCGTCCCAGCTCCCTGGTCAAAAGCACACCACGCTCGGACAAAATCTCCGCAAGCTGCCGCCGACCCAGAAAAGCTGCGCTCTCAACGTCGCACAAGGCTTGCGCACGCAGCCACTCACAAGGCGATACGCGACCGTTACCCGACCCATCTGCAACAATAGCTTTGCTGCACTCGCGGCCGATAGCAGAACACCCTCCGTGCGCCCTATCCCATCCTCATCCCGAGCCCCCCGCAGCTAGCTAGCTGGCGGCGGCGATGGCGGCGGCTACGCGAGCCTTCCAGAAAATCGCCACGCCCTTCAGCCCGACGATGAAAGATGACGAGGACCACGAAGATGAAGACGACAACGACAGCGCCGCAGCGAGCCGTGCCCATCACCCACCTCGCTCTGTCCCCTTCAGATCCCAGGCTTCCCAGTGATCCCATACACACACACGACACACGACACACATCCAGACGCCTCCTCGCAGCACAAACCAGCACTTTCATGCGTGATACTGTGTCGTTCTCGTACACGGTGATTTTCGTAGTCTGCGTCACGCCCCCTTTCCCAACACGGCCCTGATGCCATGCATGCATGGTAGTGGTGGTGGCGAACAGCGCGAAAATCACTGCAGCAGGGCGGGAACGCGTTTGGCTTGCTGCTGCTGCTGCTGCTGCTTGTTCTAGCCGCCCCGTTTCCCGCTGGATATGCAGAGCGCACTGTGCATGTATGAGCAGAGCGTGGTGCAGGTTGGGCAGGGCTGGGCTGAGCTGAGCTGGGCAGGGACAGGGGTATGGGCGGGGAGGCGGGCTGGATGGAGCTTGCGGGTGTGGGTGCGGGAGGAAGCTCTGTCGTCGGGTGGGCTAGTGGGTGGGCGCGTGTGGGTTTGTTTGTTGATGAGAGTGTCGAGTGTATTGGGGAAGGGCGTTGAGGACGAGGTTGAGGTGGGGGGATGCAGAGGCCGTTTGTAGGAAGATGACGCGAGATTTGTCGAACGGTCGCGCATTGGGGCCGAGGTGTTGGGGGGGCTTGGAGTACTTGGGGAAGCGTTGGTTTGTTGCTGTGTGGGGTAGAGTGTTCGGGGGAGAGATGTGTTGTTTGGTGGTGGAGATGAGCGGTAAGGACTCCAGGAGCAATTGTCTTTTGGACGACGCCATGGTGGCTTGAAGGATTGGGATGGAAAGGGATAAGAAATTGATTATTATCAATGTACAAAAGTCCCGTGTTACTTTCTCTGTCTCGCATGCCCGAGTCCTAGCTGCCAGGACTTCCTCGACTGTCAAACGCTTAATGATTGACAGCGAAGGAAGGCCAACGGACGAGCGTCAAGTAAGCGAACGTCCAACCCGCTCGCGGGCTGAATTCCAAGCCGTTAATATCATAAGATCCGAAACGCGTCGCGTCATCAAGGTTTTTTTCGAACTCCTCATTACTCCCACCTCGCAGTTCTCGCCACCCCTTTCCAACAACCCCCAGAACTCCATTCGACAACAAAAACCCAAAACGCATCTTCAGAGCACCCCTTCAATCCTGACACCCACAGCTAATCACCCTCACAAACCCCCTCTTCTTCTTCTTCTCCTTCTTCGCCTCCTCCCCATCCCTCGCACCCGCGCCCGCGCTTTCATCCCCCTTCCCCAGACTCACCCTACTCCCCCTCCACTTCCTTCCACGCCAGTACCCAACCAACCCCGCCTTTTCCTCATCACTATCCCACTCGTCCCACGCGCTCGTCGTATTCTGCAGCCCATAGCTAGCCCGCGACGCGCTAGACGGCGGAGCTGTGGGACCCCAGCCATACGCATAGGAGTTGCTGGCCTCAGACGAAGCCACGCTGCCGTGCCGTGACGACAATGACGATACCTCGTACAGCGGAGGCGTGGTGACGTTTGCGAGCGAGTTGGAGCGCGTGCGCATGAAGGAGGCTTGCGAGTGCGATGTCGAGGGCGGCGTGGGCGGCGCGTTGGCGACGGGCTTGCGTGAGATTTGGTGCCGGAGAAAGGGCTCGTAGGGGTCGGTGAGGGAGCCTTTGCGCGAGGTGGGGGGTTCGGGGAAGTGCGAGGCCATGTCAAGGACGGAGGGTGAGGAGGGGGTTTTGAGTGAGGAGAGGCGGGGTGGAAGCTCCATGAGTTCGTGGGATGGGGGGCGGCTGCTTTTCGATCTCCGTTTGGGTGAAGTTGAGGATGATGTTGCAGTTCGTGCCCGGGGTCTTGATCTTGATTTGGGCAGATCTTGGGGTTCCGAAATATCGAAGGGACCGAATTCTCGGGACAACGGACTCAGGGGAGGGGTTGTTTCACCAGGTGGAGGGATGATTATCGTCCTCTTGCACTTTTCACAAAACCCAGAAGCCGATGTGATGGCCTGCTTGCATGTCTTGCAGATGGCTACTGTTGTTGATGTCCCTGGCCTCTGGAAGTCAAAGTCAAACTGAGGGCGCGCTGTTCCTGTGGCGGGGGAGGATGTTGATGTCTTTGAGCTTGGGTAAGGATTGTAGCTTTTCATGACCTCGAGAACAGGTCCACCTGAAAAGCGCGATGAATGCGGTGTCGGAAGTGGGGCGCTGTTATTTCTTCTCTTCGCGTTTTCCAAAGCTCGTTTCTCGTATTCATCCCACAGTTTGGCCGTATTCCGAGGCGTACATGGTGGTGGTACCCGCGGGAACTTGAATGAAGACGTTCTAGTGAGGGGCGATGTGTCGTGGGGAGTGGAGGTTGCTGCCATTTGGACGGGAATGTGAACCTAGGCGGAGAAGGTCTCTCTCTGGTACGAAGTTGACGAACAAGACAGCGGGGAGCCTTATCAGTCGCGATAGCCGTGGTCAGGTTGATAGGCGGCTAATCACGATATATAGCTACAAGTGAGTACCATTGACTTGGATCCAAGGGGTGAGACACATTGTTTATGGGCGAGGCGCACCGGCTACATTGAGGGCGAGAGGAGGCTGGTCCGAAATCTGGGGTGTCAGGTCTAGCGTCGCATATCCACCGTACCGGATGCTGTGAATTAGATATGGTCATTTTCAAGCGTAACGACCCAGAGATCTCAAGGTATTGTTGCCACGGGTTGTGCCAAGTCAGGAACGTTGCACATTGGGCTGACCAATGGCACACCAACTGCTAGAGCAAAGGCACAGTTTAGTCGCCCAAAACAGAAAGGACACGGCGACGAGACATGAGCAAGGGATGCTACTCTTGTCAATGCCTGTTGCGATGGTAGCGGGCCCATGGCGCCTGTCGAGAAACGCTCTCAAACCAGAGGCGGCCCCGGCTCCTGCATGCGCGTCATCCACTTCTCTCTCCAAAAGCGAAACGCTGAGATGCGAGCAGCTTGGTGGGAGTGGTCCAGCGTCGGAAAAAGAGGGCAACATGATCCGAAGCTGCGGCTAGAGGAGCAAGTCTGGTGACGCAAGGCATTTGTGCGGCGTTGGAGAGACTTTGTCGTATAGAGCCAGGTTGCTGTGGCACGGCAGCAAGAGGAATGTAACTTTCCCCATGTCCTCAAAAACCAAAAGCACAAATGCCATTACTCGAGGAGCCGGGCAAATAGGAAATGCGGGCCATCTGAAACATGACGTCGAGAGATGGGATATGAGAGATCGCATCTGCGGTGGAGAGATGGGTACGCAGCGCCTTACGGAAGTGATAAGGCGTCGCGGCAAAGCTCGAAGGCGTTGGGAGGGAGGGCGAGGTTGCATCGTTGGAATGGCATGCCCGTCTCAGCCACCTGGGCCACACGCGAAGAGTGTGGTGTGTATCGATAAGGCCAGACGTGCAGCTTGTGTTGAGACGGCGAAGCAAGGCCGGACACCGACTGAAAGGTTGGTGGACACGGAGCGAGATGGCCGCCGGGGTTGAGGCGCCGGCTTGCCGCGCTCAGCGGGCCATGGAGGGTCACCGAGGGAACGACAGTTCTTCCATGATTCCTCATGCCCTGCTACTGTACAGTATCCAACCCCGCAAGCGCCCGCACTGCCAACAACGCTTTCCTCGACGACGCCCGGGCATTGCGGGGCCGACAGCGCATCAGTCCGTACAGCCCGTCGTCCATGGACCTGTCCCGCCGACCGGAGAGAGGGCACGCGCTAGCCCTGGTCCATGGTAAAATTGTATATATTGATATGCAGCGACAAGGTTGCAGAAATGGTTGCTGCCGTTCGGCTTCGGGAGTCAAGATTAGCGATAGCTTCCCTCTCTGAATAAAAGCTTGAAACCCCCGTCAGAGCAGGCTATCGATGAATCCTCCACAAGACACGCCAAGCGAGACAGCTTGGTTCTGGTCTTGGGTGACGACTTCTTATCCCAATTGACGACAAGATGCGCTTCACGTCGCTCAAGGAGCTCGATCGCTCCGAGGGCACGGTCCAGCTCCAACACCACTCCTCTTCTGGCAAAGACAGTATCGTCCTGCTCCCAGCCCCGTCCAAGACCGACCCCAACGACCCTCTGCGATGGCCGACGTGGAAGAAACATGTAGCCTTCACCTCCGTGTAGGTAAACTCCTCCTCGGGTGCAAATCTTTCTCATGCCGTTAGATGTGCCTTCACCTTCCTGACCAACTACGCCATTGGGGGATTGGCACCAGCCTTCTTCATCCTCAGCATCGAATTTGACAAGACCATGAGTGAGATTTCGCATCTCCTGACCTGGCCCATTCTGGTCCTCGGCGCATTCAACTTCTTTTGGGTGCCTCTCGCAAACTACTTTGGCAAGCGGCCCATCTTTGTCTTCGCCTCACTCCTGCTTTGCGTGTGCTACATCTGGGGTGCATGTGCGCAATCATACCAGTCCCTTCTATGGTCCAACATCATTGCCGCCTTTGCGGGGAGCTCGACCGAGGCACTGGGTGCGGCAATC
Source organism: Polyplosphaeria fusca (assembly GCA_010093805.1). Lineage (NCBI taxonomy): Eukaryota > Fungi > Ascomycota > Dothideomycetes > Pleosporales > Tetraplosphaeriaceae > Polyplosphaeria > Polyplosphaeria fusca. The sequence continues at coordinate 195,937 of ML996139.1, read as the reverse complement.
GTCAACGTGAGTCCTTGCTTTACCTGGTCCTCGGGATGCCTGTTGTGCCTGAGACAATGTCTTACCTAGAACAGGACTTGTATTTCCTCCACGAACGGGGCGCCAAAATGGGCATTTACATGTGAGTCTGTCCATTTCCAGTAATCACCGTCTTGCGCTGAATTTGTTAAAGGAACGCCATCTCGGGCGGAAATACGCTTGGCCCCCTCATTTGCGGCTTCGTCGTCCAATCTTTGGGTTGGAGATGGCACAAGTGGATCGCCGTGATTTTCACGGCAGTCAACTTTTTCGCCGTGCTGCTCTTCGTTCCCGAAACTCGTTACGACCGAGACTGGTCACGAGCACAACTTGAAGCCAGCACTTCCACATCTGCTTCAGCCTCCGAAGAGGCTGTCAATGCCGAGAAGACCGCTCCGACGGGTGTAAAGATGGTTGGCGAACCATCTGATGAGCCAAATGCACAGCCGCCGAAAAAGACCTTTGCCCAAGATCTCAGTCTATGGTCAGGAACGCCACCCACCAATCTCTTCAAGATGTTCATCAGGTATGTCCACACTCGGCATGGAAACCAGCTGATTTGACTCTTGACAGACCTTTCCCTATGATTGTTTACCCAGCAGTCATTTATTCGTTTCTGTGCTACGCAATATCTCTCGTAATTGTGGTAGCGGTCAACATACTTAACCCTTTCATTTTGCAAGCACCACCTTACAACTGGAAACCACAGATAAACGGGCTGATCAATATCCCTGGCCTTCTCGGAAATCTCTTTGGGGCGTGGGCTGGAGGTGAGGCTAACGACTTCTTATCTGCGTGAGCGTCTGGGGCTAATGTAATAGGCGACTTGGTCGACATGTTCTGCAAGTGGCGAACCAAGAAGAACAAGGGGATTTATGAGCCAGAGTCCCGATTGTGGTTGCAAATCATCCCGTTCTTCCTCACTGGAGCAGGCTGTCTCATTTTCGGGTATGGTGTGCAGCGCGTCCTATCCTGGGTTGCGTTGTTCTTCGGATATGGCATGATATCTGTAGCCTTGGCAGCGGTGAGTCCCACAGTCCAGCGTGCACAAGTCAAGAGCTCACAATCGCAGTGTCCTACTATCACCATGGCTTATGTCAGCGGTAAGAATTCTACGACACGACAATGAAAGCCCCTGCTGACTGTGTCTTTAGACAGCGCTTTACCAGTGAACTCAGATGCGCTACTGCTTGTCAACGGTGAGCCCAATAGCATAGTGGCCTGGATGCCGGATCTGACTGTAGACAGGACTGAAGAATATTGTTGCCTTTGGCTTTTTGTACGGCGTGGTTCCGTGGGTAGAAAAAGTAGGCTATGTAGACTGCTTTGGAACATTAGCTGGCATCTTTGTGGCTATAGTCGGGATTGGCGCAGTCGTGTTGATCGTTTTTGGCGCAAAGGCGAGGCATGCGACAGCTCCATGGAGAGTGATTCTACTATGAGGCTGAGCAAAGCAATGTGTAGAACCATTGCATTATGTGCAAGCCTCTAATATTAGATCTATATTGTCTGCGACGTTTTGTTCTGCTGCGCCTGTTGAATTAATTTGGTATGCATCTCGGTGATTTCCGGGATGATGAGTGATTCGATTTCCACAGCCGGTTCGCCTTGTGGGGCGGCGCCTTGATCTGCAATGATCGAGTGATGGCTGTCTTGCTTCTCTCGCCCCGCATCCGCAGCACCAACCATTGACTCGACGCCCGAGAAACTTTTAGTTCTCCGATTCTGAGGGACTCTGATCCACTTTTCGCCTTCCAAGGCGGAGACGAAGACAACTTCCCACTTGCGGGTCAAAAGTAGATTGCCAATGACAAGATGGTGTGCGTATTTATTCAGCGAGTATTGCGCCTTCTTCACAAGCATAGACGGGTCGGTCTCGAGTTTGAAGCTGACAATGATACCGTCAGGCGACCAAGTGTCCACGAGCTGCTTCAAGAACTTGGGCACAGGCTCTAGGTCGATGACGAGACTGCGGCCCTCGGTGCGCGCGGCTGGAGGCCTGGCTAAGGTGTTCCCCTTTGCGTCCGAGTTGGTCGCGCTGAATTCCTCGGACGATTGGATCTTGTGTTCAACCATGCGGTCTTGAGGCACGAAGAAGTCGGAGACAGCAGCGGCGAGATAAAACATGGCTTTCGGACCCAGGGGCTGCATGAGCTGGGCGACCTCGCGCAGATTCCACAGGTATTCGCCAATTGTGACAAAGGACAGAATCAGAAGCTGATTGTCTCTCTTCATGGCCTCGTACTGGCGCAGGACGCGCAGCATGGCCTCCTGGTGCTGTTCGTCGACGACGACGCGGCCATGCTCCTCCTTCATGAAGTCGAGGAACGAGCGCGTGTTGTGCGAGTAGTGGCGCGAGTAGGGCAGCAGCGAGAACTGGCGGTGGAGGAAGATGACGGCATACCCGTTCTCGAGGAAGTACTCTGCGCTGGTGGCGCCTCGCGTGCCGGCGGAGAAGTTGTCAATGTAGCGGACCGTCTGTGTCTCCAGCGGGACCGTGGTGCCGCCCGAGGTGACTAGGACGACGCGACGGCCCTCGTCTGCATGGCGGCCGATGAACTCACGGGCTAGGGTCGTGTTCGCCTTCAGATCCTTTGGGGGCGGGTTGTTGGTGAAGTAGTCGCGCTCGGCGGCGTCGAGGGTAGTGGCCATGGTGCATAGAGAGGAGAGGACGTGGATACGTCGGAGCTGTGGCGCGGGGCATGGGCGTGGACACGTGATGACGCCAATCGAGCCCGTCCCGAGGTACGAGAATTGGCCATCGCCCGTGTTCCTGCTGCAATTCGATCGGATACAGGAACCGACCCATCGACGTTTGTAACCCTGCTATGGAGCTCATTCCGGAACCAGCTCCCGTGCAATCGGCGTCATTTGCCATTGCGGCGCCTGACGCCACGCGCATCATTGAAACTTCGCCAGACGGTTTGCATCTTCGCTCTCGACGCGAATTCTTTCTCTCGTCCCGTTGAAGCCGAATACCATCATCAATGTCCGGGCAAACATCCCCCGTTGACTTCGGCCGGGCTTCCAAGGTCCCCATCCCTCGTCTAGAGAGACGCAATGACCCAACGAGACCCGTTGCAAGCGGCAGGCAACGTGTATCGCGAGCATGCCTGACTTGTCGCGCGCGCAAGATCAAGTGCAATGGAGTACAGCCGCGCTGCCAGAATTGTCTTGATAATGCTGCCCCATGCATCTATGCCGCGAACCGCAAGGATAGGCTGAAGACGTCAGTCTTCCATTGCCGCTCGAGCGCATCATACCCATCTGACTTCAAACAGTGCTACTGATCACAATCAAGGAATGATACAGCTGCTGAAGCATCTCCAGCGTCTTGTGCCCGAGGCGGAGCAGGCAAGGATTGAAGAAACGCTCCAAGCTGTACGCAATTAAGACAGAGACTCTTGTTGTGGAATCCCACCTCCTGATTGCTTCTAGGTTGTCAAGGGAGTGGCTGGCGCTGGTCTGGGGCCATCAAGTCCGTTAGAGAGGCAGGACGTGGATCCAAACTCGGAAATGGACCTCGATAGTGAACATGGAGAGGCCAATATTTCTGCCGAGGTCGGCTCAAACGACGATTTGGATATCGTTGACGAGGATCTGCTCCAAAATGAACGCTCCCGAGCCACCGGCTTCTTCGGGAAACCTTCTGAAATTCAGTGGTTTCGCAAGCTGCATTACGAGGCTGATAACAAAGGCACAGACAGGAGCCTATTCGAAGGTGAGCTCAACAAGCCACAGACGTGAAGTCAGCAAGGGACGGTGGGCATGCTCTCAATGCATGTCGCTAATTACAATTCCAGGACCCTACGGTCCACCTGGAGACAATGACGAGGCGAATGCAGAACGTATATCCGCTCTGAGACACCGTCAGCTCAAGAATCCTTCGCGACTTACACACACAAGCAGCTGTAGCTTTTACCTTGACCACGAGCAAGTCCGCATGGACTTCTTCCCTGATCCACTGGAATTGCCACCGTTTGAGACAGCAGAGAAGCTCTTGAAGATCTACATGGACACCGTTCAAAACACCTTTCCCTTTCTCGCCAAAAAGACATTCGTCAATCAATTCTACCAATACTACGCCTCATTAGCCCATGGTCGCCCTTACGCATTGCCACAGGACTGGCAAGCGATGCTCAACTTGGTTTTTGCCATTGCTGCGACATATACACACTACACGGAGGCTGACGGGCAATCAGACGGTATGACACTAACAAGAGCCGAGGTGCCTCGCTAATCAAGCATAGAAAGAGTCCATCTGATGTACCACTCTCGCGCGTGCTCTTTGTAAGTGAAACCTCGAATTCTGTGTTCCTAGGGCAGTATGACACAGATAAATATATTTCGGGGGACATCGAGACTCTTCTTCCGCCGACCCGAATCATACAATGGCCCTATCACACCTGGTATCCAAAGCATCCCGCTGACATTTCCTTCCCATTCAATAGATGTTTCAAAGACCCATGGTGGTTTTCACAGCCCGATCTGCCCCAATTGCAGATGACCGCCTTACTTGCATTCTACTACCTCGCGATTGGACATGTCAATAGGTAAGTGGCATCATTCATTCCCGCATTACCAATTTGAAATAGAACGTAGTGACAGTGAGCTTTATCAACGATAGCCTGTCAACAGTCCCCGAATAAGAGAAACGCTTCGCTGACAAGGATGGTCAGAGCTTGGGTAGTGAGTGGCATGTCACTGCGTTGTGGCTACGCTTTAGGCCTGCACATACGGAACGAGGACCAGAAGGCAACTGCAGTCAAGAAAGAAATACTCTCACGCATGTGGTGGGCCGTCTATTCGCTCGAGAGAAGCTTATCCGCCATAACGGGAAGGCCTAGTGTTGGATTGGAGCGCGTCTGCTCAGTCCCGTTTCCCCTTCCTCTTTCGACAGAAGAGATTGATGATGCAATCATCATCTCTCGCTTTGATGGCAAGGTGCCACGATTCAGTACAAACCATTTCTTATCATCAGAAAGCAGCTCCGCCGCATCTTCCAGCCGGGCCGGGTCCCGTCACCCTGCAATCCGCACCGAGCCTACAAACTCCGGATCTTATCTCAATCACATGATAAAGATTGGCATGGTGGCGCAAAAAGTACTTCTCGAGCTGTACTCTGCTAACCTAGTCACCAAATCCTGGGAAGACGTACAGACTCGGATCGCCAACCTTTCCGTCGAATTGGATGTGTGTGTGGCAGATTTGCCTCTAGGACTTAGCTTTGATCCGAACAACGTCGACAGATACTACAAACGAGAGAGAATCACGCTGCAAATGTTCTACTATAATATCAAGATCCTAATCACTCGGCCGTGCCTTTGCCGATCCGTTCGCCGCATTCCGAACCAATCCCAAAGCTCCAGCGCCTTCCATCAGAGTACCTCGGAAGAATGTGTCGCAACCGCAAATGCGATAGCAATGTTATTCCCAGATGACCCCGAGTCCGACCACGGCCAAATCTATCATCTCGGTCCCTGGTGGGCGATTGTGCACTACATGATGCAGGCAATCGCCGTTCTCTTGCTCGACATAACATACAAGGCCATCACCGCCCGCTCTCATCACGACGTCGTTCTGTCACTCAAGAAGCTACTGCGGTGTCTGCGTGCCATAGGAGCCAACAACGGCATGGCTAGACGCGCATACACTATCGTCATAGACCTATCCAAGAAGATGACGACGTCAGTAGACTCGGTAAGTCAGCGTCCCGCACACCAAGACAAATCCCTTGATACTGACCACGAAATTCCGTCCAACAGGAAGTCAACGACCTCCTCCGCGAAGAAATCGCAACCGCCGCCGCCATGCCCGCCGCACCAGACCCCCAACCCACCACAACCACGCCCTCTTTCGAGCTCCCCCAAGTCTACGAACCCCTCACAACGGAATCCGCTTTCGAGATGCCGCAGCTCTACGAGCCTCGCACGCGCGACCAGCAACAGCAACAGCAGAAAACCCAATCAACAAGCTACCCCAACCCGACCTCTGGACTGTTCTCGCAAGACATCTTCGAGGATCCGAGCATAGCCGGGTCATCCCCGCAGTTCCAAGACCTCTTCACCATGTTTCCGGATAATTCCGTATATCTGAACATGTTCTACACCGGCTTTGATGAGCAGAATCCGCTGCCGCCGTTTGGCTCGAATGCCACGGGGCCGGATGCGGATTATACGGGGCCCGGGCCGCCGGAGTGGAAACAGTAGGCTATGATAAGTGGGTGCTAAGACGCAGCAGAGAAAGGGTTTTTGTTTTTCTGTGCTCCGTTCTGGGAGGAGGCGTGGTGGAAGATGTGGCATTGTCCTTTGCGACGAGAGGCAGAGGCTGTTGTTTACAAAAGCTTCTTGGGAGAAACGAATGATAATCACGAACGAGCTTCTCATTGTGTGGTGTTGTGTGGATAGCATCGTTGGTGCAGGTCATGACATCACATGCAAAAGTGCTGGCACAGCACCCACCAGCTCCTTTCTAAACAAGATGGTTACCTCTACATTTGAAAGTTCGCAGCGAAGCAATCAATAAGAAACAAGATTTGAATGCAATCAGTATTGTGATTTGTGCTTAGCCCATTTGTCGCACCGCCGCAATGCAAGGTGAATGTCACCGCTGAAATATTACTAGTACAAACCTTCTTCAGGCGCAACCTGGGCAGTCCAAGTTACACGGAGGTCATTCAAACAATGCCTCTGGTATCCTACTATCTGTCGACCCCTCCATCACTGAGCAGCCTAATCAGCCTAATCGTACCTTGGATCCTCGTCATAACCACTTGGAGCTGGGGTCTCTGGACCTCCGCCCCATGGCGTCTCAGCCCAAGCACCTGGCGTTGGGGCAGCAGCAGGCGTGGCTCCGTATGTGCCTCCATATCCATACGGCTTTGGAGTTGGGCCTCCCGCAGGCGTTGGGGCGTCGTAACCTCCTCCTGGTGTAGGAGCATCCACAGGCCCACCACCTGGTGTAGGTGCAGAGTATGCCCCGTAGCCTCCAGGAGTCGGTGCAGAGTATGGAGCCGGAGTAGGAGCGTTGTAGGAAGCGCCAGGCGTAGGTGCAGAGAGGTTGTTCGACGACTTCGAAGGCGCATTACCCCACGATGGACCACCAGGGGTACGGCCGCCAGAGTTGAATCCACCATAGGCAGTCCGTGATCCATCGTTTCCCCCGTAAGCTGTCGCGCCTCCATAAGCTGTCCGAGATCCATCTCCGCCATACGCAGTGCGAGAGCCATCTCCTCCATAAGCAGTACGCCCGCCATCTGCACCCCCCCAACCAGGCGTACGGCCTCCTCCCCAGCCCGGTGTACGACCTCCGGACGGCGTCGCCCATGACGGACCGCTCTTGTTGCCCCATCCAGGTGTACGTCCGCCAGCTTGAGCATTTGAGCCCGGATAACCACCTCCACCACCGCGATTGCGGTTGGGAAACTTGTTTCCAAAGTCCACGCTGTTGCCAGTGATTGGGTCTTTGACTCCGAGAAGTTCCCGCTTGACTGAGATCTGCTTGTTCTTGGAGTGGAGCTCGATCCTTGCCTCGTCACCCATAGTGTCTTTCACAATACCGAGCAGACCTTTGTACGGTCCCTTTTTGATGGTCACTGTCTTGCCAATCATTTTGTCCCTGCCGAATGTCCGAGGTGGAGCCATGGTACCGCCGCTGCCGATGCCGCCACCGGGGCCGGCTTGCATTGCAGGATTCATTTGTCCAAGATCAGGACCTTGTGCCTTATCGCGCCCGCTCTTTGTGCTCAGGGTATTGACATTCGTGCCTCGAACGACGAAGACGCCAGCATTCTGAGAGACTTCCTGGCTTTGGATGAACAAAACACCTCGGTGAATGTACATAACGCGCCCTTGGCGGGTTTCGCCGCCATGTTCTTTGATTTTATCGTCAACCCGAACTTCAGAGCCGTCGCGATCCGTGGCTACGGCGTTGCGATTGCGGCCGAGGACGCTGGAGACTTGTGAGTGAATGACTTGGCGCTCGTCGCCATTTTGAGTTAGAACACGCAAAACTTCGCGATCAACTTTGACCACGATCCCCACGGTCGCAGCACTATCGACTTGTCAGTAATAGTCTGTTGTTGGCAGTTGGGGAATACTTACTCTATCTGTACCATGTCAAAGAGCTCGAATTGAGACTCGGGACCGAGCGTAGCTGAGTCGGCCGCAAGCTTCAAGTCTCGACTGAAGACTGTAAACTCGGTTTGTGTTGCATCGCTCAAGACCTTGACTTCTGCTCCCTTGATGTTCAGCACCATACCCACTTCGTCGACGTACTTGCTGCCGCCGATGACTTTGACGTGGTCTCCTTCGCGGAAGAGTTTACGAAGAGTCTTGACCGGAGCATCGATCTGCCGGCCCTTCAGATCGCCCTCAATGACCCTGAGCGTAACAATGTCACCGAGAACAGAGACGGTGGTTCCGCGGACGCCCTTTTGTTCGCCATCATAGATCTCCACGTTGTCGCCGGCGACGAACTGCGACCCAGATTGAGAAGCTTTCTGGGCAGCCTGAACGGCAAGAAGGTCGACCGTTTCCGAACCGTCAGCAGAGGGTGCGGAAAAGAATTGAATCTCCTCCATCTTGGGATTCACGTTCTCCGCCGAGACATGATTGACTTTTACGTCCTTTAGTAGGAAGCCATTGTGATAATCGTCACCCTTGTAAACAAAAGCTTTTGCAGACCCGGAGCCAGTCATACTCAGATTCTTCATGTGTTTCTTCTTTGCCTCACTCTCGTTGAAGAGCTTCTGAGGTGGCCGGTCGACCACCTTGCCAAACATGGGTCGCTTTCGCTTCCCGCCGTCAGCAGCGTTGGCATCCTCGCCCATACCATAGTCAAGTCGCGGCACGATCTGAAGGGTACAGTCTAATCCATTAGTGTGAACCTCGATAACCTTGGCCAGATCGCCCTTGTAAAGAGTCGGGCGGAGAACGCGGACGAATTTGCCCTCCTCAAGCGGTGTTCGCCTTCGCTTCCGGAGCAGGTCCGGGCGCTCCTTCACATCGATGGCGACTTGTCCCGAGCCCATGAAAACATTCGAGATGCCCTCAACGGCAGCGAGCATGTCTTGTTTCGCATCAGCTTCCACGTAGATGTAGCCGCTCATGGATCCGCCGCGCTCGAATACAGAGTAGACCTTGGCTGCTCGACCAGTAGTGATGTATTCGTCCAGGCGCTTCGTGATGGACATGACGACCTCCCTCTCCTTACCGGGACGACACTTGATGGCCCAGATCGAAGGATCGTTCACTGTCGGGAGGGTAGTCGGGACACCACCGGCAACTCCCCTCTGAGCGCGCTGCATCTCCCGACGCCTGTACTTCTCATCGTACTCTTTTGCGAGTTGTTCGGCATCTTTGTGTTGTTCGACCTGGCGCTTCATATCCAGTTCGCGATGGCGGCGATCGTCGGTCTCGTTCACGACCTCGAGGTCCTCTGGGTGGGTCTCCTCGGGCATGTCCTCGTCGCCAAGCTCCTCCTCTTCGTCTTCATCCTCGTCGACTTCGGCTTCGAGATCGATGTATTGGTTACGGCGCGACTGTTTATTCTTCCTGCGCTTGTGGGGGCGTTGCTGTTCAGTGTTAGATAGTAGTCAGACAGCTGATGCAATCCAACTTACAATTTCATCCTCGTCGTCCTCTTCGTCATCTTCCTCCTCGTCGCCTTCGCCATCTTCTCCGCCTTCCTCATCATCCTCATCATCGTTGTCTGCTCGTCGGTCGCTGGGTGCTTCTGCCTGTTCTTCTTCATCCTCGTCAACTAGAGTCGGCTTTCGCTTCTGGTGCCCATTTGTGGGGATATCGTCTTCATCGACCATGGGCTCGGGATTGAAGTCGTCATCTTCCGACTCGGAGCCGCTGCGGTTGTCGTAGCTAGCCATGGTGGAAGCTGGATGGGCCACCTGAAGGGACGCGGAGGTTGCGGAGTTTGGCTCGCAGCTTGTTCGAATTCAGGGACTTGGAGGGCAGGGCCTGCAGTGTAAGATTGATGCCCAATGTTTTGCGACCAAAATGAAGAGCGCGTGGGCTAGGTGGTGGTGGGAGGATGGGCGGTGTGACGGCTTTCTTTGTTGCAAACGCGGGTCGTCGAGGCAAGGTAATGAAGAAGGTCAAAAGAAGCGCACGGACCGCGCTTGGCGCTCAACAGCCTCACCTCACCGAAAGTCAAACCACAGATCGCTTTATCACATGTGAGACCTGAATATTTACCTACGAAATTACTGTGTTGTATTTCCCGCACTAGTCGTGGCTATAGTGTCCTCAAAGTCTGGCCTTCTCTTCAACATCGACATCCTCACTGATCGTCAAGATTGCCCTCCCCCAGGTTCTGTGCGCTCGCAAGTCTTCTAGAGCGCGCGATATCGATCTCAGACCAAAATACTTCTCTCTATAGATGACCTGGTTTGGCTGTCACTTCCGATGCTCCACGTACAGCGGAACAGAACACGTACCGGCTTAATGCTCCCATCCTCCACCAACTTTAGGAACCCTTGCCACACCGTCTCTGTGTTCTGTGGAAACCTCCTGCCATCTTCTCCAAAGCGGTAGCCGTGCACTGTAATCGATTTGAGCAGTATTCGGTTAGCAAGAACCTTTTCGATGTTGCCATCTCTTGCTGCAAAGCCCACGATGACGAGCCGGCCTCTGTATCTGGCCAAGAAGTCAGTGAGTCTGTCTTCATGATTCACCAAAACACTTGCCTAAGGCATTTAATACCGCTTTCGACAGCACCGATCGCGTCATACACCACATCAACCCCTTCGCCATCGTGTGTCAAAGCCTTCACTTTCTCTTCCCATTTGTCCTCTCGATAGTTCACCACGTCATCGGCACCAGCCTCCTGTATCATTTTTGCTTTCTCCTCGTCACCTACTATTGCAATAGCTTTCGCACCCACGGCCTTGGCTATCTGGACAGCCATCACGCCTACTTCAATCAGCAACTTCCAGCTGAACGAGGAGGAGTTTACTGACCGAGGCCTCCTGAAGCGCCTAGTATCAGAGCAGTCTCTCCTCGTTTTAGTCCAGCTACGAAGACAAGGCTACCCCATGATACTGCACCAGAAGCTCCAACTGCGCAAGCCTCGGCATTTGTCCATTGATCGGGGACTCGTCGTACGCTGGACTCATCCGCTCGCACGTAGTCTGCAAATGAACCAAGACTACCACCGAACACCTATCGATTCGAATGAGAGGTTCGAAATGGCCAAGACAGAGGCTGGCTAGCTTACCTTGGTGCCTGGCTGAAAGGAAGATGATGGTGAGCAGGACGTGATGACCCCAGCAAATTCCGTACCCAGGATAAAGGGCGGTTTCTATAGCGAGATAGAGTAGTCAGCTCCTAGATACTCCCATGGGTCGTTGTGGAATCCTGGCTGGTCGTCGATGGATAGGGCGTATTTGTAACAGGCAAATGCACATACCACGTGGCGACGATTATTCTGATGTCTGAAACCCAGCGTCAGACATGAGCCCGCAACTAAGAGTTTGATACTTGCAGTCCTTGAGCATAAAGCATATCCACCTTTACGCAACATCAACTCATTGGTCCAATCATGCGATGGCTAGTTGACTCACATGTGTGAGTGCCGCATGTGTTATCTTTACCACCAAATCCTTCTCCCCCTTCCTCTGTGGGATCTCCACATCCCTGGGTCCCAAGTCCGACAAGTCCTGGTCATCGATCGTTAGTCACACGTCGATTTCGCACATTCAGCACATCTCACCTTGACAAACTCATTGATGTGAATGGCCTGCATGTCGAAGACCCACTGGGAGAATTAGAGTTGGCCAGTGGCTGCTATTGCGACTGCAGCAACATGTTTCTCTTCTGCAACATGCATTGCGGCGCGGGAGATCGCCAAGTGGGGTCGCGCAACCGAGGTCCCCAAGACCCGAACAGCCTCTCTGATCGCGAAGCGAAGAGTAGAAAATTGCGTTTTCATCGGCTCTTAACTTCCGTCTCCGACTCCGAAGCCCGTGGAGCTACTGCCGATGTTGCATACGACCACTGCCGCCACACGCTGAATAGACTAAGCTACAGATGAATATGGCCGAAGCTAATGCGGCATCTCGCAGATAACGGCCTGGGAAGGTTGTTTTTTTAGATGGTCAAAAGGGGGCAATCACATACGCGTAGGTCCAATGGAGAGCCAGAAAAATGTCCTGGAAAATACAGCAGTTGTCGATAGATTTGTTTGCGTTGCTAGTCTGGCCCGTCTCCAAGATACTTGTCAAGTTTCGGGTCCCAGTCTTTTCTGCTAGACTAGTGATCAGCTATCCATCTGCTGTCGAGATCATGGGGGTTAGTGCAAGCTCAATGTCGGTCAACGTGGGCATTATCGTGCGGCCCGGGTCGGAACGGTCCTGCTCCGTGGTCAACGGCCCTATTCCGTAATCGCAATGGCAACAGGACAACCAGAACTATGCAAGCAGATGCGGTAAGCCGTTTGCGACTCGTCATGAAAAATTTCTTTGTTTCGCTATACCTAATGAGGAGAGCAGAGGATTCGCACGATAGGAAAAAGAAAGATCCAAGCGCTACGTCACTCCTTGATGGGCGCCATGCATACATAATATGCCAGTCCTTGTCTAGCAATCGACAACGGCGGGAAGACCAAAAAGCAAAAAAAGGAACCGAGCCCCACAGAACAAGATCTGCGCCAAGTGAGAAATTTTTCATTAGATGAGGAACACGTACGGCCACTGTGTATGCAAGCCTAGAGGTACAGGCAGAGGCAAGACGACATGTCGAAACCTGCGCCAATCCAATGCAGCTAAGGTGAGGTTCAATCAAAGAAGACCTACGAAACGCCGCGGATCGTAAGCGCCAGGATGGTGTCATATCGGCGGAGGAGATTCGAGGCTAAAGGTGCTGCATTGCTGCAAGTCACTTGGAAGAGGCCACGGTCATTGGACGACGAGCACGCCAATCAGTCGCATGCAGAGCGTGTGAATGGCTCGGCAGGCGGCCTCGTGCCGTATACGCGACCAAAGATTATCCGTCGAAGCCATCGTCCGTGTCGAATGGAACCGCCGAGTCGTATGCCGCTACAGTCGCGGATGTGTTGGAAGGAAGATGAGATTTGGCATAGGCTAAAATATATTGCGCGCAGCTCTGAAGTCGAAAAGGCGCAGACCTCGCGACAAGGGATTGGTGAAGGGCAGCGGAGCGGGGTAATGGCGCATGCGAGTCGGATGCAGTATCCTCGAACGAACAACGGAGCGAGTCCCGGAGCCATGTGGCTCGGGATTCGTCGACAACTCTATTTGTGGAGGGAAATGTCACTTGTGACTGTGTTCGGGACACTCCCACCGCCGCACCACCCATCTCTCCCACATCTTGCGCTGTGTAGGGTGTACAGATAGTCCGTCGTCGCCGAGGACATCGGCAGTGTCCAGGTGAGCCATACGGCCATTGCAGTTGCACCACGGGACCGATGCCGGCGTGTCTGGCCATGCTGGAAAGTCAATGTTGCCTCCTTGTTCCGGTTCGTCTGTCCCGGAGTCCGATGCGGAACCGTCCAGTGAACCATCGCTTTCCTCATCGTGTACGTGACCGTTCGTGATATCACCGTCTGCACCATCGTGAGGGTCCCATTCGTCGCTTTCGTCATCACTATCGCTTGAGAAGGGTGGATCGTCGGGCACCTCGGCGCCTAATGACCCCCTCTGCGCGTCAAAGTGATTCTCGTAGTCGATCCTCCGCAAGCTCACCCAATCTAGTCTGTTCATCTCATTTCGGAGGAACTCGAGGACGTCTCGCCAGCGGCTGCCGTCCTTTAGAACCACGTCCCTCAGCCGAAGGCCTTGGAGGCGCTCTCGGTGCCGCCGGGCCAAAGCAATAATCTCATCTGCGTCGAGTCTCCAGGCCTGTATGCCGAAAGCCACAAGTCTGTCCCATTTGACATTGTGGAATATCTCTTCGAGCGGCAGGCTCAAGGGATGGTACGAGGGGAAGCCAATGTGCACCGCTTGCATGTTCTTGGCGGCATTGAAGACGACCTTGGAGAGAGACGACAGCTCTCGCATGCGCTGGTCCAGATCTGTGCCGTCGTCAAAGTGCAGCTCGAGGCATGTGAGGCGTTCTGCGAGGAGGGAGAAGGTGTCCGGTGGATCGCCGGCGAGCGGCAGGGCACTCTGCGGGCTGAGCATGGGCGAGGAGAAACGTGTACATGGAGAGCCAGAGGCTAAAAGCGCAGCGCCAATGGTCTTGGTCGAGTGGGAGCATGCCGGCGGCCACTTGAGCTCGACCAGCTGGTTGAGGCCCTCGCGGCTCCGGATGTAGGAGATGAGCATGCCGTCCTCTTGATCTTGCAGACGCAAGATCTGGACGTGTTGCAGTGCAGTGAAGGCCGAGATGGCCTTGTTGAGCACGCGGACATCGACCTTGTTTTGCACAATGTCCTTTTGGTCGTTTATCTTGCGCACAAAGTGGCGGACGTCCAGGGCACCCACGTCGTCGGGCAGGCGGGGCAGGAGGTCGAGCACGCGTTCCCGTCCTGGTTGCGGTTAGTCATGCTGGTGGTTTCCCGAATAGGCAATGGAGGAGAACCTTCAACGTAGAAGAAGGGGACCATGTAGCTGAACTTCTTGACATGCTTTGCGAGATGGGGCTGGTCGGCAATGTTCTCCAGGCGCTGCAGGCCCTTCCTCGAGAACCTGGTGGTGACGCGCGAGAACTGGTAGATGGCGCCGAGCTCCGCGAAACGCTTGCACGTGAGCCTGAAGTCGGCAATGGCCTGGGCGTCGGTCTTCTCTGGGGGCGCAGGCTGCTTGAAGCTCTCCTGCGAGAGGTAGGCGCGGCGCTCGACGCTGATGAACTTGTCGGGGTCTGGTTCAACGTGGTCGAGGATGACTCGGAGCAGCTCGGTGGAGAGATGGAGAAAGCCCATGGCGGCAGGGCCGGGACACCATCTACTGACGGAGGGGCGACGGGCGCAGCGGAGGTATCTTTATCGTCTACGGGCGAGCAGAAGGATCGGACGGGGCGGTGGCCATGCAGCAGGGGCGGGAAAGACTGTGATGGCGGTGGCTTCAGCTGGCGTGGTGTTGACCGCGGACGACGATGCGGCGGGGCACAGTACGGAGAAATAGAGCCCTGGAGCAAACCGACATGCGGGCTGTAACATGACCTCCTCGCTCAGCGGTCAGCTAAGCGTCGTCTGAAGGTGTGTGAGGGCCAGGCGGACACAGTTTGGACAAGGAAACCTGCACGTCTGCGCATCCAAGACGCTCTAGCAGGTGCGCGCTGCGTCGGGCGGCCAATTGCGGGCTCGGGGCCATGCCTATCGGGGGTTAGCCGTCACATGACCGGATTTCTATGCACCCGCAGCGCGGGAGCAGGTGGCTCCTCCCGAGCGAAAACAGGTCGATTCATTGCTTGACACCGCAGCCAGGGGTGGGCCGTCACGGCGCCGTCTGATTGAGCCCACATGCGCCGCTCCCCACACAAGGCCCCGAGCCCTCGAATCACACCCCGGCGCTGGCAGATGCGTTGCCAGCGAAGCCTGCAGCTCGACGGGCGCCTGGGTCCCCAATCGCCCTCACACGCCCGCGAGCTTGGGTTTGCGTGATACCATCTGCCGAGACCGACGACCGTATGACGACTCTCGCCCTGGAGGGCTGAGGCATGAAACGTGTCCAGCGCCTTGTTGTCCACCACCGACACTGCCCGCATATAATGGCCCTCGCCGCCCTCGTCGTGGGGGATCATGGATGCACTCTGCACTCTGCGGTCATCCCCTCCCTCGACGCGCCTGCGCTGCGATACCGGTACCCTGACGCAATCCGCGCCGTGCCTCTCGGACAAAGTGCCGCGTCTGGGCGCCATAGTCGCCTCCCGCTTCATGCACTTCCCGGGGGCACACCGTACGCCGTTGCACACAAACGCATCCCAGACCTCTCCTTCGCATCCCTCATTCGACCCCAATCTACTCGACGACACCTCGACCTGACTGTCTCACACGCCGCGCACAGCAGCCATAGCGCACACGTAATGCCGCCTGTGACGTACAGCCTATGCCTCAGGCCCTCGGCCCTGCCTTGACCCGCTCGCTCCGCTGCCGACGAATCTCGGTGCTGCTCAACTTACTTTGGAACGTCTCATCCACCAATTCCTCCTCGCCGGCATCCAACACGTCCACCTCAAACACCTCCAATGCCTGCCAGCCCTTCTCGGCCCGCTTGTCGTTGACGGCCGTGCCCCCGCTCCGCGTCTCCTTGGAGATGGCGAGGGCGGATATCGACTCATCTGTGATGGTGGGACCAAAGGGATCCTGGATCTCGACGTATTTGATGGCCAAGTCCAAGGGGTAGGTAACGTGCACAGCACGGTCAGCAGTATCGCCGCCGGCCAACTCCTGCCAGTGAATCCTGCCGTCGTTGGGCCCTCCAAAGTAGATGATGGACGAGAGAAAATCATGCACGGCGTGTTGGCGCAGCTGCCAGCTTTCCAGGAACTCGGCGTATTTTTTGTTCTTCAACAACGCGTCGCCAGTGATGCCAACGGTGAGTGTACGCCGCACCTCGTCATTGACCGAGGGCGACCCTCTCCCTAGGACGAAGGCGAACATGGTTAGCAGAAGTTTGTGGCCGATGTGGAGATGGTCAAAGGTGCCGCCGACAGCCACTGAGAGGTGGTTCTGGGCATCAACCTCTTCGTCTGCGGCAGCGGGGCTCGACGAGGTGATTTGAATGCCACCGCGGAGCGTGGAAACATTGACACCTGGGGGGCTGAAGGATAAGAAGTTGCGGAGAAGCGTGTCTCCTGGTTCGGTCTGGACGGCATAGACAGTCTCCCACGCGCGCGGGCTGCGGGCGAGGGTATGCAGATCAATGGCGGGGCCTTGAGCCTCTTGCTCAGGACGAGCGTCGTCTGCGAGCTGCGTCAACCTGCCGTCCCGCGGGTACGCCACCAACACGACGCGGGCGTCTACACCTGCAGCATCTTCTGTGTCGATTGAATCGTTGGCGGCAATGATGCAGAGCAGTTTGTAGAGGCCAGCGACTAGGCGGTGGGTGGTTGCATAGAGCGGGCCTCGCGGCGAAGCTAGACGGCCATACAGGTGAGGACACGGCAGGGCAATGTCCAGCACGACAGGGCCATGTGTTCGCCGAGGAGACCTGGCAAGCTGGCGCAACAAGGTGAGGAGGCACGGGTGGTAGGCAGCCTTCAATGCCTCGTAGGATGGCGGCGAGGGCGCGGGAGGAAGCAGCAGCAGCGCAGACGACGACGACGACTGGGCGGGGGCCGGAGGCATGGCGGCGTGGAGTCGTGCAACGGCGGGCAGGCGTGGGGGCGGGCGATTCCTGAGCAGCAAAGGCAGCGAACGCAGCAGGGCCACCATTCACGAAGCGGCCGTGTGACTGTCGAGTGCCGAGTGTCGAGTGCCGAGTGAAGTTGAAGTGCGTGATGTCGCGAGAGCCCTGGAGGGGGGCCTCAGGCGCAGGCGTCACATCCATGGCCGAGATAGAGCCGACGGTCGACGTCGAGCAGGCCAGCCAGCCAGCAGCCCTCAACCCATTACCACTCCATTGTCTGCGAAGGCCGCTGCCAGCTCCACGGCCCCATGCCGTTCCACTCCCACCACCAGCAGAACGCAGCGGGCAACACGCCCGCAGCTGGCATCTTCCAGGCCGCGCAGGCCTTGGGCTCCATAGGCGCGCCCACGGGCAACCTGCGTCTCGCAACGTCAGGCACCACCAACGCTGGCACTGACGCCCTGCTGCCCGGCAGTGGGAACGCACCAGGGCTTCAATCGCCAACGGGCCATCTCCCCGGCCAGCAGACAGCGCCTCCCACCGCCGGTGGCCTGCCCGGTCCGCCCTCGAGGCCCTCGTTCGAGACACCACGCCGCGTGCCGACACTGGGCAGAACCCCCGAGGAACTGCACATATCGACGTCGCAGTCGGCCGCCTCTACACAGCAGCACATGTACAACTCGCCAGACCAGTACTCGGCCGGTGGGGCGGGGCCTAACATCAACCTGCACCAGGCCACGCTTCAGGGGACACAGTACAGCAGCGCGCCCAACGTGCCTGGCAGTCTGCAGCCGGGCTCTGCGCAACAACAGCAGCAGCAGCAGCGACCGCCCCCCGCGAGCGCATACACGGCTCCCTCGACCGTGCCTACCATGCCGCAGCTCAATACCAATGCCCAGCAGTACACGCTCCCGACGCGCTCCAACACCATGAACCAGCAGCCACAGCATTCTTCCTCGCATACCTACTCGCGATCCAGTCCGGCGGGCCTCGGCCCCGACCAGAAGTACATTCCCTTTTCCAATACGCCCGAGCACACAAAGTACTCTGCTGCTGGCACGCCGGCGCAGAAATTCTACCCCTCCACGCCCTCGGGTGCCACGTCCAACTCCCCACTCGGCCTCGACGACATAAGACCGCGGGCGAACTCCAACATGGCCGAGGGCGCGCTTGGTGGGACTCCCTTTTACACCGAGAGCGAGCGAGTCCCCACCAATAGTAACTATCTGGCGCCATGGAGTGTCTATGCTTTTGACTGGTGCAAATGGCCGGTGCAAGGGTCCAACAGCGCCGGGAAGATGGCCGTTGGAAGCTATCTCGAGGATGCTCATAACTTTGCACGTCTCCCTGACTGCTCGCACGCGTGGGTGCCAGAGCTAACAATGGCAGATACAAATCCTCGATACCCACATATCGCCGCAAGAAGTATCAACGCCCGGCGCGCCGCAGTTTGGCCTCGAATATACCCGCGTTGCGGAGGCCACCTGCTCCTACCCTGTCACTCGTATACTATGGGAACCGCCGTCCTCCCAGAAACAATCTACCGACCTGCTGGCAACATCTGGAGACCATCTTCGGCTGTGGTCGCTTCCCCAATCCGCTCCTTCTACCATGTCCAACACCATCAGTCGGTCGTCTTCCGTGAACACCCGGGACCCGCCTCCCCAGAAACTAACGCCGCTCGCTCTCCTATCCAACTCCAAGACCCCCGAGCATACCGCTCCTTTAACATCTCTAGACTGGAACACCATGTCTCCTAAGCTCATCATCACATCCAGTATAGACACCACGTGCACCATATGGGACATACCCACCTTGACGGCAAAGACCCAACTTATTGCTCATGACAAAGAAGTTTTCGACGTGCGGTTTTGCGCCGGTAGTGTCGACGTGTTTGTCAGTTGTGGCGCTGATGGAAGTGTTCGCATGTTCGATCTTCGAAGCTTGGAGCACAGCACCATCATCTATGAGCCGTCAGAAAAAAACCCCAGCGATAGGGACAAAAGTACGCAACGCGGCCTGCAAGGCCTTGATCTCATTGCTAACGTTGAGACCCAAGGTCCTCCCGGTCGCATATCTCCAACAAAGGCACAGCAGACGATGACCTACGCGCCGCCGCTCCTCCGTCTCGCTGCCTCCCCTCATGACTCCCATCTCCTCGCTACCTTTGCAGCCGATTCCTCGCTCATTCGCATTCTTGATGTGCGGCAGCCCGGCCAAGCGCTTTTAGAATTACGTGGTCATTCTGCGTCGGTGAATTCCATCGAATGGAACCCTGCCCGAAGAGGAATGCTTGCTTCAGGCGGCGATGATTCTCTCGTCCTCATCTGGGACTTGATCAATTCGCAAAATGCTGCCATCATCAACAGCGATACACATCCTCCGCACCCACAGGTCCCTGTACCTGCCCAATCGACTAATGGAGGGCAGAACGCCACGGCAACTGCTGGCCAGAAAGGCCCCTACGCGAGCTGGAGATGTGACTACGAAGTGGGCAATCTCAGCTGGGCGCCAGTAAGTCCGTTGACGCAACAGGGTGGAGAGTGGGTTGGGATATCTGGTGGCAGAGGCATCTGGGGCGTGAAATTATGAGCCTAAAGCGCACGGAGTGCAAAGGGTTGCATCGGGTCCTTGGTTGTACGCTTGACGAGGGTTGATGATCCGATCGAGCAATGTCTTTCCAGGTCCTACAAAAGCATTTCCGTATCCCGGACGCGAATAGCCTTGTGGTAGCATGTCGAAGTTGCGAGCATGGCGTTTGTGTGATGCTGTTTCCTTGCGTTTTGGTTGAAACTTATGATACCTGTATTCTCGAGCGACAGAGGGTTAGACAGACAGGAACGCGCCCACGTATAGCGAACGGGCAGGTCAAAGAAACTTCATCAGGCAAGTGTAGTAGTCTTTGGCAATCGAGCATTGCAGACAGAGTCTCAATGATCTTCAGTGAAGGAGCGGGTACTCGAGACAAAAGGGCCACTATCCTGATTAGGCACAGCGGCTTGGCACTCCCTCCAAGTTCGCTCAATGCACTTCGGGTTTCAGATCTGAATTGATCTTCCCAATGCACAACAGGCTCTTCCACTTTCTCAAGCTTGTCCTGCAAAAACCCCTTTTCCACGTCTGGGCCTCACTACCGAAATAGACGCAGTGTCTGGTCAGCCTGCAACCGCTGCATCATCGATGGGGCACTTCCAGACTGTTCGCTCGACCTTTGCGCGTCGAGGTTCGTACAAGTCTTCTACATTTCAACAAGAATACGAGTAGTGCCCCGTGTTTGGGGCCTAGGTGGAGCGCTACAGGCAAGTGTATCCAGCTCTTCTCAGCAGGGCCCGTGCCACGGAAAGCGTCCAGAACTCACTCATCACTTCGTACGCTGTCAATATTCGGGAGAAATAGATGCGCTTGGTCAGCTCATGACGCAGCGGTGGAAGTAATTTCGAGTTCGACTGGACAAGGGGGCCCCACGGACTGTCTGCATGAGGCTGCAAGGTCTACGAACATCTGTGAAAGAGTTTTGAAGATTTACTCTGGCTGTTCATAGCGGCTCATATTTTGGTTTCGAGATGTAGTGGACGAAGTTCGGTGATCAAATGCATATACAAGAGATTCGCCAGAGCAAGGAGAGGGCATGGTTCGCTACCACGATCACTGTTGTTAACCAGTCCACTGACTACACTTCGGACGGGAATACACTGACCAGAAGCTCATTAGTAAATTGAACCACAGTCGTGAGATACCCTCGGTCAGATCGTGATCTTTCCACCAACACTCCTATCCAAGTCAGTCACGTCTATGCCACGACCCTCTCCCCGTGTTCCAAGAGTGACAAAAAGTGACGAAAAACTCCAGTGCTTGACGACGATGAGCTTAATGCAGAGCCAATGCTGTACCACATTGGCGATTCTGGGGTCCCAAGATCTTGGTTGAGCCAAGCAGTCAAGCGATGCTAAGGCGAGCTTGACGGTGTATACACGTGCAACGACACATGTCGCCCCTGCACGCACTGCGACGAACTCGCGAGGAACCTCAATATCTGGGAGCGCCGAAAAGCAAACAGCACGAACCGATGCACGATATCCAGAGATCGAAACAGCGAGTAAAAAGTAATTCGGCCGACCTTTTCCCTCGGGTATTCATTACGTCTAGAAACAAAAACATGGTACAGTATTGTAGAAAAATAGACAGCAAGGCAGGACTCCAGCGTGTATCATCTACTTTTGTAGTATGCAAAACGCCACGCGCCACAACATGCCTCAACGCAGCATGTCCCATCATGACACCACCCATGCTTCGACATAACGCTTCAATGTAACATGCGATTCTCGTACATACACCCACGAATCAAGATACCTCCCTTTCATCTCACACCCTCATTCCCCCACCCTACGCCTTCTGCACAACGCCCACAATGTGCGTGGGCTGGCCCTGCAACTCCGAAATGGTAATCGTCTGGCCCTTTGTCACAGGCGCGGCGGCCTCTCCCGCGACAGCCTCCTCCTGCGCAACACCACTCTCGGCCTGCTTCTTGATCTCGGCCTCGATATCGACGGTTTGCGCCTGCTCGGTACCGCTGACGGCGCCGACCTCGATGATGTTCATCTGGCCCAGCGTGTTCTGCGAGACGCGGCTGTTGAACTTGATGATGCTCTTCATCTCGTTGAAGGCGGCCACGTCGACGTTGATGGGCTGCTCGGTGATGAGGAACACGACGCCCTCGGAGCACGGCGGGGTCGTCAGCGAGCCCGTGTACTGCAAAAGCGGCGTCGTCTGCACGTGCTCGATCAGCGACGTGAAGTCGAGACCGCCCTCGATGGCAGTCTTGGTGCCGGGCGTCGCAATGGCCGAGAGGTGCGGCTGCAGGCCCGAGATGATGGGGTTCGCGGCATCGGTGCTCATCTGGAAGAGCACCGAGATGACGGCAATGGAGTTTGCGTCGGCTAGTGAGGTGCCGTGTCAGCGAAAAATCAAATAGAGAGGGCGCTGGCTAAGGCGAGGGTTCGTGGGGTGGCGAGTGTTTTGCCAGGGGTGGTAGGGTAATGCAAGTGTTTCACATGGGGGTAGTTCCCCAACGTGGATAAATGCGACAATGTGCATCAGGGAACAGGGGTAAGGGGGATCGTTGACTTACTGACACCCTCATGCACAAAATGGGCTTCCATGGGAAAGAACTCGCCGCCGATGCGGTGCTCGGACGGCATGTGGAAGTGGAATTGTCGCAGGCGGAAATCAGAGCCAGCAAATTTGGTGGTGCCGTTCACGACAACCTCGAGGTTTGTGCCCAGGTTCTCAAATTCGACGGCTTGCTCAGGGATGTCGAGGACTGGCGCTTCGGTAGCTTTCGTGACGGAGCCATCTGTGTCAAGTGTCAGTCGCGAGAAGTGATCGACCAAAGCACGAGTTGACGTTTTTGGCTCGGAAGAGGGACATACCGATGTCGATGGGGGACTGGTTGACACCGTTCTTGCATGCCTCGTTTTCAGGAGCAAGAGAGGCCCAGTTGAGGGGCCCGATCATGCCAGTGTATCCGAACTGGCCCACTTCGACAGTGCCCTCTTCGCCTTCGGCGCGCTTGAACTTGGAGAGGCCGTGAAGGCAGCTTGCCGATACCGTGCTGGCAAGGAGGAGTGTCTTGAACAACATGATGATAGAGATTGAGAGAAGTAATTAAGAGAATAGAAAGTAGCGAAGGAATATGCGCTTGAAAGAAGGTCTGACCGGCCAGACGAAGAAGGGATGGAATAGAAGATATATACCGCCCTCTTGAACCAGAAGAGTACAAAGTAGCGAACGATCAACGTCAAGCCAGCGCTCGGTCAATGAAAATCACCGCAGGGGTCCAGTCCGAGCTGGGCTTAGGTGAGAAGAAGAGAAAGAGGCAAGAAAGGACAAGACTTCGTAAAATTGAGCCGCAGCGGAAACGAAGGGGTGGGCTGAGAAGAGGAGCGAGCGAGCCGGAGCGATTAGCAATAGTAGATATACAAAGCATAGGCGCCAGTCATCAGCCGCGGGCCCTGGTTTTCCCATTCCGCACTGCGTTTTGACTGTATCGAAGTCGCCCTCCCCGGATTCCGCTCGGCCAAGTGTCGAGTGTGTCGCCAAGTCACACAGTCGAGAAACGGGTGCCATGCTGGAATACCACAAAAACATACGATATGCGGCCAAGAGCACAGGCGAGAGACAGCAGGCAGGCACTGCCAAGGCCTGTGTGCGGTTTGGGTGGCTAAGAAGCGCCTAGCGGTGGGCGCATTTTTGGCGTCCTGGTCAATCACGGTCAAGAGCTTGTGACAGATGCTTGCGTGGGAGCCCCTGTCTTTGGGATGCTGGCGGAGAGGGCTGCGAAGGCGTACGAGTACGGGGCGCTGTTGGCTTGGCGGAGGAGCTGTTGGTCTGCGAGAGGGAGGAAGGCTGCCGATCGACATATCGAGGCACGGGCGTCCAGGGTAACCCAACACGGCCACCAATCTGGCCATCAATCTGGCTGTAAATGTTGTTGCACTTTCGACTATTCTCGTTCTCGTGAACAATGTGCTGCTCTCCTTTGCACATTGAGGCCAGCCACACGGGCAGCGGGCGTCCTACACGCTGAAACCCCAATGCCCGGAAACAACTTGGCAGCGCTGGGCAACGCTGGGCAGGCTCCTTCATCACCAGCAGCCTCAGACGCAAAGCTCTCCGCCGAGCCCACGTCACCTCTTCTTCAGGCTTACCGCCCGCGGACTACCGCGCTTGGCACCTCTTCTATTCCGCAACCAGGCAGGCGGCGCCGTTTGATAAGCCCTTCCTCCGTTCGCCTGCCATTTCTTGACAGTCTCGAATATGAACTGATGTCTGAAACGAGGGGAACGTGGCGAGCATTACCGCGACGCCTTGTTGCCGCCCATGGGGCAGCTCGTCGCGAGCCTCGACGCGAGCGCGGACGGCGTTTCTCGAGGCGCGAAGATTGCCAGTCGCAGACGTGGGAATGCTCATTCTCAGTAAGCTGTGCAGAGGCTGTCACTGTCCCACACCAAAACGGCCAAAACGTGCGAGATGACAGCGGAGGCCGACTCGGCAACCTTGGAGTCTGAGCGGCCATTTGTGTTCGGCGATGTGCGCTCTAGGTTGCCCCATGTGGTGTCGTTGAGGGAGGCACATGCACCTCGTAGCCGCCGTAGTTGCGGGTCAGGTACGTACGAAGCGCACAGAGTCTTGCCTCAAAGCGACTGAAGGGCTGTGCTGTCTTGGGCCCATGATGGAGCTTCACAGCCCACAAAACCGCACTGAAGACGTTCAACGGCCCGCGAGGACGAAAGTCGGCCCGCGTGCTAGCCTCTCGGGACCCCCTCATGACCTACGGCCGTTGGTTCGGACATTTGACGTGCGTCAGCTCCGCCGCTCAACACCAAGGAATCTATCACCGCATCTTTCCCTTGGCGTCAGGCGTCTGCACTCGCCCGAGGATCAGGGAGGACGCCAAGTGTTCCAACGTACGCGGCCTCTGATACGCGTCTCTGCGAGTCTGCGTGCGAACGGTACAAAGCCACAGTACCTCGGCCCCGGCCGAAGTCCTTTGCACGGTACAATAAGCCTCCTCGTCCTGCCTCCAAGTATTGGCGTTTCACTAACCGTGGTCTTACTCACTGACAACAAAATTAGCATCTTCTAAGATCTCTCTCCCACACAACAAAACGGGCCCAAGATAATAGTGCTTGGTAAAGTATCGAGTATACTTAGAAGTGTATTCACGTGAAGTTCTATAGGTTCCAGGTGCCGTCGTGAGCCATGCCTCCCAAACCCCTTTCGCTCCTTGATACGAAGAGAAGGACACCGAGAGCGGGTCTTCGTCCTATTACCATACACACCATTATGCTCGAAAGAAAGTGGAGAGTTGAAAGCAATAGGACCTATGCCAAGAGGCGCGCCCATGTGCGAGACCATGTATCGACGCCGTCCCATCTTTTACCCGCAAGAAAAGAGAAGATGCACTCCAGCAGACCATGCCACCCGCTAGCGTTGACGAGACTCACAACACCGCGAGCTTTGAATGATGAAGAACGAGGGAGAAAGAACTTGTCAGGATCCACGATCGACCCAAATATACCTATACCCCGGCTCGATCTCCCCCGGGTGATCAATGTTGGGCTCTGGAAGTGTGCCAGCCCACAGTCGTCGCTTGGAATCTCGAAAATGCTCCTTTTCCCGAGATCCCGATTCAGGTGCCAAACTCCAGAAGTCTTCATCATCGCTTCGCTTTGAAGTCGTTGCAGACGCGTCGGGCTCCAGTGCGTCTCCTTCTGAGCTGGCCTTCCTTTCAAAGCGCCCTATGTTCCGACGAAGGCGACGTCGCTCCGGTTCGTCTGCAGTTTTGTACTTGTCGACCAAGCCAAAGAAGTCTAGATTCGATGTTGAAGGTCGGGAGAGGATGGGGGAACCGACTTCAGCGCTACGATCCTACAAGGAAGAGTAGGTTAGTAACTTTGCGGATACTGATTTGCAGGCTGTACAGTAGAGTCAGTCTTCCGAATAATTTGGTATATATGGCCCTGACGCGATTGTGCGCCTAGTTAGCCACGCTATCATGACGTACTGGTGAATTCAACATGCTCTGTCTCTTGTTTCGGCTCTTCTTGATGTGGCTCTTGAGGGCACTAGAGTCCAGTGGCTTCAGGAGCTCAAAGCTACACAGCAGCTCAGCCGACACGGACATGACGGCTCCCCAGTTGTCAAATTCGCCACAGTACTACTATCGTTAGCATCTCTGCCTACGCGTCTCGCGAAGAAGACTTACATTTGGCGCCGAGAACACTGTGACCAGGATTCGGTCGTTGAAGAACTCATAGCCGTCTTCCACGACCATGTGGGCCCTGCAAACAAGGTCGAAGTCATGCCGCTGTAAAAACTCCATAATGACTTTCTTCCCAAAACAGTAGCTGACTCCACGCTCGTTCGATTCCCAATCATTCTCCATATCCGCAGGGTCACTCCACAAGAGGTCGTTCAGCAGTCCATAGTCTGGTACGTCGGTAGGCCGGGCGATCTGCCGGATATCATCCATGTGCGACAAGCTAGGAGATAGGCCTCCGTGGACACAAAAGATCTTTTGCGCCACAATGGCTGCAATTGGTAGACAGTTGAATGTATCTATGAAAGCTTTCCAAACTTTGATATTGGTGCGTCGTTTGCATTCATCGTAAAAGCCGTAGACACGAGTGACGTTGGCACATTCGTGGTTTCCGCGTAAGAGGAAGAAGTTCTCGGGAAACTTGAGTTTATAGCATAGGAGCAGAAGGATGGTTTCCAGGCTTTGCTTTCCCCTATCAACGTAGTCACCTAGAAAGAGGTAATTCGAATTCGGTGGGAAGCCACACATTTCGAACATGCGAATCAGGTCCGTGTATTGCCCATGCACGTCCCCAACAATCTTGACGGGCGCATTGAGCTCTAGCAACGCAGGTTGGTTGAGGAAAACTTCTCGTGCGGCGGAGCATATGGCGGTGATCTCTGCGTTCTTCAAGCATACGGTCTTGGTGACCTTGGCGGTATATGCTGCGTCAAGAAGGCGCTGGATCATGTCGTCAAGATCCATGCTCTTTAAAGCGCTTATCTCCATGGGGGATCCTGCGCCATCGTTCGCTGCTGGCGCCTCCGGGACTCTGGGTATTGGTTGGTCTTTCTTTTGTAGAATAGACTCTCCAGGCTGTTGTAAACTGGAGGGTGGAGGTACCCCGCTCGGTGGGGCTTCCGAGACATGATCGACCTCGCCGGTGCGTTGCGCTTTGGTCACAGAATCGTGTCCCTGCCCGATAGCTCCATGCACTGGCGATGGTGGAGGTTGTGGATTATCAGGTAGTGCATCCAGTTTGGCTGCGCTGTCAATAGCTGTCATTTGGGCGGATGCTGTCGACCCACGGCGCGAGCGGGACCTCGTCGACGCGGTATCGGTCTTGTCGAGCGCGCCATTAGGATCAGCTAGATTAGCGGTTGAGTTTCTTGGGCTGTCGGTCTTGCCGCTGCCGGGGATTTTGTTCTTGATGGAATTGCGAAAAGAGCGTGTGGATTCCTTGGTGTCTGCCCTTTCGAACGACCGGTATTGATCTTGCTCCAGCGAAACTCCATCACCGCTGCCTTTCTCCCCTTTGTCCTTTTTGCTGCTGGACTGCTGATTTCCCATGTTATTGGCGGGTGCCTGGAGAGACGCGGCCGGGGACGTTTCGATTTGAGACGATGGCTCGTGTATGGGGAAAGGACGGCGGGATCGAGCGGCAAGATCAAATTGGCCCCGCTGGCTCTTTCCCAGCTACGAGACGCTCGCTGCTGCTTCTGTTTCCAAACAGGGCGTCCTTCTGTCCTACACCACCAAACACAGCCAGCAAGCAGCTCTTCTTATCCGGGCCTCGGGCGCAAAGGCCGTCGCAAGGTCGATGCGGAGAGAGCGGCGAGGACCCGTTCTATTGCGATTACGGTCGGGCGAAGGTTATGGACGGAAGTTGTTAGGGTGGCCGATAGAGGCGGGACAGGAAGGCGAGAAAGCGAGCTTCGGTAGGAGCGGCAGTGATCTTCGCAGGATACTGGCCGCGCTGCGTGATGGAGGGAATAGAAGGGGAGGGGGAGTCGAGCGAGTGATGCAAGTGGCGTCTGCGAGCCAGATCGGTGGTGTGTAGAAGAGTTGATCAGAGGTGGCAGGTGGCGCTCATGGACGGGGCTGATAGTGGTGACTGATGACCTCAAGCTCTAGCGGCGGGGGATGAGGCTAGATGGCCGCAGCGCTGGGTACGCAGGCTGAATTTGGGTGGGCAAGCGCGGGGCCTTAGTAAGTCTCTCGTCTCTGGGACTCGGGCGCGTGCAATGCGCTGCGCCGATACACACCGGCGACTGGCGATGTTAAGGTTTGGCAGAGCAGCCACTTGGGGGTTGGCGGGAGGCTCTGGCGGGCACGTAGCGTACAGCGGAGAGGGGAGGCGCTCGTGTGATGTGCTTAGCCTCGTCAGGCAGGCGGCGACGACGGCGGCGGCGGCGAGGGTGTAAGAGTACAAGAGCAGGGGCGAGAGGGCAGCAGGCAGAGGAGAGAATGAGAAGTTCGCAGCAGAGCGTCACCGGTGGAGGTGGGAGCTGCAGAAGCGGGAGCGCCAAGCCGTTAAAGGCACGGCATGGGACGGGGGAGGACGCGAACGAACTGGACGCTGCGACCTGAGGAAGAGACAAAGGCGGGTCAAACAGACGGCCGCCGCAGAACAGGACACGTCGACGCTGCCTTCACCCCGAAGTCGACCACCATGACATGACGCTGCTGCGGCCCGACCAACAATCGCACCCTGTTCCACCGCGCGTGACGGCCTCAAGAGCGTCCCTCTGTTCCCATGTCTTGCTCGACACTGCTCCTCGAGAGTCGAGACTGTGCCATTTGAAATATTCGCTCAGCCAAAAGGCCTCGACGCCTTGGGCCACGCATCTCCACGGCTGAGCCTCCATCACCTGACGCCGCCCAACTCTGCCCTAATATCTCCACTCCACGCGACTGTCTCCCCGATTCGCGTACCTGCAGGTCACACCGCCGACATCACGAGCCCTGTGTACCACTTGTACCAGTTGAACCCCTCGGAACACTCAATCGTCACATTTCTTGTAACCACTCTTCCACGCGATAATTCCACACCTACATATCCAAGCCGTGGCGCCAAGCGCAAATTCCGACGACGAGGCCTTGGAACTGCATCCATACCCGGAAAAATCAGTCTCCTCAGACGACGCCATTGGCGAACACTTGTCCTGATATTGAAGCTCCCTGCTCGCTCCGACTACACACCCATGCTCACCAACTCACAATCGGGAGCCAAGGTTGACGTGAACAGCCTGGAATTGCGTCAGTACACACTCTTGTCGGCCTCACAGCGACGACTTCTTACCTTTTTGTTTGTGTATGCTTCAAGTCCAGCCTCGCCAAGCTCGCGCCCAATGCCCGACTGTTTGACGCCTCCAAACGGAACGCGTATATCGGAATCGTTGCTTGAGTTGATCCAAACCATGCCTGCTTCGATCAACCGCGCCAGCCGATGGCCCTTGGTTATGTCTTGCGTGAAAACGGCAGCACCCAAGCCGTACGTCGAGTCGTTTGCCCGCTCGATCGCCTCCTCCTCAGTCTTGAAGGAACCAATGACCACAAAGGGTCCGAACACTTCTTCCCGATAGATCTTCATACTATCCTTCACTCCCGTGAAGATCGTTGGCGCGATGAAGAAGCCCTTTCCACCAACGTTCTTGAACGCCTCGCCACCCGCAACCAGCTTGGCGCCTTCACTCTTCCCGGATTCTATATACGACAGAACTCGTTCGTACTGCGTTTTGGTGACTTGCGGTCCCTGGAATGTCTCGTCCTTGAATGGGTCATCGACCACGCTGGTCTTCGCCACATAGTCCTTGAATCCCTCGATGAATTTGTCGTAAACGCCTTCCTGCACGAGGATGCGCGAAGTAGCTGTGCAGACCTGGCCTTGGTTGTACATGATGCCAACGTGCGCCCACTTGATGGCCTGGTCGAGGTCACAGTCATCGAAAATGACCAGTGGCGACTTGCCACCAGTCTCAAGTGTAATGTTCTTCATGTTCACAGATGCCATCTTCATAATTTCCTTGCCGGTTGCAGTAGACCCGGTAAACGCGATCTTGTCAACGTCGAGATGCTGGGCCAACGCTGCTCCCGCCGTGCGTCCATAGCCGTTGATAATGTTGACCACACCAGGAGGGAAGCCTGCTTCCTTTACTAGCGTGGCCAGGTACAAGATGGATAGAGGTGTCTGTTCGGCTGCCTTAAGAACGACCGTATTCCCGGTGCAGAGGGCAGGACCTAGCTTCCACGCAGCCATTGCCAGGGGAAAGTTCCAGGGAATAATCTGAGCGCAGACACCGAGCGGTTCTCGAATGGTGTAAGCGAGCTTTGCTGGAGACGTATCTATGACCTGGCCGTGGATCTTATTCGCCCATCCAGCATAGTACTTGATGGTACCAACGACTTCGCCCATGTCGTCATTGAGAGAGACTTGGTAAGGCTTGCCGTTATCCCAGGTCTCGATGGAAGCCAGGATCTCCTTGTTCTCCTCGAGAAGCTGGGAAAACTTGTACATGAGATCGCCTCGAGCGGTGGAATCCATGTCTCGCCATGAGGGGTCTTTGAAGGCTTTACGGGCGGCTTCTACCGCAGCATCGACATCCTCGGGGCCAGCGCCGTATACTGAACAGATCTCCGTTTCATCGCTGGGAAGAATCAGCTCCATCAATGTCTCTCCACTCGTGTAACAATTGATACCTTGGGTTGATGGATGATATCGTTTCGCCCGATTTGGACTTGACGAACTCATTGTTGATGAAGAGGCCTCGAGGCTGAGAATACTTCTTGCCGTTGGGCGTCGTCAAATCGACGAACAAATCGGATGCCATGGTTCTATGAGCGGTAGAGAATCTAACGGGCGTGAAAAGGCGTGCCTGAATGGGACTGCGGGGTGAATACGATAGAAGCCGGGATAGGCGTGGAGATATTGCTCTACAGGAGCGTGGAAGAAAGAAGGACATTTCCCATGGTGGTGAGAAGCTTATCAATTGGATCCAGGCAATCGTGGGGGAGAGCTCTCACTGCACGCTGCCGTACCTCCGCCTGCCAAATGACGAAGGCGGGGCAGGGAGCCGGATGTGACTGCCTGTTTGAGACGCCTGCACACCTGCGCGTCGAGGAAGCTGCGTCCAGCGTTGCACCTCGGCCGGAAGCTCAGTCAATCGTGTGTAATCAGATTTGCAGTGCAAACGGCTCCGTGACGTAGATGTCTTGCATCTCAGAATGCGCCAATCCGTGCTGCAGCTGTCGTTCTGCGGATGCAGCTACCCCACTAGATAGATCGAGAACTGCACCCCGGCTCTTGTACGGTGGACAGGATCGACGCGTTTTGCAAATGCTACGCACAGTCAACGGCTCATCGACGCACACGACCTTTTATAAGACCACAAACACGGACTGCAATCAGCAATCTCTGACTTTCCACGCTTGAATAAAAAGGCCATCCCGCTAGTACCGTCGCAATCCCCGCACAAGTACGCGCTCTTCTCTCCATGGCCTCCCAAACACACAGAAGCTCACCAGACCAGCCAACCATGGACATGGACTGCGATCCGCCGCTCCTCCCCACCGCCGCCCCCGACGCCGCTATTGACCACGCGCACTCCATCACCTACTGGTCCTCCGTGTCTGCCGACACCAACGGCATGCTGGGCGGGTACCCGCAAACCTCGCGCATCGACCTGCAAAGCTCGTCCAACTTCCTCACCAAACTGCGCCGCAGGCGGCAACCGAAAGATGCGCTGGCACGGCTGAACCGAGTCGCAGACTGCGGGGCGGGTATAGGGCGGATAACAAAGGGGCTACTAATGAGCGTGAGCGCAAAGGTGGATGTTGTGGAGCCGGTGAAGAAGTTCACAGACGACTTGGTGGCAGGGCTGAATGAGGAGGAGAAGGAGACAATGGGCGAGGTCGTCAATGTTGGGTTGCAGGACTGGGTGCCCGAGGTTGGGGGGTACGACTTGATCTGGAACCAGTGGTGCTTGGGGCACCTGAAGGATGACCAATTAGTCGTATACTTGAAGAGGTGCAAGGAGGGGCTGGCGAAAGGGGATGGTGCGTCACAGGGTTGGGTTGTGGTCAAGGAGAACCTGTCGACGGACGTAAAGAAGCAGGACATCTATGACGAGGAGGACTCGTCGGTCACGAGGTCCGACGAGAAGTTCAGGAGGTTGTTTGTAGAAGCAGGGTTGAAGATTGTGGCGACTGAACTCCAAAAGGGATTTCCGAGGGAGCTGTATCCTGTCCGCATATACGCCCTAACCCTAACATGAGTACAGATCATCGTCTTCGTAGCGTCACATCTTTGGTAAGCATTCAGTGGAAGCGCTATACCCAATCAAAGTCCATACTATTACAGTAACGTTAACTCAATTTCATTGAGCATACCAGGTCTCGGACTAGTGTGTGAGCGAGCACTGTGAAACAACGTGCCACTTTACTGATTGGTATCGTTCCCTCGTACGCCGTGACTCCTTCCGAGAAACCAGCTCTTTGCCGTAGGTTTGCAGTCTACTGGCCAGAGAAACTGTCTTTTCCCGTGCTGAAGACGTTGCCGAGAGCTGTGGCTCTAAGCTCCACCTGTACTCATAAATTTGAGCATCGCGCCCAATGTCACGGTATTAGGATTCGGCACCGTTGGCTGGGCCTGACTGTCCAGGCCTTTGCTTACTGCTTTTCCTTTCTCTCCAGCACTATCCGCACCACCACCAGTGACCACATCTTCCATCTCATCCTCGTCCTCTTCGTCCTCGCTCTTCACCTCGTCTTGGTACACGTTCTGAAACTGCTCGTTGCACCAGTCATATGCAGTGTCCCAGATGCCTGCGATTTGGTCCTCATCCAGCGTCCCTTCGATTCGCTTCACTGCGCCTGCACCTCCTTCGACACCGTCATCTCCGCCATCCTCTTCGTCATCAGCAGCGTTTCCTTTTGCTTCGCGGTCCCCCATGTCAATTGTTTTCTTCTTGAGCGGCTGCACATCCCAGTCCTCGGGCACGTCGCAGAACTCACTTGCTTTGGAGAGGCGGCCAGCGATGAAACCTTCAGCCTCTGGCTGGAGCTTGTGGCGCAAGAGAGCATCAGCCATCTCTGCCTTCTCTGCTGAGGGAAATGGCGGGATTGGATACGGATGTATATCAGCAAGGGTTTTGGTAAGTGCTTCACCGTGGTCGTGGTCGTTGATGACCCTTTGCAGCGATTCAAGTAGAGTGCTAAGGACAGCAGCTTGGCGTTGGATTTGTGGCCTGGGTCTACCGTTAGCATTGGTGTATCTGAAAATGGGACGTAACGGTTATCATAGCGGCGGTTGGTGAAGAAAATGTACCGAGGTCGAGCTAAAATCTATACAAATGCCTTCCATGGTTGTGGTGGGTTGCGAAGATGAAAGCTCATGTGCAAGATAAAGAACTTCGCTGAGGACTAGGATAAGCACTTACCAGCTCGGGGGAATTTCTTGTGACCTCATTAACTCTTCTCGAAGAGCGTCGATATTGTAGACAAGCGGCATCAATCGTGAGCGGACCCCCTCCAGAGCATGGTTAGCCTCTGGAGAGATCGGTAGCATTGCCTTGGAGTCCATGATGATGGCCTAGATGCGGGCCGCGGTTTCAATACGGGCATTCGGCGATCACGGTGGGTTCGAGGTGAGATGTAGGATGGTGCTCAAAGGCTATTGGTGCCTGGGGCGGAATGCACCGGGGTAATTGAGAGCTTGGCAGACTGCTCCGAATAATTGCCGGTACTTCTAAACCTCGTCTCGCCAAGTGATTGTGCGAGTGACTCGCTTCTTTCGCGTGTGATGTCACTAACATAACGATGGATTGAGTATATTCTTCGAATCTTCGAATCCATGTAGTGTGTTGAAATCGAGAAGTCGAGGGTGTGTTGAGCACTGATGATTCTCCTTGCCACCACATCTCAGCGTGGCACTGGAGCTCATTTTTCGTGCCAGACAATTAAGACACGTCGATGGACTTGAGACTCTGTAAGCTTGATCTGCTTATATTGGCACTTGGGTGCGCAGAAGCCGCTGAATGTTGCGGTAATGGGCAATTGCCTCATATACATCCAATGGCAAGTGCTGGTAATCATGCGATGTGATTTATCTCGCCGTTCTTTCCTTCCAACTATGGCTCGCACCTGATTTGATTGATGACCTTGTTGGCCACGCTTTGGCCACATCCACTCTTGACGAGCTTGCTTCCACGGATACACTTTCCACATTTGTCATTGAATATCCCAACATCTTTTCTGTCAATATTCGGAAACGCGAGACTGGAGATCAGAGAGCCTAAGACACCACCATAGCGGCATCACCTGATACAAGGTACATGTATACTCCCTGCTAGTTGAGTCGAGTACAATCATTGGTGAGTGGCTAGTACGCAACTTACCTTCCCTTGGGTATTTTTGAGTCATCTCGCGAATGCTACCGCATCAGGCTGCAGCTTTGGAGCCGGATTGCCCTGCTATTGTGAAACTTTCACAATAACATCTCTCGGCTAGTCCTGACTTTGCCTTCTAAGTTTCCTCGCGCCTCACAACACCAATCTCCTTAACCTACAACCACTCCTGAGCAACCGTACCACTTTGAAGGTCCAGAGCCCTTCCCTTCAAGCTCAGTATGGTAGCCCACGATAGTGCCAGTACGATCCTGACGAAGGAAGTTGAATACGCCATCAACACGTACCGACTCCAGTCTGCTTTTCATTTTGCACAACAAATCACCCTTGAGAATGCCCGAAACGGTCCCTACGGCTCGCTCACCGTGCAAATTGGCACTTGGAATACCAAGATCGTCCGCACCTGTCGGGTCCACAAGCACACCGGAGACGTACAGGCTCTAGAAAAAGGCGAATGGAAGAGCCTCGAAACAAGCCTCAAAAAATATTTCCCGGTATCTGACAATGAGACTTCAGCAGACTCAGATACCATGCGAGCCTGGTGGACTGAGAACGGTCAGACCTTCAACTGGAGTGCGCTTCCGACAGAGCTCAAGGAGAACGTACTCCAGTTCTGTGTCAACCAGCCCTACCAACATTCGATTACCTACTATGATAGGAAGAAGTACAGCCGTCAGTCTAAATACCAACGAGGGCCCCACGAGATCTTCCACCTTCTCGGACAATGGTCTTCGTTGCTTCGGGTCTCGAAACAAGTACGGATTTTAGTTCTTCGGCTTTGCCTAAAGGGAAGCATCGAATATCCAGAAGGCTTTCGAATCGGCAGCGGCAGTCATAAGGATTTTGCGAGGAAAATCATGCGCTTGGGTAGCTATTACCAACTGGTCGAGCCAAACAGCGCTCCTGTCAAAGCCACTTCGTCGCAGATCCTGGCAAAGCGATATCTCTACAGCCCTCAATACTATCCTGGGCTCGCGCGATACGCTACATACGCCCATGCCATCCGCAAGATCGACATCGAGTTTGACTACCTCGAAGCTCTCCATTTCTTCAAGGCAAGCATTGGAGGCCTCGAGCACCACCGGCCCTCGAATTACATGACATGCGACGTCTTCGAGAGGCTTCCTTACCTCAATGGCGTTACCATATGGCTGACTCGCAAGTGGTGGACTAAAGGATCGTACATTCTGTTCAATATCTGGCACGACACGGACCCGTGCACACGAACTCTTGAGCGTTGGATCTACGAGCGCGTTGCCCAAGCACTGAACTGGCTCTCAGATGTCACGATCAAGAATTTCATGGACGAGAATGAAGAGCGGATGTTTCGCGACCTCCACGAAGCTCACCAACTCTCATACAAGATGACAAAGGCTGAGCACGACGACTTATACAAAGATGAAGGCGGCGGCATCTCGTTGGAAGAAGTGGTATTTGACGATCTAATGATGGACAGGGCAAATTTATTAAGCGCTTCGGACAACGCTAGATATTGTCGGGCCAAGGACCAAGGCACTCCTCCAGAGGCATTGAACCAGGACGGAACTCCTGTCCTGCCACCCAAGTGCCGGTGCGCTGTGCCCTGTCGTGAGGCTTTCTTCGACAAACCGAGGTCTTCTCGCTACCAGTAGTCTCACACAACAACTTAGCGTGGAGACATGCAATCTCAAAGAGATGGGGGCCTGCATCAAGAGTTCAGGTTCCCCAAGAGCGGATTCAGCAGCATTCCGACATTTCCACTCCCGTGTCAATATGAAAGTTTGGATATCCTTGGCCCTCCACTTTGGAGTTTGCATTGCGTGGGGTTAGGCAGCATGTGGACTTTGGAAAAGGTACTGTGCTTAGGGTCATGAATTTGGGACGTTCTGGATTAGGTTAACATTCAAAGGAAGCAGAGTGCTCTGGCTTTAGAGAGCATTCGCCTAGGCAAAAGGCATATCAAACTGATTTCATCTGTAGTTTCAATTCGATGATTACCTTGTAAACATCCGTAAAGGATTTGTGGTCTTGTGAGTGGAATTGGAAAGTAGCTGCCAGACTCTACAATCTCCACGATTACATAGGCTCCATACTGACATTTTCCAGTGCCTTGATCGGAAGACAATTCTTTGAAACAGTCTCAGATGTGAAGTGTGTCAAGCTGAGATCGGACAACTTTCTGCAGAAAGTCAGTTTGATTGCAGTTGAGTATTATGTCGATCCCCAAACCACACCCCACGACTGAGCTCAACCGCTTTCTCGGTCCCGTCATAGTCCTTGGAATAATACCTTGCCAGGTTTAAATTCGACTGTAGTATACTCTCTAAGCTTCACCATGCACCTGAGCCAAGAGTTGAAAATGGCCGGGATAGCTTAATCGGTACTTTCTCTAATCAAATTTATATCTTGCAGGTGTTCGAGGAATCCAGATGATGAAGAGGGCCTTATGTTTACCAGTCTCTACATTCAAGGGATACCTACTTTCGTGATGTGATTGCATGATGCTTTTTGTCAGATCAAGAACAAGAGAACTTGCATTTCTTCCGAGTCTATCAACTGCAGTATTCAAATACATGTGCTCGTATGCAATAGATAGCCTTGACTCCTCCTCAAAATTGGCATAATTCAATCTGCGTAGTGGATTGAAAATGAGCCGGAGCCTAGACATCAGCGTAGCTTTGCTTGGATAATGAATGGGACGGCTCGAGACAGTGACATCGTCCTATACAACGCTCGCCAAGTATGTAGACAGCTAGGTCGTCGTCACCTCAAGAACCAAGGGCAATGCCGTATTGGTGAAGGACTTCGAGTGTTGTTGGGCTGAAGGTTCCATACAATACCGCATTGGTACCAACATGAAATATCTTCAAGTATTGTTTGCGAGAATCTTGTCGCTTCTCTCGTTCGGCCGCCTCGCCATGTCACTGCTCGAGCTCAATGCAGTGACGCCATAGTCTTTCCTCTCAGCGACGAGCATTTGTCCAGATCATCCAGACGCTCTAGAATTGCTAACGCGCTTGAGTAGTGTGTCATACTGATATGTATTTGGACCAAAGAAGATAGCACGTCTGGCTGCTCATGCTCGGACCAAATTGCTACGCTCGCATCACAAAAGCCGAATAGAGTCGCGCCCAAATTCTCGACCTATTCTAGATCTCGGTTGGTGTAGACTGAAATTCCAAGTAGCCGAGAATAGTTTGCATTTTGACTTTTAAATTAGGCGCAGTCCGTGTTGGGCAAAGACATGGAGATCTGAGAAGAAAAGGCTGGACAACACAGCTGGTAAAGCGCATCGGATACTTTAATTTTTTTTCCAATTAATAGTTGATTCGGGCGAGAGTCAGTACGGCTGTTGAATACTCCTTTCTCGCAGTGTTGTTAGATGATAGTTCTCTGTCAGATAGTCCGATTGCGGTTTCCAGTTGTACTCTGGAAATCTAGAGCTCCTGTCAGGTTAGTTCTGCAGAGTTTCAGTAATTGATACTGAATGAGCTCTTTGCCAAGTTCCTGCAGCGATGGATATGGGATTGCTGCGTTCCGCATTCGATGTTGACTTGGACACTGTGCGGACGGAGCACCGGCGGCGCTGTGAGCGCTCTTTTCAGACGGAAACCAAGCCCTTTCCAAGGTTAGGTACCGATAGTACCTGGGTTGCCACCATCGGGAGCCATATTGAGGAAATCGTACAAGTTGGTGGAGGACTGATGGCGCTCCAGGCACAATGTCCGACTAAGCCACATCGGTCGTAGCGGCACTCTTGTCTCTCGCATACCTTGACCTCCGCAGGCACACGTCCTTACTCATCTTAAAAAAATGCGATTTCGAAGACTTATTCTCCGACCTTGATGTAGAATCACCCAAAGTCTTTATTACAGAACTTGCGGGGAAGATGAAATATGGGGGCGTTATTTGTAACGAGTACTTGTCTGTGAATAATATCATCTCACTTCTTGTAGCAGGCAACTCAATCGAAATTTTGTCAGAGTAATTATGTGAACAAAAGGTTTCGGTTGAGAACGTGTGTGAGAAGGCCATTGAGAGGAAATGATGAACTGGGCAAAGGTGGCTTTGGTACCCTTGTAGCGCGAAACTCCGCGAGCTTTTCGTTCAGGTGTTTTCAACCACGGCGATTCAACTCAGTCATTTTTGACAACAAAATTGACACGAACGTATTACGGGACACAAATTGTCTTATCTTTGTGGCGGAATTCATGAAAGCTCTGAGATTGTCGAATTGTGGATCCGCTGCATGCTTTGGAACAGACTCAACGAATGATTGCGAGTAAATATTTGTAGATGAAATCATCGCACTGCTTGGGTGGTTTAAATTTTGGTAGGATTAGCCACTAATGCTTGCCTGCTTACATGCAGCTCTAAAGTGGTTGAGTTGTTGACTCAACACTTCAGATAACCAGACTCGATCCTTCCACGCGATGGCGCAACAGACCGACTTCCTATGAGCCCTTAATTGATAACATTCGCATTCGCGAATTCAAAGACGCCGGTAAGGTAACAATGGCTCATGGAGTCGATGCCACTATTTTGGAGTCAATATAGGGCTGATACTGTGGAAACCAAGTCCTCAGCCCTTGTTTCAGGTCTGTAGTTAACAGTGGTGTGGACAGCATCGCGGTGTGCATCAGAAGTGGGGGCAAGGCCTACTCAAGAGGAAGCAGTCGATAGGGATGCTGTCAGTGCATGGAGCGAACTCGAATAGTCGATGCAAATGAAGATACCCGTGCACAAGCATGTCTGCACTTTCCCCATCGAGATTCGTGTCGTAACAGAACAGGCTTTGGGGAGATGACAATGGGCATCGGACTAGGAAAGCTGCGCGTGACATTTTCAAAACTTGCGGAATTGTGGATGTTTAATGAAACGTGGTCTTCGAGTAAGATTATGAGAAACAAAATT
The DNA here is from genome assembly GCA_010093805.1 of Polyplosphaeria fusca. NCBI lineage: Eukaryota > Fungi > Ascomycota > Dothideomycetes > Pleosporales > Tetraplosphaeriaceae > Polyplosphaeria > Polyplosphaeria fusca. The sequence continues at coordinate 156,780 of ML996139.1, read as the reverse complement.
TCGGACAAATGTAAACTGTGCCGATACACATCAGACAGTTATTCCGTGGAGACTTATCATAGAGGTGTGCGTGGGGGTACCATCAGGCGAAGTTCGACGTCGGTTTCAGCACTGACACTCTATCGTCGAGATCCGAGACATGCTCGAGAGACTCAAGATTGGTGGTACTTGTGGGGTGAAAGGAGGTTCACCGAGCCTCCGGATCCCCAAGGGTGAGCCTTTGGTGGACAACAGGGTACTCTGAGCCGCCGAGTGATCAAGCCACCGAAATGATATGGCTCGAAAAACGAAAGCGACGGCAGTGACATGGCGGGTCGGGTAAGGGCGTCCCAATCAGCCCTGCAACGGCCACACCGCTCCACTGAGTCAGTGGCCGATGAAATCTTGAAACCATTTTCGAAAATCGCGCACCACTTTTCGAGTCTTTCCCTATTCAAACCTAATAGGGACGGAATACGAGTGGCCCAAGCGCTATTGCGTAGGTAGGTTTTCCGAAATTCTTTGATTTCTCCGGATGACGCAGGGACGGAGATTTAGCTGTGTATAGATCGATTATGCAAGGTAGTGTGCGCATACTTGATGCCAGCAGCATTTGGAAGCCCAATAAACAAGGGTAGGATGGTCACCGGAACCCGCGGGCATGTGCCCAAATGGCCTAATGCTGCCCTGCCGCCCCCTGACGACCAGGCTGGAGTGATGGACGGTGGTCTAATGCCAGCATGCACTACACTGCGCTGCCACAGCCACAGCGAGAGGCGGAACCTCCCGTAGAACATCGGCCAGATGGAAGCGAGAGCGCCCGGTGATCCCAAAAGGCCCTAGGGAAGAGAGCACACACAGAGTCCAGTCGAGGGTGGCGGCGCGCTTTTGGTGCGTCCGGCGCTGTCAGTGGCAAGCCCGCATGCACCGCTCCGCACCGCTCCAGACCAAAAACGCGGCGCCAAAACTGACCGTTGGCAGACTACGACGGCGCGCGAGAAACCCTGGTCCCCTACGCCCAACTTTCCCCATGGCGAGGGAACGCCTCCTGCGTCCCATGTCGACGCCCTCGTGTCGCTGATTCACAAAAACGGCAGCTGTCATAGCAGCCTGTGGCGATGCCGTGATTCAAGTGGTGCAGCACATGTGGACGGATATTGATTCTCCTTGGAGACACCGCAGCTCGTGGCGCCATTATTAATTCCACTTAGCTAAGTGTATCGCGCGGCGAACGATTTTCGATGTTGCGTATGCAGATCGCGGCCGGTAGATCTGGTCCAGGCGTACGCAATCGGCTTGCCTCCATGAGGCTGAGCGGCAGGGGCATTTGGGGAAGGTGGGAGGCCACATTGGGACGTTGGGCGTTGCTTTTTCTCCCACCAACACCAGCATTGGTATGCTGTGACGTTCGCATAGTCGGCGACTGCGTGACCATGGTCGGAGCATGACCAGACGGCACTGATGGATGCACTCCCGCTGAGCCACTCTACACGCGACACTCTTGCGACCCATTCTCGAGGGCCCGTCTTTGGCATTATCCTTTTCCCGCCAAACAGCGGCAGAAGCCGTGCACCTCCCTCCATTGCAAAACTGTTACGCCAATCAATCCTCGTACGAGCCCTCACGGCCCAAGGACAATCGCAAATCCTGTTATTGCGTACCGTCCGGCACAAACATCCATCCACTCACACACTGCCTCTCCCTCCCGTTGACTCGAAAGTGGTGTGAGTGCGGCATTCTGCAATCACAGTTAAGAGCACAGAGGTTCAGACTCACCGTGCTGCCCCCTACTCAGCAGTGTCCTTGCAGGGTATGGTGGCGTACACCTTCCTCGACATTTCTCTTAGCTTTGGCCTGACATCACTCGCCCTGCAGTGGTTGAGAGCACAGTCAACGTCCAGATAACTCGCGGAAGTAGACTACGCGCGCCTCCAGACCCTGCAGCAGGCCGCCTGCAGATCCCCTGTAGCCACCAGGCAAGCCAGCTGTAACTGGTATCCACGTACACACTAGAGCCCGCATCATGACGCGGCCCACCCACTACTTCTCAAGCCTTTCCCGAGTCCAATTTCACTTCCTGGCCCGTGCTGTTCTTGATCTCTGGACCAGATCGTTGGCCCTTGTCTGGGAATCTCACGGAATCTTTGCTGCCCAACAGGACCGAGCGCAGAGCGAAACGTTGCACTTCCAGGTTCCGGTCGCAAACTTCCCCCCACTGAACCGCTGACCTGGAAGTGCCATGTGTCTATTGATCTTCGACGTCTAAGCCTCCACCCAAACCCAAAAATCGCATGGATGTGCCTCGCCAGCGGCCACTTTTGATCTATCCCTCAAAACCTTTTCTGAATGCGCCGCGCCGAACCAACGCCAAAGTCTATTACACCATAATACCCGAATGCGAACCGGAGAGAAGTCCGCCGCCCATTGTGAAAGTCTACAGCCCAATTCAAACAATGTACCCCGCCTTCTGAGACCAAGTCGAGTGGAAATGAAACATGTAGAAAAACCCCCCCTATGCAATATAAAACAGGAATCAAGACTTGGAACGCCAAGTACAAGGTATAGCCAAACGACGTTAGTACAAGCGGTACCATACACAATAGTAGATAAGGACATGGTGGTGAAGAATCTTCGAACTGAACCAGGGACATAACCCACGTGGGCTTTGCAGTAGTCCACTTGTGGCGTATGCGACTCAGCGTACAAATCAGTAGAAAATGAAGCGACACCATGTCGACTCGAGCACACGCCGGTGCCTGGCAATGGCAGGGTGAAGCCAGATGCTTCGTCGTTATCACACACTGTCCGGAAGAAGCCATTGCCCATGGCTGGATTACTGAAACTGTCGCGTCTCTTTTAAGCGACGCCTTTCTTAGTACTCCCCTGCTTCTCCGGCTCATGCAACGGCAGTCAACTGCGGAGGATCCATATGCGAACGCGGGGTATCCATACGCACAATCGCGGCTGAAACAACCTCTCGTAGTTCGAAGAGGTACATTTTGCCAAGATAGTCGCCGTTTGAGAGCATCCTATGTCGATTGGGTGCGAAGAGGGTGTGGGACGTCGAGAGTGTGTGCGACGGACGTTGCGTTTAGGAAAATGCACAAGCCATTCGCGTATCGTAGCTCAGGATTCTTTCCTCTTCTTTCCCAGCAACAAGATCCCTGTTGTCACTGATTCTGCTCATACCCATGTCCATTATGTCCAGGTTCGGTCTCCGCATAAACCTCGCTCGCTTCACGTATCCCCGCCTCGCCAGTTCTGAAACTCCAACTTTGGGACAAGTTTTGGAACATCGAATGCGTGAACAGAATGTTCGTGTTCACCAAATCTCTCCCCTATTGACTGCTGCTTTAGGCCCAACAGTCTTTCAATTACAAATTGTCGTTTCCTACTAGTTCCTAGGCTTGCGAGGCGTGCCTCAGGACCGAAGCAAGGTTAGGACATGTCCTGGCGCAGAATGTTTTTTTTATCCTGCGTAGGCTCCTCTTCCATGAGCTAAGCCGCCCCGGCTCGCACTATGCCCATACATGGAGCCCGATTGCCCGTGCATCTGGCTTGCAGCTTCCGCATCCTCTTGCTTGAAGACCATAGATGGGTCCACTGGAAACCCTTGTACCGTGAACCTTGGATCGTACGCAGTAGGGCTCACACCCAAATGGTGGCCTTGCATTTGGCCGTGATGTGCGTGCAGCGCAGGTATTTGGACCGAAGAATGATTGTGCGCTTGTGCACCGACTTGGGAGCGGGAATGGTTCGGCGAGGGCTCGTAGGGACCAGGTGTTGCAGATTGGCTCGTGGGCGCCGAGCCAGTTGAGTGCGTTGCGCTTTGAGGCGCCGAGGAGTCATAAAGAGACAAGTCCTCGACCCGGGAGGATGGCGCTTGAAGGAGGGAATGCTGCGAAGCGCTGAATGGAAGCTGGGCTCCTGTTTGCGCAGCTAATTGCCGGATGAGCTCCGTCGAGGGATAGGACGGCGAGGACACTGCGGGAAATGCGGACAGGTCATCGTTCACATTGGAGGGGACTGAACCGAGGGAACCGGGGGAGAGGCCGATCGTCGATGTGGATAGGTTCTGCGGAATGTTCAAAGATCTCGGAAGTGGGAGGTTGGGCAAAACGTCGGATACTTTTGCAAGCAAAAGTGGGAGGTAGCGGGTCTGGCCGCCGCGCAGGGCAGAAAAGAGTGTCAAGAACCGAGATACATAGTCGCGTGGGCCGAGGGCAAAGGCGTCCGGTGAGAAGGGGATGCAGGCCACAACATCTGTAAGGCAGCAAGCGATATCGAACAGTTTTTCGATCTGCATTTCTGTCAGCCCAATCATGTCTGGCGGGGAGAGTGCGCGAGCATAAGATTTGAGAGCTGGCATTTACACACGGCACAGCGCACAGCCTGCATTGTGCAAGGGTCCAGACCCAATCCTGTTCATGGTCAAACGAGCTGGAATGTCCAAAGACAACCTTGAATGGGTGGGGTGCCGTGTAGCCAAGCGATTGGAGGTCGTGCAAGGATTTGGAAGATAGGCTAGGGAAGGAAACGGAAGGAGCGCGGTTGTCCGAACAGACAAGGTCTGAGAAATTGGGGAGATTTTGCACTACTCACCAGGCCCACACCGTGCACCTCGAGCGCTTGCTGCGAAAACTGCTGTAGCATCGAGAGCAAGTCTCGAGAGATTTGGATAGGATACTTGAATGTCATGGCGCTGTCGGTGGCAACGCTGCTCACTAATCCTTGGCTGACGCTCAGCTGCCACACCATTGTGCGCAGCCATTGCTGCGTTACCCGAAGTTCTACGGCCTGTATCTCAGTGCATTCGAGATAGGTTGGTAGAGCATCAGATAGTTGGTTCTGCAGCTGCGCGATCCACGCCGGATTCGCGTGGCTTCGAATCTTATTCCAAGGGGCGAAGAAAGTGTCATCAAAGGGCTTGTACAGACTGGCGGATAGTTCAAGCCCCAGTGCTACCTGCCGGTCAGAAGGTTCGTCGTCCAGAGATGGAGGGTGTATCGTAGCATGAAGAGAAATCGGGCGGTGTTTGTGCAGCGCGTGCGTTCTGTGTACAATGTGAGTGGCTTGATGCCGCTGCGGGAAACGTGCGAGTTGCCGACCTTTCTGTTACCAATAGCACCCAATACAAGGCCCGCCTCCTGGAAAGATCGAGCGGGTCGTTTTTATACGTTTCTTCATCTGCCATTCCCAGTAATTGTGCTTGCGTCGTCGCCTCTCTAAGATAAGACCATGACGTGTTATCTCTTCCCAGTCCAAAGTAGCAGCCATAGTAGAACCAAGAAGTCAGAACAGACATGTGTGTCGGGTCTTCGAGATATTCGATGCCCTTTCGAACCCGCGCGGACTCCTCCAGAAGTATGTGACCCACATCGATATTCGACATCTGAGCCATGTCGGGACGAGGGAGCACATTAGGAGCTGGGCTCATGTTTGCTTGTATGATGACGTATGCGCAGAGTGCAACGATCATGCAGTAGGCCTCGGTTGAATGTTCAATGCTTATCACTGTGTCTCGGGCTCGCTGGCGGTGGAGAATGGGCTGCGAGGGGTAGACATTACTGAAGAAGAACTCGACGCAGTTCTCAATGAGACCGTGGGAAACAAGTCCCGGGGTACGAGCAAAGGCGGCAGGGTGCGTGTTGAAGCCAAGATCAGAGAAGCCGGATGTGAGCTGGGACTGGCGCTGGTTCTCACGAAGCTCCGAGAGGACCTTGGCTCGACTGCCTTTGGGGCCCTTCTTTTGGGGGATTGCATTGTAGGTGCAGGCGAGGCCGGCAGAGACGCAGTTTTTGCATGGATTGGTGCCCTCACCGATGCACTTGACCTTCCGCCGGTGACAACTGTGCGGTCCAAGGTGAGCGGCGACGTCGGCGAGGAGGTTGGGAAAGTGAAGAGGCTCACCTGTCGCAGGCGCGCTTCACGGGCGCCGTTGTCGAAGAGGAAGACATTCTGGGGGCGATGACTGGACTGAAGGGGCATGGCAACCCCCCCAGCGAGAGGTAGAGAGAGTCCGCGAGAGCCCACAGCTAGCAATGGCGATCGAGGCATGCTGCGTGTAGGGTCGGAAGACGTCTCTCTCTTGTGTCATCGTGCTGGACACAATACCCACGCACACTGACTAACCGTGCATATTGCCAGGCCAAGCCACGCAGCCGCTTTGGAGGGATGGCTAGCATGTCCCGTTGGGTTTGCCAGGATGTGACCGGGAGACGCGAGAGACCAATAGCAAAAGGTGGAGAGGGTGCCCAGGCCAGTGATTCCATGGTTTCAGGAACAGTGTGCAGGGAAGCGTGGTGGGAGCTCGAGCAATGCGCGCCAAACACTTGCAGAATGCTGCCCAGGCGGCCGCTGGGCCTGGCAGTATCGGTGGAGCGGTTGATAGACTTGAGTAATAAGACTTGATGGCGCCGCCGGCCTTCCCAGCGGTGCGGGAGCCTAGAGCCACCGCAAACTAGCCGACAATCTCCCGACGACGAGAGCGCTACTCCCTTCATGACCTGGTCGGGCGGCCGTGCGGGCAGCGACGATGCGGGTGCGGTAGGTTTGCCGTGATTGATGAAGGCCGTGTGAGGCCGTGTGAGTGAATTGGGCTCCGGTCCCTATGCGAGAGCAAGGCCGTCGCCTGTTGCTGGAGTCAGGCGGTCGACATGCCCTTTCCGGCCCGGGCATGACCAGACGACGAGGGCGGTATCCGCATCCGTTTCGAGTTTCGAGCTGGGAGCTGGCAGTGGTCGTCGGCTTGTCCCGTCATGCCAGCACCCGGCCCTGGGCGAAGCAGAAACGCGTCGAGGGTAGGTCATGCAGCACCCAGGCCTGGCACGACCGACGTCGTCTGCAAAGGTTAGAACGGGGGCTTGGAGCGGAGAGACAATAAACGGGCGCTGCGTCGTCGCTCCCAGCGCCCCTTCCGTCACCACCTGGCACATGATCCATGGCACCGTGCGCGAGGCGAGGCGAGATGCGAGATGCTGTTTGTAAACGGTCGAGTCGAACACCTGAAACTCGACAGGCTCGAGAGGAGACGGCTGTCGTTTAAATCCTCAGTCGTTCGTTCCCAAAGGCCCGTTTGCGCTTTTTGGGCGCTCCGAATGCCGAGAAGATGCCGCTGTTGAACGACTCCACGATGCGGACGGCTTCCGATGGCCCTAGGTACTTGCAGCGGCGCCCGCCACAACCACCCTCCTCGCCACACACGCCTGGCCGATCAAGAGTCCACCGACCTTCATTGGCACAGAACCTTCGACCTCACCCCACGTCGCGCGACCAAGTCTGCTGTGGCGGTCCATGACTTTAGAGTTCTCACCCCTCAGCAACGCGAACGCGATCGCGAGATGCCAAGCCTCGCACCGATCAATCACGACATTCAGGGTCCATAGGGCTGGCAGCCTGGCCTTGCGCACCGCACCGGCTAATCGCTTGAGCTTCCTTGATGTATTACATACTGCATCCACTGCACTGCTACTAGTACATGCTGCCGCAGCTTCTGCCACCCTCCTGTTGATCCTCGCCCGCAACGCCCACTTACCCTCCTCCCATCGCGCCTGAATCGCGCCATGGCTCCCGGAAATGCACGCTCTCGTAATCGTAAATCATCATGAAAACTCCACTCGGCTGCCCCCGAGTCGTGCCTGCTTCGCCTGTGCCCTCTCTGCCCGCCGTCGCCTGCGGTTCGAGTCGAAGTTGCTAACGTCCGTCTCGGTGCCATAGACGTTTGTGCCGGGCGGCGTGCTTATTCCACTCCCAGCTGCTGCTGGAATCGGCGGAGGTGGTGGCAAGGGAACTTGCTGCACCGGGAGTGGAGGCGGCCCAGGAGGTGGCCCAGGTATCGTGGGCTCGGGCATGGGTATTGGCGCCTGTTGCTGTGCCATCTGCTGTGCCTGTGCAGCCTCCATGGCTTCGGTCCTCCGCCAGCGATCATTATCGATGTTGCTCAGTGAGCTGACGCTCCCGTTCCTGTTCCTGCGTTGCCGCTCCCTTCGTCGCGCCTCGCGCTCTGCCGCCGCCTCTTCTTCGCCCAGCCTGCGCAGCGTCACATGTCGCCCGTCGTTGTGCATCTTGACCTTGACCGAGACGGGAGGTGACGCTACACTGCCCTCTCCGCTGCTGCGCTGCCTACTATTGTCTCTCCTCGAGGGCGATGCCGCGGCAGCTGCAGCTGCAGCCCCAGCAGCGAGGCCTCCTGCTGCTCCCGTCCGGTGACGACGATGTTGACGACCACCTGCTGAAGTATACCCTTCGGAGCCCGACTCAAGGGGTGCTGGCGGGATTGGGATAGTCGAGGGACCAGCCACGGTGTCTACATTCGCAACGTTCGCCGTGCTTCTTGGTGGAGGGGGGATGTTGGTCCGAGACAGGGCTGGAGTAGCTCCCGATATATCGCTCTCCGAGAGCACCGTTGATGGTCGTCTATGCCTTCGAGGTGGGGGCAACCCATCGCCCGTATACTTGCGCCGTTGGCTCTGCGCGCGGGCAAGACGCTCCTCCTCAATATCCTGTTGGTGCAACTCCTCCACACGTGCATCCTCTTTTCGATTACGCTTTTTATTCCACTGGTGCTTGAGAAATCCTGCTACTCCTAGCGCAGCAATGCCGTTTCGCAAACCGTGGGATTCACTCTGTCTTGGAATATGCTCGTCACTGATACTTGTCCGGCTCTCGAAGGAGTCAATTGATGCACCACTCCGCCGACGATGACTCTGTCTCAAGGGACTTCCAGCCATGGCTGCTGCTTGAGCCGCCTCTCGCTCTTCGACTCGACGCCATCGATCATTCGCAGGTGATGCTGGGGCGCGTCCTTCCTCTATTCGACTGAGATCTGTCTGGGTGACTTCGGAGGGGCCGATATGTTGACTATAGCTCACATCGCTTCCTGAGTCCGTCCTGGTGTTCTTTTTGCGATTGAACAGAGACCTGACCGCCATGATCCCACCAGTCGCAGCTGCAGCACCAAAGAGCCTGTCTCTCCAAGTATGCTGTTTTCGCCCATCCTCCGCGTGCTTCTCGTCGACGTAGGAACCCGAGTGTCGGGAGCTGTGTCGAGAGCTGATGACCTCCGGATGACTTCCGCCATGTCCGCGGCGACTGCGGCTTCTTGAACGTCTGCGCAAAGCCGCCAATCCTGCTCCTGCCGCTCCGGCTGTTGCGAGCGCCTTCAGACCCCCATGTCCCCGATGACTGCGGCGGGTGCTTTCGGTTCGTTCTGTAATATAGGTCCCACGGTCATCAAAGGCCATTTCTGGTTGAGTCCTGTATGCGAGGATGAAGTACGCCATGAAGAGCGCAAATCCCCACAGGGCATAAAGGATGAAAAGGACTTTCGGTGAACCGTACAAGGTCAAGCCAAGAGCAACTTGTATGACGCCTAGGAGCGCAATGGCTCTCCCCAACCATTGATGCATCTGTTCCAGTTAATAGTTGTAATCTCATCCGAGTCGCGCACTGCTCACCATTAATTTCAAAGGCACCTTGAACCGCTCTTTTCCCTTCTCTCTCCGATGAATCAAGCACCCACCCAAGGCTTGGAACATGACCAATGTGTAGAGTGCGACGCCAATGCCATGATGAGGATTGGTCAACGATCGCCTTAGCCCAACAGCTTGGAACCCCAACACAAATACGACCGTTGAGAGAAGCACCGTCATGACCTGCAACCAGATGTGTATGCGCAAGGCCATACGAGGGTTACGGTGATAGAAGCGTGCCACAAGTATTGCGCCGGGGACGATCAAGAGAAAGGTAATTGCCGCGACAATGCCATGGCCTTTGATGACACTGCGATATCCAGGCATATTGCGGAATCGGTTTCCCATTCCTAACATCATGTCAGCGAGCCATGGGTGCGGAGGATAATGAAGCGCACCATTGTATTGTGTAGTTGCCAAATTCAAGCCTTGAAGGTTGGGTAGGAGAAAAGTGTTCCTTGACGAATCCCATGTGCCATCGCCCACGTACATACTATCCGAAGAGTAGATGCTGCTACCGGGGGGAGAAAGGTTGTTCGACATGGTGGTGGTGACGGCGTAATGAGCTGCAAAGATCAAGCAGGTGGTAGTGTCGACGACCAGATGACGCAATACAAGAATGACGAAGGGGTATCTCGAAGTCAGGCTTGCGAAAAGCACAAAACGAAATATCGTGGAGACTTGTCCGGTGTAACAATAGCGAGTGCGGTGTTGTGCGACGGGCCGGAGTGAGGTGGCAGCGATCAGAAGCGCTGCGAGATCACGCCCAGCGGGGCGGACAACGTGGTGGGGTCGTCAGTCGTGTCGCTGAGCTGTGCGCTGTCGACGGGGCTTCTGGAAAAGGAGAAATCGAATGCGCGCAGCTTGGACTGGGCGACTGTGGTGATGAGGGGAGTGAGTAAAGTGAGCAACCGCGAGCTCCGAGCATGCCAGGTCGGTGTGGTGTAGTGTTGGAGTGGACCGCTCCACTAGCGTTTGTTTAGACCCGCCTGCCGGGGCAACCGCGATCGACGTTTGTGGCGGTGCCGCCGCACTTGGCCAATCACAGCCGACAACGCCCTCCACCCTTTCGGGGTCTGGAAGCGTCAGGCCGGCTTCGTTGCATGCATTGCGCGGCCATGCAGCACCCTGCCGTTCCAACCTGCACATCACATTTGTAGGAGACGTCGATGCGTAGCAAGCAATTGCATGTGTGGTATCTCATCCCGTCCCATCATATGCCCAAACGCCAACAGCCAAATCCTCGCCCTCCCAATGGTCTCGTCAGCCTTCTACTTCCAGCATCTCGCGCAGAGCCTTCGCCGACGCCCGCAGCCATCGACCCTGCTCCTCAAGCTCGTCTCCGATCCCACCCCCTTCGTCTCTACGTCGCCTCGCCTCCTTTGCTGCCGATGCCGTACCTTGCCTCTGTGTCTCCAGCGGCTTCAACTCTCGCTCCACCTTCTCCAGCTCACGTGTTCTGCCCGGCAAGGCAGCTTGTAATGTGGCTATCTCTGCGTTGAGAGACGCGAGTTCTGCCTCTCGCTCCTGAAGAAGCCTTGCCGTTTCCGGTAGCGGCAGTGCCAGTTCAGGGTTGTCCGATGATGGCATCTGGTCCTGCTTGAGCCGCTCGATATTGCCCTCGAGATGCTCAATCTCCGTAGGTAGCGACTCCAGTTGTGTGGTGCGCAATTGCACTCCCTCGTAACGTGTTGCCAGCTCCTTGCCCTTGTCTTCCAAAGCCTGCAGAATCTCGGCGATTTCCAGCTTCCGCTCCTTGAGGTTTGCCTTGAGTGCTAGGATTTCCTGTTCCTTCTCCTCGTTGTCTGCAGCCTCTACCAATCGAGGTGGGTTTTCGGTTATGCCTCGCAGAAACTTCTCTTTCGTGACCTGCTCCACATAGCTGAACCTCAACTTGCTGAACAATTCCTTCAAGATTGTGAGCTCGCCCGCATACCTTGTTACAAAAAGACGCGCAAATCTCACCTTGTAATGTACGAGATCCGCTTCGAGCGCTGCCGGATGAGTGTCACCATTTTGCTCGCTGTCGTCTGAAACAGCAGAGCTGCGTTTTTGCGCCGATTGAGGGAGGTCCTTTGGGGATAATGTCTCAGCGATAGCAAGGAGCTTCAGGGACTTTTGTTTCTGTAGCTGCTCGAGAGCAGACGACGGTGTAGGGGCTGCTCGGGGCGGCATGATTGCTGGCTGGATAGCTGTGGTGAATGTAGAGATGTTTGTTTACGCGACGCGGGGGCCGAGGCACGGCACGTCACCGCCACCACCACCTGAGGCAAGCGCTAACGCGGAGCCAGCCGAACCAAAAGTCTGGCGTCCACCTCTTCAACTCACCACGTCCACCATCATGGCTAGCGGGGACCTCATCGACGACGACGACTATGTAGCCAACTTGTTGAAAAAAGATGCCAAAATTGCGGCCAAGAGATATGACCTTGTTGGCTTGGGTGCCTTCTTGCCGACGAGGTAAGTCTTTTCATCCTCGCCCCATGCCATGGCACCACTCCATGCGACCTTTATCCCTTACAGTCCACCAGGTCGACTTCTCGCTGTAGAGATGCGTGATTGATTTTTGACACCTTTCCAGACCCACCGACCGAGCTCCCAAGCCAAATACCCGTTTCCTCCGCCACATCATTCGGGAAACGGATAATCACAATGCTGCGTTGCTCGCAAAGGAGGCAGACGAGTCTCGGGCACGACTCCAGCGAATGAATCAGGATGCAGATGCCAGACTGCGGGACGGGAGAAGTGACAACGACCGAAGACCGGGAAAACGGAAGCGACACGGGTACTACGACGGCGACACCGAAACCGATCATGAGCGAAGTAGCAAAAGGTATCGAGAACGAGAGCCAAGGGACTCGACATCCAAACGGGACCGGGAAAGAGAGCGTGGGCGGCAGCGAGCCACGAGACATGATGACAGCAATGACGATTACAATGCTAATTCACCACGTTCAAGGCGGGACCACGACTCTGATAGGCGACACAGGCGAAATAGAGACAAAGAGCAGGATGCGAGGGATTCACGTCGTTCAAAAGGCAGCCATCATAGGCACAGGAGAGAGAGATTGCACTCTCCCTCTTCACCCAGGGACCGCTCGCCTGCATCCCGATCCCATAGGAGTCACAAGTCGTCCAAACCCCGCCGTCGTTCGCCTCGTTCGCCCTCTCTCTCCCGTTCCCGTTCTCGCACTCCAGTCAGGAAAAGCCCTGATTCGCCACTCGGTCAATCGAGAAAAGTGCCACGCGCAAGCCACACCAAGCGAACATCGCATATTGATGCGTCCGACTCGGATCCGCTTGAAAGTATTGTTGGACCTATACCACCTGCTCCGCGACCTGACATACGTACACGAGGCCGGGGCGCCCACAAAACTAAATCCAGCGCCATGGACGCTCGGTTCTCCGACAACTACAACCCTTCGACGGACGTGCGTATTGATTCAGACGTAGAAGATGATTGGGGCGATCAACTCGAAAGATTCAGAGATCATCAGCGCTGGAAGCAGGTTGGCGCCGAGCGGCTACTGCAAGCCGGCTTCTCCAATGATCAAGTGAAAAAATGGGAGAAAGGGGACGAGAAGACAGAAGAGGATGTGCAATGGTCGTCAAAAGGAGCCGCTCGGGAATGGGACAGGGGAAAAGTGGTTGGCGATGATGGAGACGTCGAGCTGCAAGCAAATTGGGGGAGGCTAAAATAGTATATTTAGCATGCACACGTACGATAATCAATGGTGCCATTCAGCACACGCATGAGTACGATCGTAGTTATATTGGTGTCCACTAGGAAACCGGACCCCCGTTCGACCAAAGCACCATTTCGTACTTTTGGGAGGCTGAATGGTGGGTTCATTGCTGCTTTTCCTCGTGTTTCCCGAGGTCACTTTCGGTTGGAGACGCTTGCTAAGCGAACGGACGAATCAGATCGAATCAGATGCTTTGTCGGTTGCATACTCCCTACTCGCCTACGGCCCTGCCTTCTTGTGTCTCCGACAATTCTACACTCAGGCAGCACTGTTTGCAGATAACGTGAGATGTAATAGGATCACGGCTTACTCGTGCCTCCACGAACACTTTGAGATTATGGAATCGAACGGTACCGACTTGGTGCGAGGCAAGAAAAGACAACGCCGGAAAACTCGAAAATCAAAGTCTGGGTGTGTGACATGCAGGTCGGTGTCGCTTTGGCTTCTCGTTGTTGTGATAGCCCTAATGCAAAACAGGATTCGCAGAATTAAGTGCGATGAGGAGAGGCCCGCATGCAGGAAATGTGTGTCGACCGGCAGGCGATGCGATGGGTATGTAGAAGAGGACAACAAAAGCGCCTCACATGCCGGTCCTGCAGGTACGATAGCTCCCGATGCCGGACGTGTCACCTTTCTTCTCACGGCAATTTCGAGCGATGCAGATCTACCATGGTCGTCAAACGAACCAACCAGTGCTCATTTAGCAGGCCTACTTACTCTTTCCTTTCCGCTTGGCTTTCCTTCCAACTGTCACCCCAGCCCTGCCTTTGACTATTTTCTCCACCGTTCCTCCTTAGACCTCACTGGTTCCCTACACGCGGAAGTATGGAACTCGTATGTCCTAAGCATCTGTGCCACCAGTCCTGCAATTCGGCATGCAATCGCCGCGCATTCAGGTTTCCACAAGCTTTTCGCTTTTCCGGAAAGCGAGCACCCTGACGATCGAGAGTACTGGAAACAATATTTCCTAGCCAGCGAAGCCATTCGAGTCCTTGTTGGCAAGATGGTCCTTGACCAAGGACGAGACACTGCACGCAAAGAAGAGGTTTTGGTTAGTTGTATCATCTTCGGCAACATTGAGCTGCTCCTCGGCAACATGAATGCTGCAGTACAACATCTCGAGAGCGGATTGGCTATAATGCAGCAATTTTTGTCACCTACCACAACGAGGAAAACGATTCAATCGTACTTAGAGACCGAGCCTCAAACTCTCTTGGACAATAGAGTCACCGACCTGGTACACTACTTCGCTCGCCTCGATCTTCAAATTCTGACTTTCCTACCAAGTCAGCGTGTTCCAACCTCGCAGCCGGTATCAGCCCCTGCCTATGCCATTGTAAAATCTACAAAACGCTTGTCAAATGCTCCCGCATCGGAGCTCGATCGTATGTTGAAGCACAGCCTCTTCTGGATCAGGCACTTTGGGTCACACAGATGCTTGAAGATCCAGCCGCCATCGCTACGCAGCGCACGAGATAACCTATTAGGCGCGCTGGAACGGTGGTACTGGGCGCTGGAAGCCTACCAAGAGGAACCAACGCCATCGAAACCAGAATTAATAAGTCTCCTCACGGCCTATCATCTCACCGCTCTCCAATTACGCTGTTCGCTTTCACCATACGATACGATTTTCGACGAGGCCACAAATCTCGCGTCCTTTCGCGCAATAATCAAGTATTGCAGGGCCAATCTGGCCATACGGAGCTCTCGTCTCGACATTGCACTGAGCCTTGACTTATTTAACCCAGTAAATGTCACGGGTCAGGATGATGACGATGGACCAGTTGAGATGTACTCAACGCTGGAAGACTGCACTGCTGATGCGCTGTATTATACCGCGCTCAAGTGCCGGCATCCGCGGTTGAGGAGAGAAGCTCGAGTCCTTCTGAGTGGTATCGAGAGCGGACGAGTATGGGATGGGCCGATGATGGCAAAGGTTGCTGAGTTTGTCACTGACCTTGAGGAGTATGGGATGTTTCAAAGGCAGGAGGAGACGGATCCTCTACTCCGATATTACGGGACCGCACTTGGTGGAGTGAACTCGGCGTTCAGGGGCGACAAGAGAAGAGACATATGGCCAAAAGAGGAGAACAGGGCAAAGTCTGTGGAGGTCGATGTTGATCGGGAGAACGGTAGTGTCTATGTTCGGTGTCACTTGTTGAGTGAAGCCGGCTTGTGGAGCATCGAGAGTACACGCTTGGATTGTGAGTCCATGGCATCCTCTTGTGAGGTATATGCGCAAGACCGCAATCAGCTATCGTAGTGATTGCATCGGAAGACTCAATGAACACTGAGCATAATATCTCCAATCTCTGTATTTTTAGACACCCCGTTGGTGCACAAGCTGTGTGGTCTTCACATCGTCATTCAATGGCTCGGCACCACTTACCTGCTAACTCGTTTGACGATGATCGCAGAAACCGAACCAGAGTCACTTCAAGCAGCACGCCCAGTTCATGTCTCGTCGGCATCCGTCCCTATCTGATTTTCACTCACACTTGCGATACAAGCAATCTCAATCGCATATTGGAACAAATGTGCCTAGCCTTTTAATATTCTCCATAAAAGCTTCAAATACCTATAGCTATGCCTAAGCCTCGAAACCTCCACATGCCTAATGCGCCTATGGTATAATCTCACACACTAATCCTAGACCCAAACCATTTCGGTGATACCCCTATGAAGCAACGCCATCCTCCATATCCATGCCTTCAAATACGCCTTCTTCTTCGCTATTGCTCTTCTCCTCCTTGTTATCTAGATCCCGCAGCACTTTGGTGTCAGTGTCGTGCACGACGCGTTCGAGGGCTGGACTCGATGGTGCGCTAGATTCAGCCAGAGGAGCTTCGACAACGAAAAGTCCTCCTGAGTTGTCTTCTTCCATTGTGCTTGTATTTGAAATTGAAACTCGTTTTCGGCGTGCGGGTAGAGGAGGAGGTTTTTCCGCACGGCCTGATGCGTCAGAACGAGTCGAGGATTTACGGCGAGCCTTCGCTGGAGGCTCGGGAAGGGGTGGGGGCATGTCTGTGGTGTCGACTTGAGGTAGCGTGGACGGGTCAGTCGTGGTATGTTCTTGCGAAGTGTCGTTGTCGACTGCGGGCTGGGGAGACTTTGGGGGTACCGGTTTCCGCTTTGCCAAATTCGCAAACGTGGCAGCTGTCGGTACTGTCCAACCTGACGTCCGCGATTTTGTCGGTCCCGGAAGAGGTGTGCCCGGTGGTGGCAGTGGCTGCCCTCTGCCAATGGGATGTGCAGGTGAGCCAAGAGGTGCTTTGATCTCAGAGTTCGAGGTTTTGCGAGAGATAGGCTTGATCTCATCGTGTCCATTGGTCTCCTTTGTCTCATTGGCACCATCTCCAGAGGATGTTGATGTTGCTTGTCGGGGAGAACCCGCGCCAAACATTGGGGATGAGGGAGAATCGGGGTTCTGCCGAGCAGCAAACCACTTTTTGGCCGCTGCGGTAGCCGAGTTGAGAGACTGATTGAGTGTTTGTCGCTTCTCTGCCGAACCGAACGCGTTGCGAGGCAACGATATAGACGACGTATGTTTCGACCTTATTTGGGAGAAGCTGGTAGCTGATGAGCGTGGAGAATCTGCAGACCCAGTGGAGGTGCTCAGTGTGGCTGTTGGCTTTGATGAGATCGATGATTGGTCTGCCATGTCTTCTGATTCATCCTCTATGCCACTTTGCATGTGCGCTGGCGATGTGCTCCTCCTTCTACTTCCCTGAGAGATGAGTATTGGTCGCGATGGAGAGCCGATAGGCGTTTCGGCTGGTGACGTAGGCTGAGATTGAGACATGGCCAGCATAGTTGTGGCGGCATCTTGACGTCGCTCGCCAACCTCGTTGTCTGCCGTGGAAGCATTCGCCGGATCCATGCTTACGACTGGAGTCGCCGCACTTGCAAACGAACCGGTTCTCATGGCTCTAGGTACCGATCGAGGTTTGAAATCCGTTGAAGTAGTCACCGCCAACGGTTCGCTATCTGCACCATCCAAGGCCGAGGCTGTGGTCTTTGTAGACTTGCTCGAACTAGACTTTCGCCTGTTGGCCAAGTTGGGCATGCTCTTCGCAGCTTCTTTCAACTCTGATTCGCCAATCTGCTGATGAGTGTCCTCGGTTTCAGAATGTTTATCGCTCTCCACGGTGTGTTCTATAGTATCTCCTGGTGTCTGAACACTCCCCATGGTATTTGGGGCCCAAATTCCTCCTCTAAATGAATGCGATGCAGTGTCACTAAATGGAAAATCGTCCCAATTTGGAAACACAAGCGTTTCGCTGACCACCTCTCGAATTCTGCTCTCGATGACCCGAAGGATGAGACCATAAGTGATCTGTCGAGAGCTGACGATAGGTTCTAGGGAAAGCTCCATCTTTGGCGCCGTTTCAAAGGTCATCCACATCCTGTTACTAGGTGGGGGTTTGATCTTGAACAGAACGTGGCCTTCGAGCTTCTTCAAAATCGTGGCGAGAACAAGGGTTACCTCCCGAGCCTTGAACCTCTGGCCCAGGTCGATGCGAGCAATGGCAGATATGTCGATCCGGAATTCTCCTTTGTAGCTGACATCGGCCTCCACAGTCAAGTCGCCATCCACAGTCAGCTCTCTTAATTTTGGGTTCGTGATCACCGGCGGTAGATGGCCTAGGTTAATGTTTCGTAGTTGGATGTTGCTAATCAAGGCAGGTTTGGGCACACGAGCAATCTTCTTGGTGATCTTAGTGCGAATGAAGTTCTCCAGCTCAGAAGTTTTGTAAAGAGCGAGAAAGACTCTTCCAATAAGAGCGTTGATCCAACGGGTATGCATATTCTCTTCAGAAGCATGCAGTTGCTGGACAAGTTTGAGGAGGTCCGAAGTATCGAATCCAAGCGGCACCGGGGGCTTTCGCAATGAATCTACTGTGTGATCCTGACTGGCCAACATAGCATGGTAGAAGTCCTCTTTCTCTGAACAATTCTCGGAAAATAAATAGAAGGGTTTCGAGTCGGAACGTATAGGACCGAGGGTGGCTTTCTGGCATAGACGGATGCAGTTGCGTTTGATCCACAGCTCTCCCTCTGGTATTGGTTCTCCTCCTGCGTATATATCGACGTCAAAATTGGCGACGGATAAGACATGTCTTACTTCGAGCTGTTCTGAATCATCGTACAGCATGAGATAGCCTAGCCTATGCAGTCATTAGTTAGACGTGGCCTCATCTTCATCGGGTCGGATAGTCGCGTACCGCAGTACCACATAGAAGACATTACGCGCTCTCTTGCTCTTCCCGTTGTTTCTATCGAGACTGGGCGAGAGGGTCTTATTCCTATCAAAGATGCTCCGATACATGGACTGGTACACGCTCGGGCTCTCCGCAGCCACCACTGAGCCCGCAGGAGTTGTTCGTTCCGGTGGCTTGCCATTTATGCCTCCTGGGACGTATTCGCGACAGACTGCAAAGTATCCAGCGGCGACATCGGGAACGTGCGTGCGCGTCTTCAATTCGGGCGGGAGGTTCTCGAGGTCTGAACTTCCGAGCTCCGCATGCTGGGGGGTCCGATGCAAGTCATCTTCTTTCGCAAATTCCGGTCGCGCTTCCTCTTTCCGTATGGGGAGGGTGAAATGGGCGTGAAGTAGCACCACTATGAGGACAAGTGGTATGAAGGTGAGGCCTCCAAGAACATACGCAAAGAGGAAGCCAGTGACGCTCATCGCTCTATCACCGCGGGCAAAGAGTCGAGATCCGCAAGGGCTATGCTCGAAGCTTGCTCTCCCATCTGTGCAGTTGGCTATTGAATGTAGGAATCTGGCGTTCAGGTCGAGTGTCAATAACGCGGACAGGCTTGGCTACGACGGGACCCCACGTGCATTGCGGAGAAGGATCTAAGCGCGATCCTTAATGACGGCACCGGAGCTCCGAGCGTGCTACATTTCTTGGCCGCATCACTTCTCGCCGTCTTGCAGTGAAAGTAGAAGTCCTGCAAGAGCCAGCAAAGGTTGCGGACAAAGTAATCATTTGCTTGGATTTCTACCGTGGGCCACGTCGCACAGAATCTAGTATAATTTTAATATCGCTTGTAATGCACTCAAGTCCTGAAGATAGGCAAAACCGCGCATCAGACATTAGATGCAAACCTTTTCTCGCCCGAGTGCTCTCTAGGCCGTCTTTTGCCGACTCCTACCTCGCCGGAACTGCCCTCTCTCTCGAAATGCGCACATGCATGTACTTTTGTGGGACAGGCTGTTGTCCTTTATAATACACATGGCCCTGCCATAAATTTCCAACCATGCCTCTATCTCATCTCAAACCAGCCAGACGGCGCTCCTGAACCTCGGTCAATGCCCGACTTCCGCTCAAAAAGGCCACGACGCCGACAACAGCTGCCGCAGGCAGCGTCTGGAACAGATTCCAGCTGGTGTAGTACATGAAGAAAATTCCTTCCATGGCGAGTATCGATCCAACGAAGAGGGCATGCGACAGAGGTGCGGCACCCATAGCCTTGCCCAAGTGATTCGCGTTCGCGCCCAGAGTAGCCCAGGCCCCTAAGAGCACTGGCACAGCAGCCAGGACACCGACTGCGAATACAATTGTGATCATTTTGGAAGGTGATTGAGGATCTTGGCGGAAGACGTGGTGGATTTCGTTCTCAACAGCGTAGCGGAGGGGCTTCTCAGGGATAGCAAGCGGGACATTGGCGTCGCGGGCGATGTCGAGCTCGAACGCTTTGCTGTTGTATGGAGTCGAGGATCCGAATGAACCGATAACTATAGATGCGACGATTGGCTTTGTAGACGTGAGGAATTGAACGGGGAGGTCCTTGTGGGTCTAATTCAATTAGCCAAGTCCATGGACGCAGTCCGAATGTCGCACCAAATCAACTTTGCCCTTGCCGCTCTCCTTTACATTGAGCACGAAAGACTCTTCCAAGCCAGTCGTCGGGTCTGTGAGAGTGAGGAAAGCTTGATGTGGACGCTTTGCTTTCTTTCCATCAACTGCGGTGAGGAGCAACTTTAGGGTGTCGGTGGCACCCAATGACACGGACTTGGACAGCGGCGTGTTAGGGCTCAGCCTGTGATTACACTTAGCATTGAATTACCTAGGAGGGGCAGGATATGTTGGGCTCACTTTTCCTTCGTACCAGCACCCACGCCAGCGCCTTTGGCTTGCACTGTGACGGTGGCATCATCAAAGCCCCACGATGATGCTGCAGAAACGACGCCAGAGCCTACAAGTAGTAGCGTAGACACAAAGGGTTGTAAGAGCTTCATTTTGCGGAATCGTGAAGGTTGTCGAGCTTCTGTGCATCGTCTAAAGCGTAAGCTGGCCTCAATGCATCGGAGATTTCGGCGCTTCGTCGCCGAAGATCACGTGATGTTCCAGTTCTTCTCACACGTCAACCGGCGCTGCAGTTGCACATGTCATTTAGTCTGGCCGGGAACAAGACGGTGAGTCTAGCCCAAACTATCGCCGGAGTTTGATATCGTATTTGGCGTCGAGTCGGCCCTCAAGGCTTGTCCACGAAGTAGAAGCCGCATCACCTGCACCCATTGGCCTCGCGTTGCAACTTTGGGCGCCCGGAACGCGGAAAACGGTGTCCTGTGTCTGACATGTGAAGGATGCCTTACCTTGTACACTGGTGCCCAGAGGGCGGATGTGCTCCCTCAACTGTGGTACGCGATACAGACCAAGTGGCCATGTGAACTCGGGCTGATGAAGCATCCGACAACGCTTCGATTCTAGACTTAGCGTTGCTGGTTGCTGAGCGGATTCATTGACCGGGAGAAGGGGCTGAAAATGCCTGTCTTCTCAGCCAACTGTTCTTGATATGTGCGGCCACAGCAACCTTCCTCAGCCCATGTCTCACAGCAGAATGGTGCACCGAAGTGCGAGTAATTAAGCAGGTTTGGAATGGGAGGGTAGATCTTCAGTCCCATGGGGAATGTGCAGTAGCGTGCCATCTGACTGCCTCGTAGCGTGGATGGAGCGCGGGATGCGCGGTGCCTGCAGACTACTGTGTCGACCAAGTCTGGTCGTCGACAGCTTTAGAGCGAAGAAGACGCGGCAGTCGAGGCCAGGCTGCTCTTGCCCTTATCGATATGTATCCGGCGGCATCTTTGTTTGGATGACTATTGTAGACTATGGCACTCGAGGCCGGCGTCATCCCTGTCACTGCTCGCTGGACCTGCTTCCCGGTGCAGCGACACGTATATATGTACATATTAATTTTCCGATCGTCTCCTTGCTTCACCGCACATGTGCCATCTGCTCACGGGTCGCCCATCGCGATTCTTCCCTCCCGCTGCTGACCCACTTCGCCCTACACTTTCCGATGCTCGCAGCCGCTACTGCCAACGCATGACCAGTAAGCGGCGCCCAGCTTGCATCACGTCCACGTCCGCGTCCACGATCGCCCATTGTCAACCTCTTTAACCTGTCAATCGCCCGCCCTGCACCTGCATTACCGCATTCGTCGGCACCCCACCTACAATTATCATTGCCACATCCCCACCACTCGTCCTCAGCTTCCCACCCCACGGCCACCCGCGGCACCCGTCTAAGCCATTCACCCTCACGCGCATGGCGTACGCTCCCTACACATGTCCTTCCTGTGCGACACGCTCCTGCCAGGCAGTGCTGGACACTTTATAAGAGGACAGGGAGGTAACGGAGAGGGAGACAATACACCCAAGAGCGGTCAAAGCCATGCCGCGCGCTTCACGCCCCTCATACAGTTGGTGAGAGACCCGCTGGGCGCAATAGGCGGCGCAGTGGGTAGTCTTAGCCTTTCGCCCGAACATGGTTCTTCTTCGACTCTGGAAGCAGATCGCAAGCAGCTCTTGTACCTGCGCATGAAGAATGTACGTGTCATGGATTGCACCGTGAGAGCAAGACGGCTGACCATTGCCAGGCCGAGTCCTTTGAGGTGTGGAAAGCAGCCGCGACCGAGCTGGACACGTTGGAAGGGAACGACCTCTGGAAAAACGAAGATTATTCAGAGCAGTACAATTTCGAACTAGTGGCCGCGCGCCTGAAGGAGCTAGACGACGCACGTCTGTCCTGTGATGTGAAGCGGATGCTATTTCTGATCAGGACGTCCCTGACCCGCGGTCTGGGTGGCATGGGCGATCTTCGACTGTACAAGCACTCTCATATCGGCACGAAAAGCCTCATCGAGCGCTACATCGACTCAGTACAGCAAACGCTTACCGCTTTGTTGGATGTCTCGGCCGCTCAAGGCGACAAATGTTCTGTTGAACCGGGCAAATTGACTCAAGACCTACTCGCCACTCGCCAATCCTTTGGGCGAAGTGCTTTGTTGCTTTCAGGGGGAGGTACATTTGGTATGAATCACATTGGTGTAGTCAAAAGCCTATGGAAGGCTAGACTGCTTCCACGTATCATCTCAGGCGCGTCTGCGGGCAGTATCGTCTGTGCTGTTCTTTGCAGCAAGACAGACGCCGAGATTCCAGATGTGCTTGAAGAGTTCTGTTACGGCGACCTGGCAGTTTTCGAAAAGGCAGGGGACGAAGACGGCCTGATCAAGAAGGTTACCCGCTTCCTCAAATTTGGCGCTCTCTTCGATATTTCCCACCTCGTCAACGTCATGAGGGCTTTATTGGGCGACATTACCTTTCAGGAGTCTTATAACCGCACTCGCCGCATACTAAACATCACGGTATCGAGCGCGAGTCTGTATGAATTGCCCAGGCTACTCAATTACGTCACAGCCCCGAATGTGATGATTTGGTCGGCAGTGTACGTATTATCTCGTCATTATCATACCATTTGCATGACTTTAGCAAGCTAACGCTGACTAGATGCGCATCATGCTCTGTTCCATTTGTCTTCTCTGCGGCTTCGTTGCTCGCCAAAGACCCGAGGACTGGGAAAGAGGTACCGTGGGACCCGACTCCTAACGCTGGTTTCATCGATGGTTCCGTCGACAACGACCTGCCCATGGCTCGACTTGCTGAGATGTTCAACGTCAACCACTTCATCGTCTCTCAAGTCAATCCACACGTGGTGCCCTTTCTAGCCAAGGAAGAGGAGATTGTCAGCGCGGAAGCACAGCAGACTTCAGCAGTCTCAGCCGGCCCAAGCTGGATCCACAACATGGCAAATTTGGCCAAAGGCGAAGCGCTTCATCGACTGCATGTACTGGCAGAGATGGGCATCTTCCCCAACACCGTTACGAAAGCAAGATCCGTCTTGAATCAACGATACTCGGGGGACATTACAATATTCCCTGCGATATCATACGCTCACTTCCCGAAGGTTCTTAGCAATCCAACCACTGAGTATATGCTTAAGAGTATGCTCACAGGCGAACGGGCTACCTGGCCAAAACTCTCGCGAGTGCAGAATCATGTTGCTATTGAGCTTGCTATTGATGAAACGATACGAAAGTCTCGTACTCGAGTCGTGTTTAGTCCCAGCCAGGTCGACTTGCGCCTGAACAATCTCACCCGGCCGCTCTCTGAAGGATACAACCGCGCTCCTCCGACCAAGGCTGGAAGGCCATTACTGAAAAACTCTCATTTCGATCGCAGTAATGTACCGTCGACACTACATTCCACTGTGCCTTCTAGAGGCAAGATCGCTCGGAGAAAAGCCAATCTTCATCCTTTCAAGCCGTATCTTCCAACACAACCCCATCGAAATCACAACAAATTTCTCGAGTCAGTTCAGTTCAGCAGTTCTGGCCTAGATGCCCACTCTTCCTCAACGAACATGGAAGAATCAGATACATCGTCTGATGAAGAATTCTCAGCAGGTACTGATACATCAGAATTTCTCTCGTCTCCGTCTCCTCCGTCCTCGCCCTTTTCAGCAATGCCTGTCCTCTGGCCCAGCACAAGGCAGGTGCTATTTCCATCAACTTCACAGCCTGCCACCCCGTCAATGGGAAAGTCGCCTTTTGGTCAACGGACCAATTCACTAATGAACTTAACAATGACGGGCGGTGTGTGCAAACCCCCAAGTTCACCTGAAATTCGCTACAAGCGACTGTTCCATCCTCCGACAGATGCAACAACCAATGACGCAACACCCGTTCAGCTCGAGACACGGAAGGAAGTGGAGAAAACATTCCAGCAGATCAACGAGCCTCTTTTTCCAAATTTGCGACAAACCGAGACACTTCCCGAGACTCAAGCACTTCCACCCGGCATACAGCACTCTGATTTCGCCCCCGAGAGGCATTCCCGTCTGCTTCGAAAGCCTCTGAGCATCCTCTCTCCTGTCTTTTCCCCTGCCCTCACGCCTCAAGTCGATACTGAGGCTGAGAACCAACAGCTCAAACTGCCGACTAATGCCCTTAGTCGGCAGGAGAAAAAAGAGCAGAAAGAAGCTAAACGCGAGCGCAGGCACAGTCGACGCGGCAGCGCGCAGGGCGCAGGACTGAATCTGTTGCTGGACATCTCTGGAACGAGGGGCATGCTGCTACGGAGGAAGAAAAGCGAGAAGAAGATTGGTACACCGACCTAATCTCGCGCTACCTTGTCATTCATATGTTCCTTGAGTTTCCCTAACACACCCACAAAGTAAAACATCGCTTTCTCTTTCTTTTGTCTCTCGATTGCATGGAGCGTCGGTCTGCATGACGCGCCTTTGGAGCAGCTGGTGCCGTCTTTTCATTGCCCTCTCACCCCACCACCTTGATTCTATTTGTATTGTAATGCGTCTCTCGCTACACGTTAGTACGTCCTGTCCATTCTTGTGCATATTTGGCCTTATTTTCACCTACACCTCTTCATGGTTTGCGAGGATTTAGATAGGAGGGAGCTAGACGGAGAAGGTACACCGGTTGGTACACAAAGACAAGGGGGAAACGGCGTTGGGTTGGAACAGAGCTGCGTTTCGTCGTTTGATGGCCATTTTCGACGTTATATACATGTATATCCAATCCCGGTCATGCGAATTCGCGGTATGCGAGAATTAAACATTTACAACGAAGTGGTGCTGCCTGTTAATGCGTGATGCTCGTACAGCCATACTATGCACAATACTCCCATGCTCTGACGACGCTCATCTACTCGTGCATGACATTACCACTGCCGAAACTCCAGCTTCGATCAGCGTATCAACGCCTCTCCTCCTTCTCCACTTCTAAGCTTATGCCTTTTACAACTCCTTCCCAATCTCAAATTTCTGCCGCGGTCCCCGTCCCATGGCCCCTATACATTCTCTGTCAGTACACACGACGTCCTGCATTTTCACGTGTCAGGCGTAGGGTATCTACTCACACCGCTGGTATAGTTCCCAACTCGTCACGAGTACAATGGGTATCCCCACGATGATGGCCGTGATGCGGCGCGCCGCGGGCTTGTATTTCTTGGGGAGCTCCGTCACGGGGGTCGGGTGGA
The DNA here is from genome assembly GCA_010093805.1 of Polyplosphaeria fusca. Taxonomy (NCBI): domain Eukaryota; kingdom Fungi; phylum Ascomycota; class Dothideomycetes; order Pleosporales; family Tetraplosphaeriaceae; genus Polyplosphaeria; species Polyplosphaeria fusca. The sequence continues at coordinate 131,239 of ML996139.1, read as the reverse complement.
TGGTGCGTTCTGGGGCTCGCGCAGGAGGTGGTGGAGGTGGTGGGGGCATGGAGGGTTTGGCGAGAATGGGCTTTGAAGAGGAAGAGGGTGGGGAAGGGTAGGGGAGGGGAGAAGTTAGGGGTGTGGGCGCGGGTCGCGGGTTGGAGGGGAGCGGGATCGTTGTTGTGTGCTTGGATTGTTGCATCTGAGGGGGAGGGGTAGGAGGCGTGGGTTTGGTGGAAGGAGGTTGGCTGGACATTTTTGGAGTATGTGAAACTGTGGGAGGGGCTGGTGCTGCTCGTGGAGGTGGTGTTCCAGGGGTCGATTTCGACGGGAAATGGGTTGTGGTTGTCGTCGATGCCGTGGCTTTCGAGGGCCGTGATGCTGCGGTTGTTCTCTGTTCCCCGGCCTCTTTCGCTCGATTCCTTGCCAGTGTGCCCTTTGCGACGACTTCCTCGATGATCTTGCTCTGCTTTGGTATCGCACTGGCCTGGTTCGCCGCTGCGACTGGTCGGGCAGTCTCGACTTTCTTGCCTTCGACCTTCTTCATAGTCGTGCTCTTTGTTGTTGTGGCTCTCGTCGGCGTCTTCGTCTTGCTTTCTTTTGCCTCATTCTTGACCGTGGTAGCCTTTGTACTCGCGCTTCTCGTTCCCGTCTTCTTCACCTCTTCCACCTTGTCCTCGACTACTTTTCTGGGCCTCCCGCGACCGCGCTTCACGGCAGGCTCTGTTGCATCCATTGTGTCCAATTGGCGCGATTCCCGTATACCAAAGATGGATAATAATAGAGGAGGTATGTTAACGTGGACTGTGTGCGAATGACGCGAGAAAGGAGGATGGAACGCGTCTTGTGGGCGGTGAGTCGAAAATTTGGTCGGGGGTTGCTGGCAGGGCTGCAGGGGAGCGGGGGCCGCAGAGAGGCTCGAGGGTGTTGTGGTGGGGGGACTATCGATAGAAAGGGGGAGGGGTTAATTGAGGGCGGACAGATTTGAGCAGGCTCATGTTGGAGCCGTCTGAAGGACAGCGTGTCGCAGGGAGTGCATTGGTCGTGGATGCTGCTCGCTGTGGAGGCGTCACGTTCGCGTTGGAAGCACCCGGCCCCATCGTCACCATCTTGAGAATAAATGTGCGACCAGTCTCCTCGACGTCAGACTTGGGATGGTATTGACCACAGTGCGCGCTTTGGGCGACAAGAACGAAGAGTCCACAACCTCCTCATCTACGCAGGGGTGACGGTACGTAAACTCTCTCCCTGTCACGCTTGCGTCGGGCGAGACTGGTGGTCGAGGATTCTGCAAAAGCGGAAAAATCTTGCTGTATATTGTACCAACACAGCATGCAATCGAAATGCAGCATGTACATTCTAAATGCGCCGAATATTTTACAGCAACAGCCTACAATTTCATGCCAAGAGCCTTATGTACCCGGAGCGCCTGCCTGATGCTCAGATCCAACATGATCTCCTCACTTCCACCCGGGATGGCGTAGGCTCGCACATCGCGATACAACCTCTCGACCTTGGCTCCTTGCCCACCTCTGCTATAACTCAGACCACCAAAGATCTGAGAGGCTTCTCTTGCACAAAATTCGAAGGTCGTAGTGCTCTGCGCCTTGAGACTGGCGATGGCGCCACCGAGCTTGAGCATGGCTTCCATGTCGCTCATTTTCTGGCACTGATAGATAAGGTTCTCGAGCCAGTTGTATGACGCTTCAATCTGGCGAGCCATGTGCGCGAGCTTCAGACGAATGACGGGATGGTCGACCAGACGCTTGCCGAACGTCTTCCGCTTGTGCGCGTACTTCATCGACTCCTCGTAGCAGACCCTCGAGAAGCGGAGACACTGGATGACGATGCCGATACGCTCGTGGTTGAAGTTGGTCATGACAACCTTGAAGCCTTGGTTTTCCTTGCCGATGAGATTCTCAACGGGGACTTTGACGTCTTCAAAGGTAATGTATGTCGTTCCGCTGCTCCAAACACCCTGGCAGTCCATCCGTCGCGTAGAGACGCCACCCATGCTTCGCTCAATGAGAAGCACCGACACGCCGTTCATGCCAGGACCTCCAGTACGGACGGCGGTTGTGAAGTACTCACACCAGATTCCATTGGTGATCCACTTTTTCTCACCATTGACAATATAATGCTTGCCATCTTCGGAGAGCTTGGCTTCACATGTCAGGTTGGCAACGTCGCTACCGGCATCTGTCGAATGTCAGCAAGCGTTCCTTCTCCGTGCACAAAGAACACACCTGGTTCGGTGATAGCAAGGCATATGCGTTTATCACCGCTCAAGATCTCCGGAAGTACTCGCTGGACGACCTCCTGCTTGCCAAACTTGACCAGCGGCGGACAGCCAATGCCAAAGCCTCCAATCAGGTTCCACACGAAACCGCCGCTGCCACAGCGTGAAAGCTCGTCCGTGAGGAGCATCTCATGGAACAGATCCCACTTCTCTGGGGGTACGCATTGTACTCGGGAATTGGTAAAATGGGTGGGGTATGGGTGAATGCCGAGGAGGCCGGCAAGGTATCCCCGCTCTCCCATCTGCTTGAAGATCGTGTCTGGGACCTTCTTCGCCTCGTCCCACTCGGTAACGTTGGGCATGATCTCATCTTCAACCCATTGACGGACTTCGTCGCGGAGGGCGGCGTGCGTTTCGTTGAAGTAGGGCGAGTGGTACTAAACCCAGGAGGTTAGATGTGGCGATGGCACTAAATGCGACTGAACTCACAGATTGATACCATGAAGGATCCGCGTATGGAATGAGGTCGCCATAGGGATCCAAAGCTTCCGCCTCTTCTTCCGCGGCTGCAGTCGGCTGTGGCGCGACTGCGCCGGGCTCTGCAGAGGGCTCTACAACGTCCTTCTTCTTCGGAGGCGAAGCTGGAGGCGTAGCTGGAGGCGTCGGTGGGGCAGCTTTGGAGTCTAACGAGCCAACTTGGAGTTTTTTCTGGTACTTTTTGAGGACGCTCTCGTTGTGGTATTTCCAGAATTGCTTCGAGGCGTCCTTGCCTGCCACGCGCTGGAGGACTACCAGGATGTCAGCACTGTCTGATGGCTACAAGTCGTAAAGCTCACTCTTCTTGCCTCCAGGATGCTCGTCCTGAAAATTGGTCAGATCATATACATCCTCATCGACAATGATCCAGAGGTTGTCGCTCTTGTTGTGAGACGCGACGTCTGCGGTGGAGAATCGCTGTGACATGCTGGCTACGAAAGAGATGAAGGCACTGAGAGACGTGAAGGGATCTAAAGAGAATGTTCAATGCGATGCGTATTACGGGAAATGCGAACAATGGCCGGCACGAGGATTAATACGCCGGCGTTGCAGAGTCCTTTCACATGCCAGACGCTGAGGCCAAGCCACCCCGGGATTCCCAGTCTGCGCCTGAGTCTGCCGGGCTGGCGCCGCAACTGGCGTGTAGTAATGTGACCGCGTGAGCAATATTCGGCGGCTGGGATTGGCTGCGCGGTTGAAGACCAGCTGAGGCGTGCCTTTGACGGTTGCATATGTGTCCGACGTCATTCGCTCGGATGCCGAGGCATCGCGGATGTGGGCACGTGTCCAGTCAAGCGCTTCACAAGCCATTCCATTGTCAAGCTGACGCCCCCGGAGGTGTCGAGGCCCGCTGATGCTTTCCTTGAATGCCAACGCCGCCGGTTTCAGGCGTCATGACTTTGCAGCTACCTAGGTATTCCGAGAGCTCCGTCACGCGTCTGAGATGACCCTGGCTTACCCGTGACGTTGCCCCTCAAGGTGTCATCAACATCCATCGCATGCTCACTCGACAATTGACCTTTGACCACAACAGTGCATCTGAATCTATCGAGATGCCGAGAGAGGTCCACGTAAAGAAAGGCTCGGAGATTAATGCTCCAAGCGGAGCTCAAACGGACGGTATGATCAGAATGTCAGCCATCACCGACATGTCGGACCAAATATGCGGAACAGGTAAGCCTCCGTCCACATTTACATGTACCGAGGCTAACAAATGCGTCCAAAAGTGATGATTGCGAAGCCTCGTACTTCTTCCGCGGTTCATCATCACGGCGAAGAAGGTACCATCCTTTCCGCCTCCTAGTAGATCAGCCATGCCTGCCCAACTCTCCCCAGATTGCCATATCGTACAATCTAACAATGCTTTCAGATACTATTGTATACGCTGCTAAAGGTTTCGGAGCCATCGTGAGTGGACCAGATGGGTCAAAGAGACAAGAGCTAGTGCCAGGAGATTTTGCGCTTATTCCTGCATTTGCTGAGCACCAAGAGGTCAACGATAGCGACGAGGATGTCGTTTGGATCATAACACGAGGAGGAAGAAATCCAATTGTGCACAATATTGAGGGCTGGGGCAAGAGCTGAGAGCTATGTCAATGAGTTTGCAGCAAGGTCGCGCTGCATATCTGGTGCACTGTGCCTTTGTGGTAGACAATTTTCGATCAAGATTGGCCCAAGTCCTAGAGTGCGACTGGAGAAATCTTTGGGTAACAGTCCCGGCTTCGATGCGCTGGCAACCACTGGCCGAACCTTTCAATGCTGGCATTGAGCGGTTTCGCAGTACTTTCCAATATTGCTCATATGCCCTGGCCCACTATCGCTCGAACCCTGACTCTACTTGCGTTTGGTATCAATTGCATGCCACTTTTACGCCTTACATATCGAGAACGTCTGTTTTTTTCGACTGATGATCCGAGCGCGTGCGTGTGTGCGTAGCCCCATTGGCTAAAGGTATAGGTGTCCTGCTGCAAAACCCCGACTGAGCCCTACCGACATCGCGCCTTTCCCATGTTCCTGATCGTAAGCTACCTTTCTCGATGTTCCTGTTACCATTCATAATATTCGTAGGCCTCTAGAACGGTAGGCACATTGCCAATCTTTACTTGATCCTTTTTGTGTCGCCTCGTCAGCACAACTTGACACTGTTGTTCTGAGCGAGAATATGACACCTTACCTTATTTTTGTTCTTTCTTATGTATGTCACTCGATGCCACTAGTAAAGATGGTGAAGTGTATCACCACATGCATGTACACCCAGGAGGAAGGTCGTTCAGGTTCCCCACCAGGCGACCAATCTGGAGCCTAATTTTAAGCACGTATGCATTGATTTGACGATCCTCGCCGGCCTTAGCACCCACCCCCCGTTAGGCCACTCCACGCACGCATAGCCACGATCCTACAGTAACACTACAAACAGCAGGCCGTTTCCGAGTTCCGGGTAGTCTCGATCTGAGAGTCAGAAGATGTTTAAATGTTCCCACATCCAAGCCTCGGCGATTATAAAGTTCGCCCGCCACTCATTTCCCTAGGAAAAGGAAAAATAGGAGGAGATGACCAGCGTCTAAACTCTTGATGTCGCATGATCAGGAAAGTTACCTCTGATATCGATACTTCAAATTCGGCCGAAAGTGCGCCTTGTTCACGATTATCCCTGTCCATCTAACCGTGGAATATACGGTGCCAACCACGGTTGAATGCGCGCACTTAGCATTACGAAATAAGGCGAAAACGCCGTGGTCAAATTCCTCAAGACACCATCTTCATCGACAATGATGTTCGCTTTGAAGATGATGGCTCTGGGAGGGTTTGCGCGTGCGGCTATGGACTATACACAACACGTCAACGTTTTGTGGGTACTTGCCGACCCTCGCAGGCGCGATTTAACACAACGACAGTCAAGGAACCACAAACGGGGGAAATAGGTTTCCTGGAGTTATTGCTGGTAAGCTCATCTCATGTTGTCGTCGAGGCTGTGGTGTGGAAAGTGTGTGCTGCAAAGCTTCATAACTTATTCAATGCGGACCAACTGCCCGCAATTTCAAGCAATATGAGCTGGGGTCCGTTGATCGAGCTTAGCTATCGCCTCTTTTTTGTGGGACTGCACAATACATTTAGCGATTACTAACTTTGTTCATACAGCACCATTTGCAATGGTCAAGCTCGGGCCAGACGTCCAAAAGGGAAATACAGACGCGTACTCGGGTTATTTACCTGAAGGGAATGTAAATGGTTTCAGCCTTATGCATGAATCCGGTACTGGAGGTGCCCCGAAATATGTATGATCTTTGCCCCAGAGATGACAAGTCCCTAAGAGCATGTAGGGGGTCGTGTCTCAAATGCCGGTCACTGGAAATGTCACCAACCCTTTGAGCGATCTTTCTCAGCCTCGAGCATCGGCAGACCAAGGATCTATCGGCTACTACAAATCGTCCTTAGCCAGCGGAGTTGCTGTGGAGTTGGCTGCGACAGAACATGCAGGACTCTTGCAGTACACGTTTCCGAGCGGGAGCACACAGTCCATTGTAGTCGATGTATCACATGTACTCCCCAGCTTTCGAGGTCTTGGTTGGGAGCAGCACTACTCCGGCGGAAACTTTAGCTTCTTCTCTGATGGCCATTACGAAGGATTCGGAACTTATAACAATGGTTGGAATCTGTCGCCGGATTGGAACGTCTATTTCTGCGGAAGATTCAACCAGAAGCCGACGGTCTCGAAGACTTTCTTGGGTACAGGACCAACGCCAGCTTCGTATGACACTACGAGTTTCGTTTCTGGGACCCAGCGCTTAGGGGGTGTTTTCGTGTTTAGCGAGAGCAATATTACCTCACGGGTCGGGATCTCGTACGTGTCAACCACCAAGGCTTGCCAGAACCTGGGCGATGAGATACCGGAATCGAGAAACCTCCAAGAGCTGGTGGAAAATGCGAAGAGCAAGTGGAACTCGGACGTTTTCTCCAAAATCCAGGTGTCCTCGACTAATGACACAGAACTTCAGCTACTATACAGCTCACTCTTAGGGATGTTTATGATTCCATCTAATTTAAGCGGAGAAAATCCTGGTTGGTCGTCGTCTGAGCCGTACTACTCAGATATTTTCACTTTCTGGGACACGCACAGGTGCCACACATCTCTCTTCCACATTGTCGAGCCAGTGGCATACGAAGAGTTCATCCGAGCCTTGATAGACATTTGGAGACACGATGGATTCATGCCTGATGCACGATCTAGCAACTTCAACGGACGCGTACAGGGAGGATCGAATGCCGACAACGTTCTCGCCGATGCGTACGTCAAGGGCGTTCGTGGAGCTATCAACTGGGAAGACGGTTACTCCGCCATGCTCACTGATGCCGAGAAGGTTCCACCAAACAATAACGATCCAAAAGCGCCCGATTCTTCAACAAAAGAAGGAAGGGGCGCGCTACCGGACTGGCTCAAATATGGCTGGATCACTCCTAAATTCACACGTGCAGTGTCGAGGGCTGTCGAATACTCTACCAACGACTTTGGCTTGTACCAAGTAGCTAAGGGTTTGGGAAAGAAGGCGGATGCTGAAAAGTACCTGAATCGCTCAAGGAATTGGCGGCATCATTGGAACCCCAATGCTACTAGTAATGGGCACAGTGGCTTCGTGGTACCACGGCAGGCCAACGGATCATTTGCTCCGCAAGACCCACTGTCATGTGGAGGGTGTTATTGGGGTGATGCATACTATGAAGACAACCCATGGGTCTACAGCCTGAACGCTCTTCACGACATTGCGACACTGAAGAAGTACAGCAGCGGGGACAGCAAATTCGTCGATCGCGTCGACAAGCTGTGGGATCTCAAGATTTTTAACGCTGGAAACGAGCCTAGCTTCACTTCGCCATATCTGTATAACTTTGTCAAGGGGGAGCAGTACCGCTCCGTTGAGCGGTCGAGACAGATTGGGAGGTTATATAACTCAGGACCCGGCGGTCTGCCAGGTAACTCGGATGCCGGTGCTATGGAGAGCAATATCTTGGTGGGTATTCCCCAAGATGGGCGGTTCATTCGAATCTGATCATGGACACTACCAAACACGAATATATGCTGACGTTGAACAGTGGCAGATGATAGGTCTCTGGCCCGTAAGTTTTATCTTCCCTCCCCAGCAAGCTCCAGCTAAGCCTCTCAGATGACCGGGCAAACAACATTCCTGATCCTCTCTCCTTGGTTTCCATCCATGACCATCAATCTATCCAACGGCAAAACCCTCGAAATCACGACCAAGGGCGGCAACAAAGACACAGCCTTCTATGTGCAGAGCCTCAAGGTAAACGGAGAGCCTTGGACGAAATCGTGGGTGACGTGGGAAGACATATTCGCCAACGGAGGCACCATGGACTTTGTGTTAGGCGAGAGTGCGGCGGAGTGGAATACGGGGGAGCTGCCACCTAGTCCAGCGTCTGGTGATCAGTAGGACGACATGCTGACGGTGCACTGAGGCGCTGTGCCTGGCCAAGCAGACGGCAGGCTTGGGGAAAGCTGCGCGTGGTCTTTTTGATATTATGGCGTTTACATACCTGACTATCAGTACATACGCTATCGAGCCTCGTCAGCACCTCACCCTTGTAGTACCTGCCCTGGTTGCCTGCAGGATCTCGTGCAATATGCAGGAAGCGGCACGGCAAGCCACAACCCCATCACATTCTTCGCCAAGAGAAAGACATGGTACGAGCCCACTTGAAAGCCGAAGCGTCCGCGGCCCAGACGGCGATTTTCAGGCCCCACTGAGATGTCAGATGTCGGGTTGGAGCAGGAGTAAACATGTGGGCCAGGACCCGATGGCGCTACCATTGGCTCCACAGCCCCCGTCGAGGCTCGGCGGAGACCGCCCGGGGTTGGAGGTGCAGGACAAAGACCACGCGAACACGCCACCGACATCTCTTCGACCTTCAATAAGCGGCCAACCCGGGGCGGTGAAGGGCCTTTGCCTACCATGTGGGCTCGAGGCTGCTCCCACGAGGCCCTCCATCGCACTCGTCACATGCGACCCTCATCCCGGCCCTGTTCCGCCAAGTCGCCATAGCTCCCACCCTGCATGCGTACGGACTACCTTGGATTGGATCTCCCTCCCATTATCTTGCTAGGCTTACGCGCCTACCAAGCCGCGAGCTTTGCGCAGGCGGGCGTTATAGAGCGGGGATTCCTTTGACTCCCGCACCCAAAGCCTTTCGTGAACTCTCTCCCAACTTCGACTGGAGGCTCGCGGAGCAATCCCGCCTGCTCACCACCATGGCGTCGTCTGCTGAAGTGGTGCGCACCGTGACGCACATTGTCACAGCAGCTGCGTCTGCGAGTCCATCGCCCACATCCAACAAGGTCCCCGCGCAGGGAGGAGTGCTCGAGGGCGTCAACCCGTCCCACTATGATGCGAAGAACCCCATCATCACCTTCATCATCCAGGTAGAGAGCTCTTCTTAGCATGGGAGAGCGCCGCTGACCACCCCGCAGGCCGGAATCATCATCGTCTTCTGCAGACTGCTCCATTGGCCTCTGTCCAAGATTCGCCAACCTCGAGTTATCGCCGAAGTCATTGGAGGCATTCTGCTCGGGCCCTCCGTCATGGGTCGTATACCGGGCTTCACTACGGCCATCTTCCCCACCGCCGCCATGCCGAACCTATCCCTCGTCGCAAATATCGGCCTCACGCTATTTTTATTCCTCGTGGGCCTGGAAGTCGATTTGCGCTTCCTCGTCAGCAATTGGAAGGTCGCTTTGAGCGTGGGAATAGCGGGCATGGCATTGCCGTTTGGTCTGGGTTGTGCCATCGCCGTTGGTCTATACAATCACTTCAGGCACGAGGAGGGGGTCGTGGACATCGATTTCGGCGTGTATATGCTATTCATTGGTGTGGCCATGGCAATTACAGTGAGCTAGCGTCCGATGCATATGAGGACTTTTCATGCTCACCAAGCACAGGCTTTCCCTGTGTTGTGCCGTATCTTGACGGAGCTGAAGTTGCTCATGACCCCTGTGGGTGTCATTGTCTTGTCAGCAGGTGTTGGAAACGATGTTGTCGGTGAGTCAACCCAGACTTGTCTAGAATGTGACTTAAGCTAATTCTACCATGCTAGGTTGGATCCTACTTGCGCTCTGTGTTGCGCTCGTTAATGCGGGCGACGGTCTTACAGCCTTGTGGATATTACTCACCTGCGCCGGCTATACGCTCTTCCTCGTCTTCGCCGTCCGACCTGCATTCATTTACGTACTCCGACGATCACGTGCACTCCAAGATGGCCCCAGTCAAAGCATTATCGCTCTGACGCTTCTCCTTGCGCTGACATCTGCGTTTTTTACTGGAATCATCGGTGTCCACCCTATTTTTGGAGCCTTCATGGCTGGCATGATCTGTCCCCACGAAGGTGGATTCGCTATCAAGGTCACGGAAAAGATTGAGGATCTAATCTCAGCACTCTTCCTCCCGCTCTACTTTGCCCTCTCAGGGCTGAACACTAACATTGGACTCCTTGACAGTGGTATTGTTTGGGCCTACGTTATCGGAGTCATCGCCGTCGCATTCTGCGGCAAGTTCATTGGTGCGACAGCAGCAGCCCGACTCAATGGTCTTCTTTGGCGCGAATGTTTCGCCATCGGCTCTTTGATGAGTTGCAAGGGTCTTGTCGAGTTGATCGTCTTGGTAAGCTACAGGCAACGTCTCTCCAGTGGTGAATCAGAGGCTAACGGTGCCTAGAACATCGGTCTTCAAGCTAAGATTCTGAGCACGCGAACATTCACAATCTTTGTCGTCATGGCCCTTGTTACCACGTTTGTGACCTCGCCGCTTACTTATGCATTTTACCCCCCATGGTACCAGAAGAAGGCTGAGGCATGGAAACGCGGAGAGATCGATTGGGACACTGGCAAGCCTTTGGATGGCGCTGACGGCATGGTTGATGGAGCTCACTACGAAAAGCTTGAATCTGAGAAGATCAAGCGGTTTACCATATACCTTCGCCTGGACAGCATGCCGAATCTTCTCGCTTTTGCTTCTCTGTTCGGAGGACAACATCAGAAGCCAACGGGCAAGCTCCATCCTACGGTTCAAAATGCTTCAAGCGTCGGCAAGGACACTGGAGAGACCTCATTGGAAGACGAACAGCCACCGAAGCGCCCCATTGAGGCATACGGTCTCCGATTGCTCAACCTGACAGATCGTGGATCCTCTGTCATGCAGGTATCCGAACTCGAATCGTACACGGCTCACGACCCGGTCGTCAACACGTTCCGTACTTTCGGTCGCCTGCATAACCTGGCGGTCAGTGGTGAGGTCATGGTTGTTCCCGAATCATCATTTGCCGACACGCTCTCAACACGAGCCTCCGAATCAGACTTCCTTCTGATTCCTTGGAGTGAGACGGGCGGTATGTCTGAGCAAGCCATCATTCAGGACAAAAGCACGAAGAATAAGCTCGCAGAATCGTCCTATCTATCCTTCGTGAACACGACGTTTACGCAATCTACATGCACAACCGCCGTGCTCATCAACAAGAACTTCGGCGGCCCCAAGAACAAAGAGGGCAGAGCGCGCCTGAAGCTCTCCAGAACCTACAGCAGCGTCAGCCTGGGTAGTGCCCGCGAAAAGGACATCACAGCGCCCATCGCTGACCGCAGCCACCACGTCTTCTTCGCCTTCTTCGGTGGGCCCGACGACCGCGCCGCCCTCCGCGTTGTGCTCCAACTAGCTGAGAACCCCGAAGTCACCGCCACGCTCGTGCACTTTGAAGTCCCGGACTCGCTCCTCGAGACGGTGACAGACGTCTCCCCCATCAAAGCCCACGACGGCCAGGACGCCGCCAGTCCCGCCGCCCGCCCCCGCGAACGCGACGCAGCCTTCTTCGCGTCACTCCGCGCCTCGCTGCCCGCCGAACTCGCGTCCCGCGTCGTCTTCCAGACGGCGCACTCGAGCAACCCTGCAAAAGACGTCATCGCACATGCCGGCACAGAGGTCGGGCAGGCGCCACGCAACGCGGGCGATCTCATTGTGCTGGGGCGCAATGTCGGGAGGAGGGCGGCCGGGACCGAGGACGATGCCGACGAGATTAGACCTGTGAATTCGAATTCGGGGGCGGCGGGCACGCTGGGGGCGTTGGCGCATCAGGTGTGGGCGGCCAAGTTGGGGGCGAGTGTGTTGGTTGTTAAGGCGGGGTGGAGGGAGTAGAAGGATTGGTGTATTCAAGAGAAGGGAGATAGGGTTTCGGTTTATATACACTCGGTCTGTTTTGACCTATATAGACGTCTGCTTGAACCAGACGATGTGGAGTGAGAATATATCTGGCTGGCATCAGCCTGGCTGATTTGAACGTAACTTGTTTAACTCGTAATACCTTCACGATGGTGCATGTCCAATTTCGCGGAGAACTTTATACAGCGGATCGCTCCATCATCTATATTTCAACATTACAACCTGCGCATGTACATATATACACTCCCTACGATCCCAGAACTCATTATCAACGTGAAAACCGTCTTGGCCCCTCTCAACCAAACCAAAACGCCCCTCATCCGCCCCTAAACATATGTGGACCATAGTTATCATGTACAATTTCTCGGCGCCAATCTTTCCTCTCACGCTCAGATATTTGTCATTTCGATTATATCCCACTGCGACCAATGTCTCCACTGCAATATCTCCAGATTCGATCAGGGTGTAAGACTACGAGTAATCATCTTTAATACGACCCCCCGACTCCGTGTCAAAGAAGCTCCCACGCTTGCGCGTCGAGCGGTTCGAGCGCGTGGAACGGACGGAGCGTTTGCGGCGGAAGGGGGATGAGGTCGAATCGCTCGAGAGCGCGCCGCCGCAGCAGAAGAGGCTGTGCAGGACAGATTAGCAGGCTTACTTGCAAAAAGGACGGGAGGGGAACGTACACGGTGGAAATGAGGAAGCACGCCATGGCAGCCCAGGTAAAGCCATACAGCTTGACGCCCAGCTTGGCGGATTGATTGTTGCTGAGGAAGGCGTTGCGACCTTTGACGGTCCAGGCACTAGGGTTGCGAGGTCAGCATTGCGCCGTGGGGAAGGATGGTAAGTGTGGGACTCACGTCATGAGGGCTGCGGCGAGCGTCTGGAAGAATAGCGCGATGGCGGTGTTGAGGCCGGAGAGGTAGCCGCCCAGGCGGCTGCACACGGCGAGCAGGCCAGTGAAGAGGGCGATGACGCTGAAGAAGAGGGCAATCAGGTAGAAGGCGAACATGAAGCGGGAGAGGTAGTAGTATTCGTGTGTGCTAGAGGCTGTCAATTGGAGATTCGGGTTGGGGAGTATCCGCACGAACCCGATGAATTGTTGCGGGATGTTTGTGTCTGTACCGAAGTTTCTTGGTGGGTCGAAGGGGAGGGCAGGGACTACAGATCCGCAGTTTGCTGGAGGTGGTTAGTATGGGCATGATAATAGACGATGCTCTTGTAGAGTACGTACCGTTGCGCCCATTATCCGCATTCACGCCGCAAATAGCGAAGAAGGTCCATCGCGAGGGATTGCGCGCGCCGGGTATGTTATCGATGCCGCTCGCTTCCAGAAAGTAGAACTGGTCCTCCAGACTCCCGTGGACAGCGCCAGAAAGGATGGTGAGGAATTGCAGCAGGACACCGCCAGCAAGAACAACCAGGGAAGCAAGCGCAAGAATTGGTCCTACATTGCGTCAGCTGCATTCCGAGCTTCCGCGGGCAGCAAAAACTCACGGGCAGCCATGGCGCCGCAATGCTCGTCGTGGATATTAGGAATTAGCTGAAGATGGAATTGCGAGATGGCCGGGGGGCCTGCGGGAGGTCTGGGGAAAGTGTTTCAGAGCTGGGTTGACTTGCAGGCCCTGTTTATGGGCAGCCATGATGTGCTGTGATGTGATGTGTCGCGGGAAGCCAAGCGTGTGACGTAGCTTCGGGCCTTTGTTCGATCGGCCCGCGCACCGCTCACCACTAAACTAATTAGTCTGCCCAGATGCGGCCGCGCGAGGCTGCCATAGGTACCTCCAGGCCTTGTCCTTCTTCGCTTCATCGACGCTCAGTTGCACTTTCCGTATCCGACGCGATGCATTGCACAACATATATACAAGAAACTCTTTCGCCCCCCCCCCCTCCAACTCGCCTACCCGGAGCCATAGCAGGGAATGTCAGGACCACCGGATCCCTTGATCACCGGCGAGAAGCAGTTCTTTTGCCAAATGGGCGTGTGTCCAAATGCCTTCCACTCCATGCCATCCTTGTCCGGCTTGTCGTAGTATTCAAACGTCCAATCCGTCACACGTGATCCGATGCAGTTGCTCATCTGGTTCAACAGCTCATTACCCCAGTCGCCGTCCATGAATCCGCTACCATATATCCAGAACTCGTCCCGGACTAGCTGGTAGAAGGAGTCGCACTTTCCTTTGACCGACAGCATCGGCCCGCCGTCGTCCTCGGTGCGGCGGTTCGTCGACCTGCTTCCCGCGATGTTGATCTTGTACTCAGTCCCGTCGTACGAATTGTCGCCGCCATACTTCCAGTTCATCTTGTTGTTCTCGGCCGGCACGCACCCGTCTACGATGCTCATGAATCGCTTCTTGCATTCGTCCTTGGAGATCGTGTGCGGGCTCTTGATCTTCAGCAAGGCCCCGTTGTACGTGTCTTCCTGGTACTTCTTCTCAACATCCGGCCGTTCTTTGCCGTCGACCTCTTCAGAGCAAAACTTGTCAACGTGTCCTACCATCCCATCCCTCGAGATGTACGCTGACTTGGACATTTTCGGATCCGTGCAGCGGAGATCCTCTTGTGGCTCTGGTGTTGGCTCTGGTTCTGGATTGCTTGGTAGCAGGCATACTTGGGAATCGTCTGCCTCATTGATGCCGTTGTACTCCATCCAGCCCTTTGAGATCTCGCTCAGTGCTGAAGATGCCTGGTAGAACGTACCCAGCTCGTTGGGGTGAAAGTTGCGGAGGACACTGTCGGGAATGATGCCGGCAGTATCTCGTTTCCACTCGTCCATGGCAGTCTGGTTGTAATACGGATCAAGAGCCGCAGCCGATCGCCTGAGGTCACCGCGTTCGCCCAAATCGGGCCGGATGAATGCCAGCTTCGCGTTGGTTGGGTCGTCGTAGTTGTCGTGTGAGTCTGCCTCGCAAAACTGGCCATCCGCAGCCATCACGTAACCGCCCCAGTGCGCTGGGTAAACCTTCTTGGTCGTCTTTCCTTGATTATATTTGTTGAGGGTACTGAGGATTACTGCGTTGGTTTTGCCCACCAACCGGTTCATCTGCTGTCGCACCTCGACTGTCACCGTTGTGCAACCCAGATCAATGAAGCACCATTTCTGGCTATTGCATGGCTCAGGGGACTCGTCGAAGAATTTGCCATATAACGTCCAGGCAATGATACCTGAAGGGTTGAGGCGTGGCTCAACGGCTCGAAGGACATCGGAGATTCCACGTTCCAAATTTTCGTCAATCTTCTTCTCCGCTTCTTCCAGGGCTTTTTTGCACGCTTCATCCTACGCGACACTTAGCATCGTGGCATTGAAAGAGGTAGCAAGCCATCTCACCGAGGGGAATAGAAACACGCAGGCCTTCAGGACGTCCGAGAAGCCCACGTCATTGCCGCCAGCGGATACGGTGAAGAGATCGAAATTGCTATTCGAGATCGGTGGCAGCTTGAAGAACTGATTTTGGATTATATCTTTCGACGTGTCGCCGGAGCAAGCGACAAAACTTGGAGTTAAACAATTAGCGAAGCCCTCAAAAGATATCTAGGGACAAAGCCAGTCTTGTTCGTCCCAGCAGCCTGGGCCTTTTGACGAGGAGATCGGCCGAATTTATGCCCTGGTGATACTTACAAGAAGTTCTCGGCCTGAATAGCATTCTGGACCTTGAGAGGATATGCGCCCGTGTATCGGCTGCAGTCGTAGGCGTCTTGCTCTGGGCGACGTTCACCTACACCAATGCCCGCAGCAAAACTGTCTCCTATTGCTGCATACGATTTGACCCAGCTGAAGTCCCATTCATCCATATCGCCACCATCTTGACGGGCCTGCAAAGATCGGGTGGCAATGGTAAAAGGATGTGCACTTGTGATGGAGAGGGAAACAAGAAGAGAAGCCCAACGAGTCAAGTTGAGCGCTCCCTTCATGATGAAGGCTTAAAGAAAGACTTGAACGAAATTTCGAACGACTGAACACGAGAATGGCCGCGAAGGGAATCTGAATGAATGTATGCTTCGACAATACGCTAATGGAGACAACAACGCCGGCTGCAATCACGATATATATCCCTCACAACTATCCTTTCCGTGCAAAGGGCTGTGGCTGTAATGAACGACCCACCGTTCGGGCCGCATGAGTTGTCGACCTTTTTGGGTTGATGGTAGTAGCTAGCATTGTCAGACGCCGATGCTAGGCCGGTGCTAAACATGTGTAAAATTAGTCGGCGCTCGCGTGTTTTCCATATCAACCACTGCTAAGCGTTTCAGCCGAGCATCGCCGAGCCACACCCAGGAGAACAGTTCGCAACGTCTACGCTAAATGTTTTTATTATGGGTTGCCAAGGACGACTTTAACGGGAAGGATTCGTTTGATCTCGTGCTGCCCATAATGTAATTTCACGATCTTCAAGCACGACCACAATGCGATCTGTTATGGAGCCAATGCATCACGCGATCTCGGAGAATTGAGTAAGGTACCAACAAGAAGGATTTTTGCACAGCCCAGGGGTCATGGTGAAATGAACCTTATTCGGAAGAAACGGCCAAGGCATAAGCGATTTTCTATTTTCCGTTTTCTTATATACTCAACTGCTGTCAACAACGATAAAAGAACTCAGTCATCCGAGCCTGCTGAAGCAGCACCCTCTCAGTTCTATTTTCTTTCACGTCGCTCATTCAGTCATTACTTGGTACATCAAGATGCAATTCAACATCAGTGTTTTGTTATTTCTCTTCCAGTCCCTTTTCTTTTACCATGTGGCTGCTATCACTGCGCCAGGCTACACAACATCCCTCAACGTACATGCAGATGAATTGAAAACAAAGGAAACTCTCCCGAAACACATCGTTTACACCAGTGTTGTTGAGTACGATTTCGATGTGAGCGAGTTTTCGGACGAAGAGCTTGCCGGGCTTGGAAGGCAAGGTACATCACGATGCGTTCTGGCCTGCAAAGGCTCTGTCAGATTGTCTAGTTGGCTAACATTCAGCAGCATGGGACGAAATGAGCGTGTTGCACAAGCAGTATGTTGATGGGTGCGATCCGCGAAACGGCCAAAGGTACGTCAGGCTACCGTGCAAAGCAGCGCCTGCATTCTCCCCAATCTGTAGGACCAAACTGAACTTTTCCCAAGGTATGCCATCAATGCAAAGCCGGGCATGATGTCCATCATCGGTTTGGGGAAGCAACTCTACATCTCAAGCTCCATCAAGCAACATTCACCAAAAGTCATGCTGCAAAACTCGGACTCAACTCTGACGCGAGCGCTCCAATTCTGCCGCGACAGGTGGCTTGTTGAGGTTCGTGCAACCACGGCACAAAGTGTCTGCCTCTTTTACAAGTAAATTTGGCTGCATTAGATACCCTCAAACGGGGGGTTTGGGTGCAGTCAACTACATGTAGAGAAGTAGCACGACAGTCTTCCCCTTCTCTTTGAACACACAGGCTAACATTGAACTACCACCTTCAGATCCAGGCCCAGAAACAGGACGTCACGGATGATCTAGTCCATCGAACTGGCAGCAGCTGCGGCGAAATCATGGCAACTTCCCTCATCCTCAAAAATCTTGGAAAGATGCCAATGGACACTGGCCTCGCCACAGTCGTCGTTGCGTACGGTGCGGGCAAGTCGAACAAGGGCAAGGAGAAGCCCGCCAAGATCTGGGACCCATGCTCGGGCGATCCAAAAGCCGATAACCACAAGCCCATTGGCTGCATGCAAGTGGCTGACTGGCAGAGATGGGTACGTATTCTTCCAAGCTGAGATTTGACGAGCGCTTTGCTGACCACTGCGTAAAGAGGAAAATCCCAGAAGACGTCGTGCCGAAGCAAGTCGATGACAAGAAGCCGGTCAATTACCTCAAGGACGTCAATTTAAAGGATGTGTGGGATATCAAGGTCGATTTTGAGTTGGATCCGATTGAGGAGTTGTAGTGCTGCAATGTCGATGTAAATAGAACGATTGTTGAGATTAGAATAGCACAATCTTGAATCCGTCGCTAAGCACCTCTCTTGTTTCCAGAATCTCGACGCTGTCGAGCGAACGACGTAGCCCAGCACTTTGCTAACGAGGTGAAGTAGAACTGAGGGTGTGTTACGCTGTGCTCTAGGGACTTGGTTGAAATGGTGAAGTGGAATAAAGGCATAGTATACTATACTCCTAGGCTTCTCTTAATAAGGTGAAGTGGAATGAAGGTATAGTACACTATACTCTTAGGCTTCTATTAATGAGATGAAGTGGAATCAAGGCGTGGTATACTATGCTCTAGGGCTTCGTTATCAAGGCAGAATACTTTATCTCTAGACCTTATCTAGCTCGTCGCTGGGGTGATTATGCTGAAGGTGAAAGGCGTTGCTAGCCGGCCGTGAGACACGCGTTAGGCTTAGCGCAGTTTTCAAGCAACACGCTCAAAATATCTTTGCTGCTTGACCTCTTCCTCTTTACCCCACTTCACGCCTCTCTTGTGCATGCTTCAGTAAGATGGAACCGCCCACTATAATCGTTTTCGATTATAGCAAGATGGTCGGCACCGAGAAGCAATTCGCGACCACAACCACCTACATCAAAGGCGATGCCAATTATGATTTCCTCAAGTGCTTTCGCAGGATAGTCCTACTCAAGAAGCACCGTGGCTGTGGCTCGATCAAGATTGTTCCGAACGCCGTGCCACCATGGATTTTAACGGAGTGCACCCCCGCTTTCCTGGAAGAGTTCTGGACTTGCGCTGCCATAATTGCCGACTACTTCTATACATTCTTCCCGCACGACTCGATTCATATGCAGCAGATGTGGCTTGACCTTCTTGACAAACACTTCTTTCCGGCTGCTCGACTACCCCACAACTGTAGTGTGCGTGTCGCCGAGCTGCGCTGCACTCACGCTCAAGCCTTTACAGAGCAGCTGCATGAGTACTCGGATTTCATGAACCTTCTCCTCCGATCTGTGGGTATTCCAGCCGAGCCTCTTGTCACCTTGGAGGGGGTTATGGAACCGACTGTAACAGGAGCCGACTACGGTCGCTTTCGCTCCGACATCACGGCTTGGGAACAATTTCTCATGAAAGATAGTCCAGGTTTCGGTGTCGACGACAAGGACAAGGTCTATCCAAAAGGAAAAATCAAGATAGATGATCAGGGCAAGACCCAGACAGTAGTGCACGTACCGAGGGGGGCGCTTGCCATTGTCAGTACCTACATTGAGCGCCTGAGGGAGATAATGGAGCTTATCTATGAGGACGATCCAAAACGCCGCCACGTTCTTAGGGACTTCGATAACACGGTAAGAATCTCTCGAAGAGGTTGCACAGCTTTCTAACTTGAACTCTCAAGGCATTCGACATGAGTCAGCAGTCAATCTACACTTCCTTGGACGGCCGTAAGCTGGTTGTAGAACCGGTAAGCTGCTATAAGACTTGATACTTCGAGCCACCTTGCACTAACTGAGTCCAGATGTACCCTGTTCCTAACTCGGCCAACGCTCCGAAGCAACCTCGGGGACCGGCCGATCCTGGTGAGCTGTTGCGCAACCCGGGCCTACAGCAACTCGACGAGTCGATTGGAAAGTACATGATAGAGAAGCGACCTTTCATTCACCCAGACGGAGATGACCAGTTCCACATGTTGACTGTCACCCGATCCGAAAGGGACACCACCACCCTTGGTCCAGACCCAGACATCGACCCGGAGGTATTCGACAAGATGTTCGATGACTGTAAGTTAACCCCCCCCCCCCCCCCTTGGGGAAACAGACCATTGCGGTGGTGATGCGATGCTACCCGAGCAGGGCCTCCTCAAGAAATGCGCTGACTCTCGCTCTTTAGGGGATCTTCCCCCGGAACTTGGCGGCGAGCCGTACGATCTGTGCTCGTAGACTACTGCACTCTGCGGAGAATTTACACCCGATGAAGGATGAAGAGCGCGTCCAGCGAGACCCTCGATGACTTTCGCGCGTATATGTCGAGCCAGCCCGATGGTTTCAGTCAGCTAGGCAGCACTATACTCGAGTGAATGTGGTTATGGATGGATTACTTTCGACAATCCTGGCATGATCTCATAGATTATGTCTACAGATGCTAAGCCATGTCATGTCAAATCTTTGCTTCACTTGTTACATTTCCAAGTCAAACCCATGGAATTTGGCCCCGTCTAATGTGAACCTCCTGCGCCAAGAACCAAAACAACGCCAGACACGTAACATGGCCCGTTGATGTGCAGCATGTCGAAACTCCCGGCCTAACTGATCATATGGAGCCATGCACCTAAAGATAACTGTGAATGCTTCATAGAAACGCCGCCGCTAAATGAACACGAATATGAAAAAAGGGACCCACATGAGATGGCATCTAGCGATTACTATGCCACCGTAAGTCAAGCCTGTCACTCAGTAGTGAAGTGAAGGGCGGGGCGCCATGGCACTGTGTTCATGCGTGGCATTGTTATACCTTCCTGGCTCCAAACAAGCTCAAATTGATGGCAGTGTCATTGGCAATGGAATTGCCGCCGTTTTCTGGAAGTATCTCCCAGCTTTTTATTGCAAAGGGCAATATCTTGATGTCGACCTTTTCATGCTTTGTAAAACTTCCTTTTCCTGTTTGGGAGGATGTTATAGCTGTGGGTCTTGACTGGTGAGACGATGATGACTGCGGGTTTCGATGTTGCGCTACTGCCTGTGTCTGCTGGATCTGGTTCTGTTGCTGCGCTTGTCCGCCGGCTACAAAGCTGCGCTGTACTTGTGGTGGCAATTTTTGTTGTTGTTGAGGATATTGGGGGTATTGTGGATAGCCACGGGGTTGAACCAGATGTTGGCCAAGCTGCTGTTGATGCTGTTGGCTTACAGATCGTTGGAAAGTGGAAGGACTCGTGGATTGGTTCGAATGCTGTTGGGACTGTGGCAGGAGAGCGCTCTGAGGTTGGTGCTGCGAGGACGATGATACGATCGGTTTACTGAGGCCTAACCAGGCATCATTTATTCTTGTCCCCCCAAAGATGAAAGAGCAACGGGCATCATCGGCCGGCTTCGCGGTGTTCAACTGAGCAAGACGTGCTCGACTTTCATCAGAGAGCGAATCCGACAATAGAACGGCCACATCGAAAATTTGTTCGACTAAAGCGCTGTACTTTTGAACAACAGGATGCGTGAAAAGCGTTCGAAGTCCCCATAGCAGCGCAGCTTGCACGGGGCTCTCATTCCTATGCCAAGGCACAGAATCATGGACGATGCAGAGATGGAGTAGCGAGTCAAGCCTGCAGCAATTAGCCCTTGCTAGTGCATAAGTATCGGACGAAACCAACCACCAATGTATACTATTGAGTATTTCTGGAACCTGTTCTGGGTGGGAACTTTGCTTCATGTAATCGTCCACCCTGTTGAGTGCATCTGCTGCACCCCGGAGTCGTTCCACAATCGCTCCGAGGACGAAATTGTGATTCTCTTTGGACACCTCGGAAACCGTAGAGTCGACAATTCTGACATATTTGAGACGGAATGGGTCTTCACCAATGCTAGATTGGTTAAGGTCCAAGGTGCCTGGGCTCAGGAGGAAGCTGGATGCGTTGAGAATCTCACGCTCCGCATAGTCACAAATCTAAACACAAGTCAACACCGCCAAGTGCAAGGGCTCTCTCAACTTACTTTGCTTTTAATAGGAGCACTTAGTCCACTTACGAGCTCCAGCCATGGTGATTCGTCTTTTTCAACTGCAGCCTTGACTGAGTCAAGTAGAGCTTCGGAAATCGCATCAGCGGCATCATTCGTAACTGTGGCACCTGCGATGAAAAGCCGTTGGATCTCGAGTCGGGCAAATGGAAGTGTGAAGGCATCGCAAGAATCTACTACCCGAACTATTTGTTGATCCAAGCTTCCGCTTGGAAGGCCTGCAGGCGCAACTTAGTATTGGCTAGTCGAGAGATGCAGTTTGGTACGTACGTAGATGATTGGTTGGATCCAACAAGCTTTGCAGTAGATTGCCCATGAGTGGAGGCTGTTCTACCGAGTTCGTCTCCCCCGAGTATAGATGCAGTGAAACCCACTCATAGTTGCTGACTGTCATGCACATCAACACTCTGTGTAGACGAATGCTGGACAAAATGTTGGTAACCTGGGCCTGATCTTCATGGGCTTGCAAAGATGAACTACAGGCTATCAAATGTTGAACAATTGACAGAATGCCGCTCTCCCGATCTTCAGATAACTGGAGTTGACGAAGTCGGTATCGGTAAAGCATCGAGGATTGACAAGGCCCATGGAGGTTGCTAGGTGGGAGGACGACATCAAGTATGTCTGTGCTCATCTTGGAGCCTGCTGGTGGATCTGCCTCTTTGAGTTTGCTGATACATCGGTTTGAGATGGACACAAATCGCCGGAGGGGCATGCATCCGGATACCACCAGGGGTGGCAACGCAACTTTCAGGACGGGGTTTCGAAATGTGGTGACAAGTGACTCGATCCATTCTGTGACGAGTTTGTCGAACGTGTTCTCGTCGAAGCTTCGCAGGCGATGAAACCAATTCTGGAGATTATCAAAATTTGTTGTGGATAGTGTTTCAATGCTGAATGCGATCTTCTCGAAGACGCGAGTCATTATTTGGTGATCCATACTGGTCCCACTAGAAAGAATACGATCGATTTCGTCATCGGCATCTATTGATGAAGCGTGGATTGCATCTGCCATCGTGTCGGACACTGGAGAGCAAGCTGCCAAAGAGCCTTTGAAATCTTGACGACCAAGATCGTAAGTGAGCGATTGCATCAAATATCCTTCAGTATGGGTAGTTTGAGCAAGCTCAGCCAGACCGGCAAGGAAATCTCTTTCCAGAAAGCGAATGTTCCGAATAGAAGTATATTTCCTCGCGAGCTTCTCGACGAGCGGTTTGAGAGCTCCGATTGCACCGAACGTTTTGTGATTGTACTGAAGCGCGTCACATGCGGACGCGAGAACAGCTGAATCGAGCGACGCCGAGACTATTCCGATCACATCTGCAAGAATGGAGAAATCTCCAAACTCCTCTAAATATGATCTTATGAATTGAAAATCTCGAGCGGTGATTGTGCAGACTGGACCGGATAATTCCACCGACGGATCTTTAGTCGAGACTCTATCCACATTCTGACAACTGGCGTGAACTCGTGAGCGGAGCCATATACCCAGCTCCAGTCGCACTGTTGGACTTAGAGTCGAGGCATTTATGCTGATTGCGTGTCCCGATGGATACACATCGCCGAACAAGCCAGGAAGCTGCTGTTGTAATGCCCACTCAGCTTCATCGAGCGATGCATCTTCCGAATCCGCCGAATAGTTTGTTCCTCGAAGAAGAGTCCTCCTCAAATTCAGAACAGGCTCGGGTGTCCCAGTCAGAGGAATCTCAACAATCAAACGTAGGGGCCATGCCGCAGGCGAGGTGAGATCGTAAATTTGACCAGTGGAACCAGTTGCAATAAGCCATTGCATATATTTGCCCAGAGCAAAGGTTTTGGACCGTACTAGCTCAGCCACGACCCGAAAGATGTTTTGGGGGTCCAAACTTCGGTTGCTGTCCATCGAATGGAGGCATGCGAGAATTGCGTCATCAACATCGACTCCAAGATAAGACCACCTGCGAAGGAGGCGAGTGGCTATGTAAACGCGATGTGGGCCAGTGCGGTGCAACGACGACGTCCAATGCAAGACTATCGAAATGAGTTTGCGTGTATCAGGAATCCTTTGCATGCATTCGACCGCCAATGACTCGACTGATACACTGAAGGTGTAATCGATAGAATCGAGTATGTGCACCACTTGCTGGGTCATGTCGTATGTGATCTGTTTCGACTGCTCGGAGGGAACGCGAAGCCGATTATTTCTGCGATTCAGATTGGCCACAAGACGGTCGAGCTGGGGTAAACAGTGATTACTAGCTATCGCGCGGATAGAAGTTCCATGTGCATTCCATTTGCTTGGACTGAGAAAACACACGGGGCTGGTGATGAGAAGCTTGACTATTGTGCTTTCCAGAAAGCCTTGGATGGGGGAGCGGGCCTTTTCATCATCCGAACGTATCATCTACGGCGGGTTAGTTGTGGACTACTGCTGTCGCAATCGTTACTGACCGAATCATGGGAGAGTAGAATTTCGCTGAGACGTTTGCCACGACGACGGACGGAAGTGATGTCGGCCCAGTACACCGAGACCAAGAGAAGCCAAATGAATAGTCGTTCCTGCGAAGATGATTCAAGATTCTTGAGTAGCCAATCAAGATAATGCTCGTCTTCAAGAAGATGTTCCTTGTAAAGGTGGGTTGCAAGTTGGATACTGAGCATGTTAAATAGGCAACACCTAGTAACAGGAGCATAACGTACGCATAAGTGATCCTGGGCTTCCATGCCTGTTGCCCAATCGTAGAGACGATGCTATCCAGGAACTGCTCCACCGCACCAGTCCAGCCTCGAACCCAAGTAATGGTACCGGAGGTCATTGTGCTGGCTTGGCCTTTTCGCTTGTGCGAACGCATCTCGTTGATTCCAACGCATTTTGCCAGCCATATAGCCCGGGGAATTGGTATGCTTTTGTTGAGACACTGCTCGAGCAGCACTTTGCCGGTGACTCCATGTGGTATTGTGCGACTGAGCCTTCGCAAGCTTACGGTCGGATTCGCTAGATCGTGCAACCAAGTCTCACGCGTGGAGTCCCGGAGTGTGAGCCGAGGAGGGGGTTTGAAAGTATTAGGAGCCGTGAGACGTCCACATGTCTGCCTCTTTTCCAAAACCGCAACGAAGAGGGTCGACAGTGTGGATAAGCCGGATTTGTTCTTGAGATTTGACCAGAGAGACGGTCGTGCGGTGTTCGTCTCGTTCATGATCTGAGGCTTGTTACTGATTCCGCCCTTGACCAGCGCCTCAGACAGAGTGTCCTCGGGTTGGTTGCCCGTCCACACGAACAGATCAGCGGTTCCTAGAGATGGCTAGTTAGCATAATCCTCAGACATGGAAATTTGATACATACTGCCTCCTGAAAACACAACGGCGGGCGCTGGGGCCTCGGATGGGAGAGGCTTCGTCGCAACCTCGGTTTTCACTCCTGTTCCGCCAGGTATCATGCGCCGCTGCTGGGCAGCATCTCCGGGAAGAGAGAGCCCAGGTCTTGGAGGGACGGGCAGATTCATGCCCGTAGGGGTGGACTGGCTAGCGGGGGACTGGGTGTGCATGTCGAAGGCATTGGTTGGCACGTTTGTGAAGAACAACTGAGGCCTGCCTCGGGGCGGTGGCCTTGTGGTTTCATTTGTGCCCTCGAGAGGTGCTGGCTTGGCTCTGATGTTGGGGAGTGCCCTCGACTTGCCCGTTGTCTCGTCGACAGACCACCTCTCGCTCTCGAGGGTCGGGTCGATGCAGTCCTCTTGTTTGACATGATAGGGTTGGTTGGAGGGTTTCGAGGACCGTCGCCGAGCTTGGGCGGCCGCGGGCCCAGCAACACTCCCGCGCGGTTGGAGAGACTCTGAAATCCCCGGGCCAGGACGAGAATTCATCGCACCGAAAGTGGATTCATGGTCGGCGGGAGGACGGGCGGACTACTCGATGGAACGGGCGCTGAGGGCAGGTAGGGCAGCAGCATGCGTGGGACGGGTGCGACACGCCTCGGGCTGGTGGCACGACAAGAGCAGGGAGGATGTCGACGAGGGCAGAGGCAATGAGATGGGTAGGGTTGGGTGGAGTTGAGCTGGCTATCTGACAAGCGGATCGGAAACGTGCTAGAGGCCAGGGCGGCGATCAGCCGTGAGAACCGGATGGATGCCCCCAGTCTCGGGTGCTTTGGGCAAGACAGCCGCGAGCAGGAGCTACTTATTGTGTAGTCTGCGGGACGGCGTGTCTACAATGTACGCCGGGGACGCGGCCTCGACGACGGCAGATGGAGGGCTGGAAGGCTTGAGGGCTTGAGGGCTCTCAAGCACCCGTCTTCATCCATGCTGCGCTGCCCATCTGCCATCTGGCCAACCCCCGGCAATGGGCGGCGGCCGCGGCGCCTCGATGCCGCTCGCTTCTGTGCGACATTCCTGGCCAGGTCCGCCTCTCACAACACCTGCACCACCCTCACCCCATCATCGCCCATCGCCGTCCCCCAGATCCTCCGCCTTGCCCCGCCCGGCCAGCTTGTACACAGTAGTACCCATCCTCAATGGCGTCGCGAAAGGATATGAGGCGCGTCGACCTCAGTACGCCCCCAGCCCCCACGCCGCGGGAAAAGGGAAAACCTCAGCCTGCGCTGCTGTCACGTGCTCGCTGACTTCACGCAGTTGTTCCGTATGCCGAGCCGACAAAGGACAAGTCAGACGGCGACATGGCGAGTATGCTGCCTCTGAGGCCGTTGGGCTCTGCGAAGATTTCATCTGACCAAGACGACAAGGCACCATGGCGTCGACGTTGCCCATGGCTGCGGTAAGTGTTGCTTGACCATCGTCGGCGGCTGCACGGCTGATTGCGTGTCTTAGATCTTCACGAGAAACAAGTAAGAGGCCTCTGGAAGCGGACCGAATGCCTGCTAACGCACGTCGCCTGCCCCAGGATGGTTGGCTGGTACGTCTCTCCTCGCGCCTGGCTGAGGTTGCGTTGACGCAGATGGCAGGGTCGCTGTAGTGTTTGCCCTGCAGTCATGGCTCGCTGAAACACCCGAGCAGAAGCGCACGTCGTCTACACCCGCCTACTTCTCGGTCGGCATGGCTTGTGAGTCTCCCCCGCATTGCGTCTTTGCACAGTACACGGCGGCTAACGCTCTCCAGTCATGTCGCTCATCGTTGTAAGTGTCGCAGCGAGCACAACCCCCCATGAGTACTGACACATTGCGCGAAGGGGTACATGCCACTGTTCTTGCCTCCAGTGCAGCCCGGGCGTGTTGGAGCTGGCTCAGGCACCGAAGCCCCGGCCGCTGCTCCCCCATCGTAGTCTTGGTCGAAGTGAGCATGGGCCGTGTGTAGGACTGTATTAGTATTTGTGTACCTCAAACTGGACGGCATGGCGACGTCTGTTCCTGAAACATGATTGCCTTTTGAGCGCGTGCCAGCTGGATGAGCGAGCCGACAGTGGGTGGGTCGGCGTATTATAGCGACACTGGACGAGCCGTTCTCTGCGTGCGAGCCCCGGTTCCCAGGCGGGCGTGTGACTCTCTGCCCTTTCTGCCCTCTCTGCCCTCTCTCTCTCTTTCCCACTATCTCTCTGTACTCTGTCTGCGCGCGAGGCAAGGCAAGCACAGACGACGGCGAAGCGCGCACGGGCCTGTTGGCGGCTGGTTCACACGACAAAAGGCCTCTCGCCGCCTCCCCACCTTGCTTCGTTGCACTTAAAGACGCAACCCGCACTCTGAACTCCCCCCTCCACCACGACAGCACTCTATCTCAACGGCACATCGATCGCCCCCACTCCACTCCACTCCACCTCCATCAGACTTACCCCGAGTTCCTGGGATCAGCAGCTGTTTATGTCCATCGAGAACTTAAAGACTTTCGGTGAGTCCACCCTCCCCGCACCACTCCCCGAGACCTGTCATCATGCGATGCTGTCCTCCTCTGTCGCCGCTCGCGTGCCCTCAACCCCTCTAGCGAGTTCGCCGCCTCCTCCGAGCACGCCCACGCTCCCAGGCCTCGCCTCCGCCGCTCACCCCTTGTGTTCCACCGTCGCTGGCGCTAACTCAGCCTCGCAGACCCCTTCGCCGAGGCCGATGAGGATACGGGCGAAACCAAGCAGTCGCAGAACTACATACACATAAGGATTCAACGTAAGTTCAGCCTGTCAGAGGACGCCGCCGGCCCTTGCTTGATCGAGAGTCGTTGCTGACGTGTGCTTAGAACGCAATGGTCGTAAGACGTTGACCACTGTGCAAGGCCTGCCCAAGAAGTTTGACCAGAAGAAGATCCTCAAGGTGATCAAGAAGAAGTTCGCTTGCAATGGCACCATCGTCAACGACACGGAGATGGGCGAGGTGATTCAGCTTCAGGGTGATCAGCGTAAGGATGTGCAAGAGTTTCTTGTCGACAAGAAGGAAGGCCTGGGACTAGACTCCAAGGACATCAAGGTCAGTACCCTAGCACAATCATGCGAACAATCCGCTGATACTGCTCTCAGGTCCACGGATTCTAACCGTTGCCGCCCCTGCACCGCCCCGGCTACATCCCAATGGGCCGTGACTCGGGACAGTCTCCTTGAAGATGACCATGCTCCACGTGCTTGGGCAACGGGAGATGTACCTGGGTAGACAGTCCCCGAGCGACAACAATCGCCAGGGTGCCCGTTGGCGAGCGGCCAGATTGCGGATACTTTTCTTGTTCTGTTACCATGTCCCATGTCCCATGAGATAGGGGATATTCTTTCGAGGGAGCGCCTGCTATTGCCATGAATAGCACGACTGTTTGATTCATTCGCAGATTTAGGAGGGTCTCGGTCACTCACTCGCCCAAAGCAATGAAGTCCTCAACCTGCACGAAGCGCACTTTGTTTACAGTGATGTTTGGCACGCGATTTACTGGAAATCGAGAAAGCGCCACCTCAGAGATTGCTGCAGTCGTTTTACATGCTATGATACAAATTTACGCTTGAAGTAGGCAGTGGCCGTTCAGTGCAGCTATGCGGGGGATATCGCTTCGTCCTTGCGTGGCTGGCTTCCTCTGCGACGTTGCGCTTTCTTGGTGGCCGCTGGAGTTGGCGAGACGAAACCCCATATCTTCCAATCCTTGTCCTCCACACCCCTCACAATCCTTTTCTGCAGCACTAGATATTCCTCCACGTCACGCCAGGGAGTCTGTGACTCCGCTGCCTCTTGCTCTTGCGCGTCCGGCCGGGATGGCTGTCCACCAACCGGCGTCCACAACAGACCGCGTCCTGCCCTTTCGTTGTACTTTGCACGACTCGGCGATTTCTGTTGTTGCAGATATATCTCTGGCTGTGCGGTGTTGACGTTCCTTCGTTTTATTCTAAGCCGTTGCATTGATTTTATGCGAACGACTACCTGGCGAAAAGCCGCTTCTTCATCTTCTCTGAGTGTCATCACAGCCGATCGATTGGAAACCACGCGAGAGCGGCGCAGCAACGATCCTTGCGGCCCTTTCCGCTCCCATTCTAACTGAGTTCCCGGTTCGATTTGTGAGAGGCGCTTGGTGAAGGAGTCTCGAAGCCCGGAGAGACATAGTTCGGCGAGCTTCTTTTTGTCGTTCCTGTGAAAATTCCCAGTGTCAGCAACAGCTTGCCAAAATCGGGGCAATCAAAGGTGTCCCCTACCTTGCATAGGCCTTGAACATATCGTAGTGATGTTGCTCGGCGATTCTCGCCAGACCCTTTGTGCTCGTTGACGCCTTTTGTTTTCTAAATCTCCACCAGAACGCGATATGTCTGGGTTAATGAGCGCGTATTCATGCAAAGAGTGTTCGGGGGGCGGGCATACTGAATGCGCTCCAAGAACCTAGTCTTGAGCCACTTCCATTCATACCGAGGCCACGCCGTGGGTGCCGTCCAAAGACGCTGTATTGGCAACCGAACGAAGGTACCTGGTGACGAAAAGTCAGTCTCATGCAAGAAGTGGAGTCAATTGCGCTCGAGGACAGTCGAGCGCGCCTGTGTCTACTAGGCCAATTGCTCTCGTAAACGGACGTAAGAGACTGACCCGTAAGTATCCCTACGTCATCGGGTAGCGCGTCTGAACTTTCCATTGCTTCTTGTTGTACCGATCCAGGAGCTTTCCCGCCTTGAGTGGCAGCCAGACGCGCTTGCGTTGGGTCGACCGTCCTGGAATTTTTCTGCCGTAGAGCTGTGGAAGAGAATTGCCGAATTGTCGATGGCTGCATGCAGCATGTCTGTTTAAGGAGGCGCAGTGCGCGCGATTGCAGATGCGTGGGCATTGTGAGGTTGGTGGTGTTGAACAATAAGTACCGGCCAGTGAGGTGCTTTTCGGTGCAGCCCAAGTGGAGTTGGCGCTATCACGTGATATCTCAATTTCCTGGGTCGAGCAACCTGCATTTGAATCTGCGTATTTATTTGTTAAGACGAAACAAAGGGACGAGCAGCGATCAATACCGCAAAGAAGCGGCAGAGTAACGGAGCTTTTATCAATTCTAGGGGCGGTTCTCCATGTGCTCTTCAAGAATGCAAGGCATCCCCCCAAGCGGCGTCCACTTCCACATATCGATACACGTATTTTACATGAGAGAAGAACCTTGAGTGGGTATTGACCATGCCGGGATGCTCCCCAAAAACGCCGGCCCAATGCAGAATCGATATTCTAGACGTGTGCAACTCTGCGTTATAAGTTGCTGCTAGTCCCAAGAAGCTTGAGCACTCCTTCGTATGTACCAAACATGATCGCTGCGCTAGGCACGACTCGGAGCATGTGAGGTACTAACCCGCCATAAAGGGCAGCCATGCCTTCTTCTTTCAGGATGAGGCGGAAGCATTGCACCAAGCCTGTGTACTTGACCTGGCCATTTTCCGAGGGGGCGTGTCGTAAGCGTGTGCGTACAACCTAGACAAATTCAGTCAGACTCATTTCAGGTAGACCCGGTAGATGGCAAGAGTGTTTGTAAAGCCAGCAGCGTACCTCATGAGGATAGGTTATTAAGGCAGCCACGAACTTGGCGAGGCCCGCCGCAGAGACCTTGCCAGTCCAAGCGACTGTCTGATCCCATGCGGTCCGAGGTCTGCCGCTGTTCGCAACACGTTCTTCTCTTTGCGCTAGATAGAGTTTCATCTGCTCATAGAGCATCCATTGCATCGTACTCTCTGTGACACCCAGGTAGCTTGCAGTTAGTCCTCGATAAAGCCCTGAGACACCCTCTTTGCGCAAGGTCTGCATAGTGCAGTCGAGAGCGTTCTTGTATTGCCGCCCTCTGCCATCGGCATGCGTGTTTTTATCAAGTTGCAACCGCGTTTTGACAAGCCATATTGGATTGGTTGCAGTTCCGGTCATTATGCCTGCACATGCAGCCGCACACAAATGAACCCAGGGAGCTTCCTTTCCGTCATTGAAGTAGGTGCTGATGACGCGTTTTCCATTCCCATAGGCGTAGAAGTTTATAGCTCGGGCAGGGACAACACCGATCAAATTCGGTCCAAGCCCTTTAAACAAAGCTCTCCAACCCTCCACCTTCGGAACCTGCCATAGAATCTCCCCAGTCTCGCGCACATGTAGTATGGAGCTCCGGAAGAGTGACATGGTCTCAATAGGAGGAAGCCCTCGCGCGGTGCGAGCTGTGGCGAGATATTGCTGGTAGAAGGTCGATTGCAGCCGAGTCTTGAGGACGTCGAGGGGAGCAGTGAGCGTTGCCGAGGCCATGCCACCGAGCCTGCATCGATTTAACAAAATGGAGCCTTGGTCGGGAGACGGGCTACCCACCCCCCTGCTACAAAATGTGCCCAGGACTTCGCAAAAGGCGAGTGCTGGGCCTTTACCGGAAGAGAATCATCTTGTACCGATGCCGGCAGACTACCGCCAGGCTCTCGCGACTGAGAATATGATTGATTGAAAGAACCACGGGTCTCGCGGATGCCCTGAAGATGCGCGGCGTGTTCGAGGGTCATCTATAAAACGAGGTCTTCTGGTGGCGAAATGGAAACAAGTGGAGCGGCAGTAGGTAGCGATAGCCGTAATATGGAAGCAAAGGCGGCTGCGATCGATACAGAATCGGAGGTGAATTTGGCAATAGAGGGAGGAATGGTAAGTAGCTGGATGCAACGTCCGGGTCCTCGACAGAGAAAATCGCGGCGTCGTTCCCAAAAGAGACTAACGTGGCACGAAAATGGAACAGCCGCGGCTCAGCGCGCTTTCGTCATGTAGGTACTTCGACGCAGCGGAACCACCAACATCGACAGTGAACCGGAGAATTGAAGCACAGTGCATATCTTTCTCCTCTCTTCTTTCCTCCAATCATATCAACATGCATCCTTCCGTGCGGCGCTTGGCCCCAGGTTTCTTCCGCAGAAGTCTTGATGAGTTCAAGCGTCTCTCTGGCTCTGGTGCGCAACAGGCCCTCATATCTTCGCCTGACTTGATTAAGCCATTGACATTCATTAGCCCTTAAACTCGAAGCATTGAAGATGCCTACGAAACCTCTGCCTCTGATCACGTTCGACACGCCCGATGCCCTCACGAGATGCAAGCGCATGAGCGATAAGGACATTGGCGGGTTTTCTTCCGTCAACATAGACTTCCACTCGGCCACAGACGATCAACCATCGCATCTGCGGTTTAACGGCAAGATATCGACTGAGCTTCCACGAGACCAGCCACACATTCAAAGGACGGGATACGCGGGGTGGAGGACGCTCGACCGCGGTTATACCGTATTTGGCAAACAACTTTGGGACGTGGACCTATATGCTTACCTGGCCATACAATTTAAATCAGACGGGCGCAAATACTTCGTCAACGTGCAGACAGAATCAATTGTCCCAACCGATATCCATCAACATCGTCTATACTCCAAGACACCGGGGCAATGGGAGACGATTCTGATTAAATGGAACGAGTTCGTGAGAACAAATCACGGTCAACTTGTGGAGCCACAGCGAGAGATGTTAACTCAGAAGATGCGAACAGTTGGCGTCAGCCTGATCGACAGAATAACCGGGCCTTATGATCTTTGTATCAGTCGCGTATGGGCGACAAACGCGGGCAAGGACGACGAGATACTGCGCAATGTCAAAGGTGCGATAAGCGGCATCGAATTGGGTAGGTCTCGGTTCAGAAAGCCTGAGTCCCACAGAGAAAAGGAAGATAGATAGCAATCAAAATGCAAATGTAGCACCAGATGGTGATGTACCAAACAAACCCATAACGTCTCCTCCCTGGGCGGTCTGCAGAGGTTGCTTGGGATATATATTCTACGCACCTGAAAGGTCTGAGAGAGTGTTTCGGACTACACTAGCTTGTTCTTTTGCGAAATATCGGCTTTGGTTTGACCTGTTTCACTACACTTGAGTTTTCGCTGGTCTCACGCCCTCAGAGATCGGTCACGTGCTCTCGCGTGTTCAACTGGGCAAGGTTGCGCACATGGCGCGTCTGCCAAAAGACCCGCCACGCCATCCACTTCTCAACCTCATCCAATGGGCCTGAATGCAATGTTACAAGGACCGTGAACACATGTCAACAAATTGGTGGGCCGTGGACACGTCGCGCCGATCGAACAGCTCCAATCACGTCGTGTGTCGAGTCGCGCTCAACACTCGCGGAACCCGGCTCTAACCAGCAGCATGGGGACGTTCCGCTATCTCACGGCCCATAAAATCAGCATTCTGGTGCTCGTCAACCTGTATTGCAACTCTGCCATTCCTCCTGGTTCGATAATTCCGGTTCTATCCTTCATAATCTCCCACATCATCCAGTCCCCTTCATGCCATGCACGTGCTGCGGATACGAAGCATGATCACGACAATTTCACGTCCATCCAAGCGCTAGAAGATGTGCTTCAAGCTCACTCTTCAACCATGCCGGGGCGAACTTTGTTAGACGTCTTCCTCAAACACTTATGGGAGATCAATTCGTTCGACGCTCTCAACAATCTTTTCACAAACGCCAACGATCTATTCATGACACCGAGAGACGACGATGACGATGAGGACAAAGTATCAGTGGATCGCACGTATCTTCTCAAGACGTCCCCCCTCGGAGCCTTTGTAAGACGGGCTCGACTAGAATTCATGCGACTGCAGTTTGACGATGCTTTGAAACTGTGGGATACTTTCATTGAGTATCGAGCTCCTACCGCGCAGTGGACGAAGAGGCTTGCAGGACTCGCTTCGTCTGGTGCAGACGTCAATGCGGCTGACATGGCGGTACAACCGGGAGATACATTGTTTGAGGTTGCTTACCCGGACTTTCCACGAGAACGTAACATGCAGGTCACATTGTTCAGCGTTGACGATGTGGAGCGGCTTATGGACTTTCAGCTTGAGCAAATGCAACGTACGTACGGAAACGTCTTTGCACCGCTCTATTACTGATGAACGCAGGACTCGGCAGTCGTGTACCTTCTGATATGAGGGAAAAACTACGTTTCATGATCAGTCCACACGGGACAGCCTTGAAACAATCTCACTTGGTCAAATTCTTCGACGCATGGAGGGCCGGTGACTACACAACAGCATTCGACAACCTGCACCGCTATTATGATTATGCCATGCAGACACGAGAGAAGCACCACTATCAATACGCTCTGCTCCACATGGCTATCCTCCACGCGGACTTTGGATGTTTTGGTGAGGCAATTGCAGCCATCAACGAGACAATATCCACGGCACGGGAGAATCAAGACTTGACTTGCCTGAATTTCAGTCTCAGTTGGCTGAATCACATGAGCAAAGCCTACCCCAAGCAGATGAAAGGGGCTGGATACATGGGGATGCTGGGCTCTGAACGAGACGGATTGACCTTTTTGAAAACCAAAGCCAAGGAGTCCAAGATGCATAACCTACTAAGCGCCACACTTTTAAATGAGGCCACGTTGTGTCTTGCCGCTGTAAGTACTGGCCTTAAATCTCCGCTGTAATAGAAGATGCTAACAGTTTAGGGCGATTCTATCCCTCGTGCCTTCGAATACATGTATCAAGCATCGCACCTGAACATTAGAGAGAACGTTGGGAACCATGGTGGTCAATTACTGCTACAGTCCACCATTTACTCTCGTTTGGGGCTCACAGAACTCTCATCGGCCTACTGCGACCTTTTGCTCCATTGCTACGGTCAGATATGCCCTATAGAGGAGCGTATCCGAGCTACCTGTCGCACGGCTTTCGGAGTAAGACGAACGATGGCCCGTTGTTTATTAGTCATTGACCTTTTCTACAGGCTGCTGAGAACGGACGATATGATCAAGGCCTCCAGCTGATCGAGTCCACTGACTTCCTCGAGCAACATTCTTTGAAGTCCCGTCAATTTCTTTTCTTAAGTGTGGGGATCATCAAATTAAAGAGAGCAACACACTTGTAAGTCTGAACCGTGTCTCGAGGCCAGGGCCTCTAACATCATTTCTAGGAACGACTGGGTAGCATGTGAGACCTTACTTCGAACACTGGAGCCAGATTGTACAGCCGACACAGAGCTCTGCTTTATGCTCTCCAAAACCCGCATTCTTTACATGATCGCCCGCGGAGACTTCGAAGAATCTTTCTGCGTGTTGGACAGCCTCTCACTTGTCCTGAAAGAGGATGGAGCAGATATTTCGCAGCGCATTGCGGTGCTAACCTTGAAAGCGTATCTATATCTAGAGGCAGGTCAACGCGAACGGGGGTTCAGCGTCGCCCTCCGCGCCGCAAGCTTAGCATTCAAAGCACGGCTTATGCCCAACTTGTGGTCTGCAGTTGGACAGCTGGGTGCAATTCTCAATTCTCTGGGAGAATTCGATGCAGCATTGCGCCTACTACACGCAATATTGCCACAGTCTCTAGAGCATGTCGATCAAGCTCAAGGGGCCATTCTCTATTCCCACGTAGGCGACTCTTACATCGGACTGGCCGGACAGACCAACAATCCGGATACTGGTGGAACGCGCTTGCGAGCGACAAGAATCAATCAAGCGGAAATGCATATTGACCGAGCTCGAGAATGTAAGCATTTATGGTGTCATCAATATTCGAGTACATGCTTATCCGTGGTCACAGATTTCAAAAGGGTCGAGGATGTCGAGGGCGAATGCGAACAGCTCATGAAGAAAGCGGTTCTTGCCAAGTTGCGAGGAGACGAGCGATTAGCGGAGGAATGGGCGCAGAACCATAATCGCGTGTGGGAAGAGGGCAGAACGAGGATTGCGATGGGAGCACAGTGACACGCATGAGAGGAGCGGCAATAAGCCAAGCGCACATGCGAAGGGTCTCTCCTAGTTTTCATGGGCGAAAGACGCCTCGGACAAATTGACTGAATTTGATTGAGATAGTTCTAGCCACAAAGGAAATAATCTGGCACTTGAAGGCGCAGGAAGCTTGAACTCGTGTTGTGTACAGTTTTGATATCGAGGTCTCGTCCTCGCCTTTGGCAATCAATCATGGTGAGGGACCGAAGCACTAGAGCTTATTCATCCTTTTTGTGGTAGTTGACCTTCTCGTTCCAGAAAAGAGTCTGTCACTGAATTAGTCATGTCCACGAGCGCTATCAGCCGTGCAAGAATTCCTGACCTTGTCGCCGTCACCCCACCAAAAGGGCTTGGTACGGATGTTCAGGTAGGAGTACTGGGGTCGCTCTTCTAGCGGGGGGAGGTGTTTCTGGTGTTCCCAGTGCGCGTCCCACCTCATTTTGCCATTGACGCCGGCGAGCAGAAGAGCTGGGAGGGCGACACTAGATCAGTCAGTCTGGATACATCGTGAAGGGTGACATGCGGCGGGGCAGATGTTGCTCGTGAGGGCCGATTGTTGAGAGGGGGAGTTGTACAATACAGTCAGTTTCCACCAAAAGTCTGCACACGGCTATTAGTTTCAACGTTTGGAATATGCTCTTGCATGGCACATACCTCCGCTCTCTTTGGCGTGCTCCTCGATCCTGAGCCGCTCACGGTTGAACTCGTTGTCCTCTGCACCGGCCAACTGCTTGGGAGACTCGGTGCTGTACATGCGGCGGCGCAGAGGGGCGCGAGCGAGAGCCACACGCTGCATGGGGCGTGAGATGAGACGTCGGGCAAGCATTGTTGCTGCAGCAGTGCCAATTGTGATTGTGTGGGCGATGGGAGGGTGCGGAACGCGTGCAGGTGAGGTTTGACGTTCGCCCTGCGACATCAGCTGAGCTTGGCACCTCTGGGCTTGGCGTTTGCGCCCCAGCCGAGCCGCAACGCAACGTGACGCCATCCTTCACTCGCCTTGTCAAGATAATGCAAGCCGGCATACTCGATAGCGGGTGAGCGCTGCGGGCAGACGACCTGCTGTCCCCCTCTGCAATGCTCCGCATCACGTCCTGGAATGTCAACGGCATCCGCAATCCTTTTGGCTACCAGCCATGGGCCGAGAATCGCACTTTCAACGCCATGTTCGACATTCTCGAGGCCGACATTGTCATCATGCAGGAGCTCAAGATTCAGCGGAAAGATCTTCGGGACGACATGGTCCTGATCCCGGGCTGGGATTGCTTCTTTAGCCTACCAAAACATAAGAAAGGTCTCAGCCGACCACTTCTCTATACTAGAAGCACACACTCACATGTCGCAGGCTATTCTGGAGTCGGCATATACACACGTCAGTCAGTATGTGCCCCTATTCGGGCTGAAGAGGGGCTCCTTGGCGTACTGTGCCCACCGGGATCGTCAACACACTATCGCGACTTGCCCGACGACGCGTGTATTGGAGGTTATCCGAGCCCAATCCAAATTGTCGAACTCGGCGTTGATCCTGCATCACTCGACGCAGAGGGTAGATGTCTCGTCCTCGAGTTCCCCGCATTCGTGCTTTTTGGCATATATAGTCCAGCCAACAGCAACGGCCAAAGGGACGATTTCCGTTACGGATTCATTTGTGCCCTCGACATTCGTATCCGCAACTTGGAAAAATTAGGCAAGAGGGTAATTCTCACTGGTGATTTGAACGTGTCACGGGAACAAATCGATACTGCGAAGGCAGAAGAGAGCATGCGCCAGGATGGCCTGAGTCTTGAAGAGTATCTCAACGCCCCCAACAGGCGTGTTTTCAATCAACTACTCGAGAATGGCAAAGTGCCTGGCGAGCGCGACAAGGGTAGAGAAGAACCCGTCCTCTGGGACACGATACGAGAGTGCCACCCACACCGCGAAGGCATGTTCACCCATTGGGAGCAAAAGATCAACGCACGACCGGGAAATTTTGGATCACGAATTGATTATGTGCTCTGTAGTATCAGCATGAAGGCCTGGGTTGCGGAAGCCAACATTCAGGAGGGCCTGATGGGTTCAGATCATTGCCCGGTCTTCGCCAAGATCAAAGATGTCGTAAAAGTCGAGGAGAACACTGTGCACATCGCAGATGTGATCAATCCATACGGCATGTTTAAAGGCGGTACGAGGCTCAGAGCATATGACCCCGTAAACGACCTACTGCCTCTGTCAGGGAGGCTTCTTCCCGAATTTGTTAAGAGACGTAGCATAAAGGAGATGTTTGCTAAATTACCAGCAAACAAACTTACCAGCACTCCATCAACGAGGAGCCCTCCGCCACCGAACAACGATGGGCCAACATTGACATCGACGATACACAGCAGTGAAAAGCCTGCCTCTGTCCCGGATATTGACGCCATGAGAAGTCCCAAGAGGGTAGCCGAGAAACGACACCAAAGTGCTTCGTCTCCTGTTTCAAGAGCCGTGAAGCGTTCCAGATCGAATGCGAACTCGCGTAGCTCGCAGCCGCTTGGGAAAGGCCAGCAGTCACTGAAAGGCTTCTTCTCAACGAAGCAAATTGTTTCGCAGCCTGATTCGCTAAGGGAGACGTCCGAGACATCAAAAGAGGACGATTCTTCACCTTCGTGTATGTTACTATGACCAATTCGCGGACTCGATTTCGTTCTCATGACCCTAATGCGCCAATTAGTACTTTGGGGCAGTGATAACGATGCTGTACCCCCGGCAGTCCTATCTTTGGCGATTTCAGCTAATTGCTCGCCTCCTCCGCCCGCTTTCTCCGACTCGATCATCGACCCCCAGGCCTCTAAGGAATCCTGGACCAAGATATTCTCCAAAAGGCCTTCACCTCGTTGCGAGGGCCACGGCGATCCATGCACGAGTTTGATTACCAAAAAACCGGGACCCAACTGTGGGAGGCATTTCTGGATATGCTCGAGGTATGGCATGTGCACCCTTATTTCATCCAGTGAGTACTAATACCATTAATAGACCCCTTGGTCCCTCGGGACAGAAGGAGACAGGCACACAATGGCGATGCAACACATTCGTCTGGGCAAGTGACTGGAATGGGGCAAACGCATCGAGAAACCTAGATGACAATAGGGAGCCTGGTCGTTCGGCATGAGTAATGATTTGCGAATATGAATGATATAACGGCTAAGGAATCACCGTGAC
The DNA here is from genome assembly GCA_010093805.1 of Polyplosphaeria fusca. Lineage (NCBI taxonomy): Eukaryota > Fungi > Ascomycota > Dothideomycetes > Pleosporales > Tetraplosphaeriaceae > Polyplosphaeria > Polyplosphaeria fusca. Next base: position 92,322 of record ML996139.1, on the reverse strand, counting down.
GTCACGCCGAAGGAGGAAGGCATTCTTTGGGGATATAATCCATTCAATTGGCCCAGTGATTGAAACGCCATCTTGTGCGATTCAGTCGGTCAAAAATAGTCATAGGTATCTCGAGCGAAAGTGGCTCAGAGTACTCATCCTGCCGTGCTGAATGTTGCTGAGTAAGGCTTCCTCAAGAGCGGACTGGCTTATACCGGCATCTGGCTGAGAGTTAGCGGCACTCCTCCATTCTCTATTTCTGTATTTGATAAGGGTCTTGGATAGGTTTTGATGCAGGATCATGGTGAAAAGCTGACGTGAAAGAGCGGGTAAAGTATTCGGCTCAAGAAGGTAGAAATATCCCTCAAGATTTCGGCATGCTTACCGTCAATGTCACTGAAGCTACTGCCCATACTCGGTGTTCCCTCGCTCCCTTCTCTCTTTCCTTTCGAACTCATCCTGGCGGGGCTCTGACGCGCCAAATCACTGCGATGTCTTGGGCTCAAGGGTCCTGGGCGAACAGGAGCATCGCTAGCAGAGCTGGCTAGTGATGAACTCGCGTCTTTTTTTTCCAATGCCATCTTCATGGCCTGACCCCGGCTTGTCTCCGAACTTTTTCTATTAAGGGCCATGCTTTGAATTGGTGGCGGATGGTTCCTGTGAGGAATCGGCTCGTCCGGCATTCTCTTTGATGCGTCGGCATTGGTGTTTGATACCTCACCTGCAACTTTGGCAAAGGGAAGTACGACATGTTGATTGGAGGCGCTGTCATACTGGTCATCATTTTCTTCATCATACGAGTGCAGATCACGCGGTTTCTGCGCTCGCTGGAAGCGAGGCGGACGCTTGAACAGCTGGCTCCGATGGATAGGGTTCTCCACGTCAGAGTCGGACGAAGATGAAGTCGATGAGGACTCTGGAGCGGCTTCCGAATTAGCATCACCTGACTCCGATTCCACATTGGGCGAGATTAAGGTTGCTGGTTGAATCTGTTGCGATGATCCACTTCCTGTGGGTCGGGCCAGGCGTGAAGAAGGGTTCCGAGCGATTCCTTGTTGGGTGTATGCTCGGGATTGGGTGATTGTGTTGGTAGAAGGAGTTCGCGAAAGTGGAGCTGTTCATAATTAGTTATGGCAACCATGATAGATGAGGAGGGTAGCTTGCGAATGGTTGAGCTCGGGGTGCTATTTTCGCCTCGGGGCATAGGTCCGTCTTTTGTGCGGGTCGATAGTGCTGATGGGGTCTGAGAATCTACGAAGTTTGAGAATTTCGAAGCAGGAAATGGAAATAAATAATTACTTCTTGAACCATTACTTCCTCCCCGTTGCATGGGAATTCCCCCGAGGGCACTTTGATTACTATGGGAGGTTGATGTCGCAGACACAGTTGCGCCTCCAACCTTCTTCATCTGGCTACGGACATGATCCAGGTGGCGTTCGTACAGCCACGCTGCTTGCTGTAGAAGGAAGGTAGGAGGAACCTCGAACCTTAATGCGCTATATAATTCTTCAGCGGGTGTACGAGTATCCACATGCGTTCTGCATACAGCTCAACCCCTACACAGTATTAGCATTCTAGCCGGCCCATCGGAAAGTGGCAACTCACAATCAAGGTCACTCGTCTTGGATGATTTAGAAATGACTCTCCACAAAGCGCGGTCTTTTGCTTCATTCCAATCGGCCTCATCAAATTAGCCAGATAACGCAATCAAGTGCCGTTGCTAACGTACGTAAGGGGGGTCAACAAAATCCCCACGAGTAAAAGGAAGGCGAAGGAGAACCGTGAAACGCTCTGTGGCCATGTTAATGCACGAATGTTGATGGCTGATGGAGTCAACAGGTCAATAGGCTAGAGTGTGACCGTGAGTGGCAAACCGGACCGGGTGGTCCTAAGGCTGACTAAGCTAGACACTAGCGCCGGGAAAGGAAAGGGCACAGTCACTGAAAGTGGCCTAAAATGCAACCCTCGAAAGTCAGGCCTTTTTGCATAATCCGGTACCAGTCTCTATAGTGCTTTGTGCGGCATACAATTCATCCTAAGCATGTGCCTTTTGCCCTGTGATCCGCTCCCATGCTTCGTGGTACTTCGCGGCTGTCTTTCGAGCGATTTCGTCGGGAATCTTTACGCCTTCTTTGCCCTTCAATCCATTTGAGGAAAGCCAGTCCCGCAAGAATTGCTTGTCAAAGGAAGGCTGGGTGTGACCGAGATTGGCCTCCCATGTCTCTTTGGGCCAGAAGCGGCTGCTATCTGGCGTCAAGACCTCGTCCACAAGAACAACCTTGTTTTCATCGGTCACGCCGAACTCGAACTTGGTGTCAGCAAGAACTATTCCGACTTCTTCAGCGCGCTTGGCGGCAGTAGAGTAGACTTCTAGTGACAACATTTCAATTTGTCGTCCAAATGCTTCGCCAACAAGCTCTCGGGCTTTTTCTTGGGAGATGTTCTCGTCCTTCTCTCCAGGTTCAGCTTTGGTACTGGGCGTCCATATGGGAGATGGGAGCTTCTGCCCGTCAATAAGCCCAGGAGGCTGTGCGATGCCGTTCACCGTCTGTGATATTTTGTATTCGGACCAGGCTGAACCAGTTATATACCCACGTACGATTGACTCAATCGGAAAGATCTTCAAGCGGCGAACCTGCATGCTGCGCGGTTGAAGAGATTTCGTTACCTCAGCGGGGAGGGAAGCCATGGATGGCGGAAGTGCTGCAGTGATGAAGTGGTGCTCGAGTCCTGGAATCTTCTCTTGAAGGTACTCGAACCAGTAGATGCTGTGACAATTAACATAGGTCAATTGGTATGATCTTGGCTGGTTTCTACCTCATCTTTGTCAACAGAGCGCCTTTGTCTGGGATACCCTACGATACGTGTTAATCGCATCCTAATTTGGTCACTAGTTGACCGCTCAAAGAGATGGCGGAATTCTGCACGCCAAGGACTGCTACTCACTGTGTCCATTACGACATCATAAGCCGATATGCGGTCGCTCGCGACAAATAGTAGCGTCTTATTGTCCACCTCAAAGAGGTCGCGAACCTTGCCGGATGCTATCCTTGACAGCTTTTCGCCTAGGTCAATTGACATGACTGCTGTTGAAGCCATGGTGATATTGTAAGGCTTGCGCTGCAGTTACGACTTTTCGGAGGAGAGGTTTTGGGATGGGCGAGCCGAGATTTGCTTCCTATTGGCGAATGCTTGGTAAAAGCGGGGACAGCCAAATTTGCAGGCGCGTGTCATTATCATGTGATTGCAAAACGACTCCGACTTTCACTGGACGTTCAAGAGCATACAAGGTATGTATTTAGACACAGTATCTACCCACTAGCAATTTCAGCCAGAAACGTGAAGTCATTCTGGGCACCGATATCTTCAAAGCCCTGGAAGCCTTCCTCAATCACCCATTTATGGCGGCATGGCCTCAGTACATTGCAAGCTTTACCAACAACCAACAAACCAGGCGGACGGCTTCCTTCCTCTTCGATGGCTGCACAAACATGCTCAAGAGTTGTGCGAATAACTCTCTGATCTGGGCAGCTTGCGCGCTCAATAACAGCGCACGCTGTATCATACGGAAAACCGTGATCTTGAACCAAATTTGCGACTAGAGTAGATAGACGATGCAAGGCCATCAGGAAAATGACTGTGCGTGACACAACGAACTCGGGCAGCTCCGGCGCTGCGCCCTTCCGGCCAGTGCCAGTGCATATCAAAATCTGGTCCGCAACACTACGATGGGTTGGAGGAATGGCTGCAAATAGCGGGGCGCTCAGTGCGCTCGTGATTCCGGGGAGGACAATGGGGCTGTATCCGCGCGAATGGAAATATTCGTATTCCTCGCCACCGCGACCATAAATATAAGGGTCTCCTTGCTTTATGCGCACCACGATTTTTCCGGCACTTAATCCGTTCATGCCAAGCTCGAGAAGCTCTTCCTGAGCCTTGTCCGCGTTCCCAGGAAACTTTCTCGCAATGTGTACACTTGCGCGACGCGGGACAAGATCAAGAATGGGGCTCGGGACGAGCTTGTCGGCAAGAACTAGATCGGCAGAGAGAATGGCCTTGTGCGCTGCTCGGGTCAGTAGTTCTGGGTTTCCTGGGCCCGAGCCAACAAGAAGTATCTGGCCCTGGTGTTTCTGCCCGTGCTTTGTGATGTCCCTATTTTGTAGCCCGTGTGAAGACGTGTAACCTCGTAATAGAGCCTCGATATCTGCATCCGTAATCGTAGCAAGGCGGCGAAGAGGCCAGTATTCACAGATCTGGGCTAGCCACCGCATGCGTCTGCCCCGGGTGGCTTCCCTATCTTGTGCAGTGATGAGCTGGTTGAACGTCGCTGGCTGCCCACAATCATCCTCTCCGGCTCCAGGATCTTGTGAGAGATCCGCAGCATGATCTTCTTCCCAGATGCGCGCTCGCACTGTCCCAAGCCTAGTAACCGCATCGCCGAGGTTTGGAGGAAGAGCCGCAGCAATTTCTCGGCGTATCCTTGCTGAAAGCTTACATCCTTTCCCAGATGTTGTTACACCGACTTGTAGCGGCCCATCAGTGTGTGTAGAGAGGAGAGTAAATGAGCACAGGTTGGGGGCGTCAGTGACGTTGACGGGAACTCGGAGGCGCCGGCACAGTGAAGATATCTCTGTACCTATTGTGTGTCAGTCTAGAGTGGATAAGCGATAAATCAGAAGTCTCTATATTACTTTTGCTTCCTGAAGTCACGAACACTGCGTCCACTACGTGGTCTACCTCTTCGCGGCCAAGCGTCGTTAAATCCTCCTTCTTGAATTCGCGCTTTAACCATTTCACTTCTCCGTCTTCGACTCGTTTCTTGATACTGTAATGCAGAGTTGCCTCCTCTGGCGCCAGCACTATTGGCTTTGCACCTACGTCGAGAGATCGAGTGCATCGGGCGCTTGCGAGCGAATTTGAGCCGACGATCAAATGTATATGCGATACAGAGTCGACAGCAGTCAAGAGTGCACTAGGCATGGTGGGTGGGATTTTATGTTATTTTTGAAGGAATGAGCGTCGTGCTCAAGGTCAACCTTTATGCTATCGATAAACCGCAGCCGCTAATCTCAATTCGGCATTGCCGCGGAGAAGGCATGAACCTCAGTTTTCGTTTGCTGTCTGTATCCTATATAGACAAAGATATGGTTTGCATGGGAACGGGAACCTCATCCCACCGCTTTAGCCGCGCATACGTGGCACATTGTACAGCTCTTACAGGTTATGAGCCCGCGTCCTTCTTCTTAGCATGTTCTCAACGCGTAACGCGCAGCACACCCCACCTAATCTGGAGGCGATGGCAGCACGGAATTCCTCCTTTGCCAAGTAAGGCGGGACGAGGAAAGCCGTCGACCCATCCGGCCTGTCGAAGGCGCTCTGCGTGTCGAACTCGCCTTCTCTTTTTCTGCAGAAGGATAGTTCCCAGTGTACACTATCCTATTCATCTGGACTCATAACGATGTTCAGTGCTCTGCGACTGAGAGCTACAGTGTGCTCAAGGGCGTTGAGCTTGGCCATTGCTGATAACAGAGCTGGATCTTGGCTTTCCACGCGTATTTTCTCTTTGACCTTGACCTCCTGTCCTCGGTATGTGAAAGTGCGGTCGACTTCGTCGTGGACAGGCAGTCGAGCACCACCCAGTGCGAAGGCCAATCGATCCCGAATCCCAAATCCAGAGTATTGCTCATCGCCTAGATTTTGGACCTCGAGTGTTCGAATCTCGAGAAGTAGCGCCGCATCGAGAATAACAAGGTGGAATGACACGTTGGTTGGTAATGGAGGATCGAATGTCTGGTTGCTATTAGACATAGCTCTGATATCAAGTCATCCACTTCTCACCTTCTCATCCATCGGGTGGTCCCACCATGGCATCTGAACATCCGAATAGCCTTTGAGCGATTGCCGTGCCTCCTGTATGTTGTCGAACAAGAGGCCCAGCTGGCCGGCGACGAAGTTGGCGTTCGTCGCATCACCAGTCCACGTGGTGACATCGATAACGTCCAAGCAAGCGTTGATCGACGTCCGAACTTGGGTCAATTGTTGGATAACAAGTGTAGGAGCTTGTGGGGCGTTCGAGATGGTGACATCATAACTCGGGGATCCACGGGGTGGTGGAAGGCTCGCAAGACGCAGCTTCACATTCTGGGAGAGTTGGATGTCAGGACAGGAAGAGCGAAAGGGTGAAGAGAGACATACACCCTTGACAATGCGAGTGCCAACGCGTGTTACCAGGCCCTTGAGGCTTTCAGACCTCACGGAAGTGAGAACAAGAGTGGAGCCGTTCTCCGAAGGCGCCAGAAGAGCTGCGCACTCCTCCAGCCCCGCCTTTAGTGATTGTAGTGTCTCGCGGAGCTGGAGGAGTAGCCATTCGAGCTCGCGGGCTTGGGACGCCGCCTGTTCGGAGGCTAGTTGGGCCTGGCCGATGGGCGGCCAGACCGCGGTGGACATGGCAGCCCTATTTGTCTAGCCGGGGCGTGCGAGTAATTGGGTGGAGTGGAGTGGAGAAAGGATGGATGGAGGGGGAGAGAGAGAGAGAGGCGAGGCGAGCATGGTGGCCCGTTCCAGTGATCGGATCGCCTAGAGATCCGTGCACAGCGTCCCTCCAAACACCATTTTGCTATGCAGCATTCCGACTTGGAGGGTGAGCGGTGGATTAGGGGGACTAGTTTTCTTAGTAGCTTCAACATCTCAATCCAACGCTCCTCCATTCCTCGGCTTCCCAAACCCCCAACAATGACAACTCTATCCCATATCTCGACCGAACTCAAAGACGTCGTATTCGCCGCACTGCCCGCCCGGGACCTCGCAGTGCTGTGCAGGACCAGCAAATGTCTGCGCGCTTCCGCATTCCCACTGCTCTACCGCACTATTGTCCTGGCATGGGATGGCAAGGGTAAAGACTCCACGGCCCTGAAGATTCCGTCTCTCCTCCAAACGCTCGTGGACAAGCCCAAGTATGCCGCAAATGTCAGGAGCTTGCATCTGGCCACCACCGCTGCGCCAAAGGTCGTCGAGGGTGTGCTGCAGCAAACGAGCAAGCTCAATACGTTGAATTATCAGTGTATGCTTCCATCGTCGCAGACTCCTTTGTCACTTGGCTATCTTCGACGCGGGCTAGGACATACCAGCACGACTCTCACGCACCTCACTTTCCGCTACGACATCGAGCCCGACGAAGCAGCCGATGTGGAAAACCTCGCAATCGTGCTCCATCAAGACCTTGGATCATTACAGGGCCTGACAGCCTTGACCCATCTTAACATTTCCTTATTTGTTCTTTTCGGTCAGATCGAGCCAAACCATGCGCCACCGCTTGCAGAGGTGCTGCCTCCCAAACTGCGACATCTCACCATCAACGACGACTTGTGGGGCTACGACGCTTTTTGCAAGTGGGGTGGGGACGACATTCTCGCTGTCTTTCAGCGGTTTTTTGGCGAGGGGGTGGCGTGGAAGGCTGCGACGCCTGAGTTGCAAGAGTTTGTCTTGGATATGCGGGAAAGGGGGTGGGAGCACGGGGAAGATTGGCAGCCAGAGCAAATGGATCAGATTCAGAGTATGTTCGTTACACAAGGGGTTCGCTGCTCCATTCTTGATTGGGAATTCCCAGAATGAGGTTCGGTGCTGTTGGCTTTGGTATTTTAGCTTATGTAATAATAATATCGGATCGGGACTGAACGTCGTCTGGCTTCATCACAACGTTAGATCGAACAATTAGGCTCTGCATCAACTATCATTTGCCAAAAACATAATGACATATCTACTTGGGGAAAAAATCTCGGAGTTGTTACTTCGCGTGTCCTGGTGTGTATTGGATGCCATGACCACATTTCTGGCCCAGTACTGGCCATATCGCGCAAATCTCAAGAGTGTGGTTTAACCCACAATGGATAGGATCATTTCTGGTATGGCAGATCCTTATTGAGAAGAATACCCTATTAGTCAGTTTATAGGATGTAGCCTCAGACCACATCCTTTGTCTCAGCTCCAACCGAAACAGACATACAACATTAAAGATAAGAGAGGTAGAAGGTTAGAAACAAAAGTGTAACGGCGCTGGTCAGCTAAGGATCCGAATCTGGTGGGATCTCACTCAGAGGCATATGGGAGTGCGTGTTGGAGAAAGGGGCACCTCAAATCAATTGCTGCCAATAGGCCTGGTACGAGAGAGAGAATACAAAGAACTACTGAGCTACCTTTCCGACACGGCTCCTTTTAACTGATTGCCAAGAGTAGAGGCTGGCTGACTTGCCGATACTCCTGTCTCCACCGACCTTGGTCCGACTGTGCCCTGACTCAGGACTCTGCACGGTGACTCCGCATCAGCTCCGATTCGGAACACTGCTCGGGATTCTGCAGTGGCTGAGCTGTGGCGCTTCTGTGAGGCTCAATTCTCCATGAAGCGATACAAAAAGAAAAATAAAAGAAGAAAGTAAAGTTAAAAAGGTAAAAAGGTAAAAAAGAGGTAAAAAAAAGGTAAAAAAAGGTAAAAAAAGGTAAAAAAGAAAGGTACGTAAGGTAAAAAAAAGTATAAGGTATAAAAGAGGTAAAAGAGGTAAGAGAGGTAAGAGAGGTAAGAGAGGTAAGAGAGGTAAGAGAGGTAAGAGAGGTAAGAGAGGT